>JAVXUP010000464.1:0-458565 GCA_033070095.1 Escallonia herrerae
GTAAAGGTCTTACTAAGTTTGGACATTTGTTGTGCTCTGAATATGAGATATCCCATGGAAAAACTAGCTAAGTTGTATATCGATGAGATAATTCATTGCTTTACCGCCTTCATTATCTGGGGTACATAATATCATGTATCTATGTTGTATAAATATCAGCCAGATCCATCACGTGTTGCATGATTAGCCTGCTCACATACAAACAAATATGACTTATGTTGAGTAGCCGGTAGAGATTTTGGATCGTCGGGATCAGGTATTAAGGAATAAGGTGATTCCATTGGTTAAGGTCAAATGGCAATATGATGATATTGAAGAGGCTACCTGGGAGCGTGAAGATGAGATTAGGTCTAAGTACCCGCACTTGCTCACGTGATCAGGTTTGAATTTATGGACTAAATTCTTTTAATGAGGGGAGAGTGTGAGACCCCGATCTTAATTAGCTTCTAATCATTTTATTAAGTTTAAATTTTATTGAAATAATATAATTGTGTTACATCATTTATCTACATAAAATAAATATTGAAATTAAGTTATGGGCCAAAATATTATTATGAAAAACTTTGGGGTTAAAAAGTAATTATGCAAAACTTTGGGACTAATATGCAAATATCAAATTTTGGTATTAGTGGCATTCTATGTGTTGTCTTTGGATTAATTGTTGGAGAATTTGCCACCTCCTATTATTTGGTGGTGAGTAATCAAAGGAAAAGAATAAAAAACAAATGAAAGAAACTTAAGTGGATATATTAGAAACAAGAGAGAGAGGTGAAAGACTCCTCTTAACCAATTCGGCCACAAGGATAAAGGAAAGAGTAAAAACAAAGAGAAAGGATGAGAAAGAAAAGAAAAGAAAAGGGAGAAAGGGAGGAAGAGAAGAAAGAACAAAGGAGAGCATCAAAGTTTCTTGAATTCACTTGAGCTTGATTTGCTTGGAGGTAGGTTATCTTGTGCTTTTAGGTTTTTTAAAGCATGTATTAGAAGTATTATGAGTAATGAAATACTTATAAACTTGCTTGTAATGATCTTAATTCAGATAGATTAATCTTGTTTGGAAAACCTGCAGAGTAGTCATAAAAATGAAGTAAATTCGGTGCCTAGAAATGTATAGTTTTAGTTAAGATATGGGTTTGGTTATTCTATATGTCTTACTAATACATCGGTAGAGTATACACACCAAATTTCAGATTATTTTAAGTATTATTACTATATTTTAAAATTGGAGGCTTAAAAACTACACTGTGAAACTGTTGTTGAACAGATTCTGAAGTCTATTTTTGGAAGGGTTTAACATGAATTTAAAATGATATTTTTTAGTCAAATAAAATTCTGAGATGTAGCTCTTTAAGTCTAGTATTCATTAATGTATAGTTTGACTGTAGAGACCTTGTAATTAAATGTTTATGATTTTCGGAGTATAGACTATGCCTGCTGCCAATTGAAATACTGAGCAGATTATGTAACCTAAATTAGTAGTTCCTTGTGTTGGGCTTAATGGTGAATAACTAGGTAAATTTCAGGTCTTAAATGGACACTCAAATATCAACATAATAATATAAGTATACACATGGGTAGGGTACTTAAGGAAGAACATCAAATTATTTCTTGCTTGATTACCAAATTAGTTTGTGCATTAAATATTAGTTTACATGTTTGGAATGTATTATTGGTAATATGGCAAATATGACTTGAGAGGGGATTAAAGCTCTTTTCAGGTACTTGATAACATTTTTGTTGACATCTGTACATGATTATGCATGTCATGCGAAGGAGGAGGAAAAAGTGAGTTGAGGGTGTTATTTGCCGGGGTTGGAAGTTATCTGGTCAGTGTTCTCGTTCTCGTCCACGTCTCGATAGTACATACTAGCTATACGTACTATTTTTTGAAAGGAATTATTGGCGTGCCTGTGATGACATTGGACTTCTTCTATTGAACTCACTATATCAGTAGGTTGCGATACGAAAAGTCTCTCGCACTCAGGGAATGTTGGCCTGTGCATGAGTGGCATATTGCATATTGATATTCTTGTACTTGGCTCATATTTTTCTTGAACTTATTTATACTGTTTCATTATTATTAAGATCAAATCAGTATTTAGGTCTTGCATGCCTTTCTCGTATATGTTTTACAACATTTCAGATCTTGTTCGATATGCTATTCCCGTTTCATTTGAAGGCAAGTGTTAGCAAATGTTTGTAAGTGATACTCAATATGTTAAAGTTATTCTTAAATACATATGTATCATCTGTTCATCTAACTTGCATGTTTGTACTAACCATTCATAATATAATCAATTCATGTTTGGACTTAGAATCACTGGATACCCTACTGAGCCATCAGGCTGACCCATTCCCGATACTTTTTTCTAGGTTTGGAGTTGGAATATTTGCCAGGGGAGGACAAGGATTACCTTGGGGAGAATCAAGAGTATTACGCGCTGGGTGAGCAGAGTTTTAGTTGTTCTTCTTTTGTTTTGGAGTGTAGCACTTGCATAGGAGAGAGATGGTATGTAATATAATGTTATGTTCAGTCTTTTCATTTTTGGACGACTGTAACATTTAAGCCATACTTCCGCTATTTCTTTTGAGGTTTGTATTAAAGCTCTGTTTATCCTTGAAGTAATATGTTATCCAGCTGGTTTAGCATTGCACACCTTCCGGGGGGTGTGACAGGATTAGCTTCTCAAGCCCCTCCTTGTGCTACGTGCGGGAAGAGTCATGGTGGTTGACCATGCTACAAACTTATTAGGGGATGTTATTGTGTGGCAGTACGGAACATCAGGTTCTTGATTGTCCATCGGTCAGAGAGAATCAGTCATCTTTTCGCCCCACACCTATAGCTTGTGCAAAAGCAAGTAGCACTCCTCATCCGGGACCTTAGCCACACTCTTTGCTATGTCAGCTCTGGATGCTACGGTGTCCAATGATGTAGTGTAAGGTACACTTCTGATTAAATAGATGCCGTGCATTATATGATCTCAGAGTGTCATACTCATTTATATGGCTTAACTTTACATGAGGGCTGAGTTAGCAAAATCATCCTTTAGAGTCTATCACTATAGGCACTCTAATGGGAAAGTCTTTGGTAGTTTCCTTTCCCTGACATAAGGTTGCATCTTTGGTACATTTAACCTGATTACTCATTGGTTTAGCGAAATTTTGATAAGTGATATTATTAAACCCTTGATGACGGTTGGAGTGAGCAATATTACCTGAGAACTAGATGATATAATGTGACGGTTTTCTCCTCATCTATTTGTTTCGTACTGTAGGTACATAAATTTCAAGGAAGAAATTTAATTTTTAGCGACGATTTTCATACGCAAAATTAGGTGTCAATTTGCATGTGCGAAATTCTATCGGCAATCTTAAGCAACAAATTTTGGAAACCATAAGTCATAATTTAATAGCCGTTATAAGTAATATTGATTGAGGTCTTTAGTGACGCTTAGTGTAAACAATAATTTTGAAAACCTTTACCGACAATTTTGAAGCGTGGTACAATAGAAATTAATAAAATTTTAAAAGGGGTTACTTGGAAATTTAAATTTTATTAAGATTATTAGAAAATAAAAAGGGCTAAAAATCTAATTTATTCGAAAAATATTGTCAACTCTCTAACTTTGAAAAGTGAAGGAAGAAAGGAGGGAAATTAGGGAGAATTTAAGTCTTACCTTAACTTTACATTCGGTTACAGCCAAAAAAAAAGGGAGGGGGGAGAGAGAGAGAGAGAGCTATCCAGAGAAGAAGCTGTGTGTGCTCCTGAGAAAGGGAAAGAGTTACACATGAAGAAAGATATTCACAAAAGGGAGAAAGAGAGATCTGCTGACAGGGAACTTTGGTGAACAGAGCACAAATTCTTCAGTAAGCTCTCTTGTAGTGATTCAGTGTCTTTCGGTGTGTATTACAGCATATGTGTATTATATGTGTCGGTGTTGGAGCTGTCGTGGTGAATGCAGCAGCGTGTATACTGTGTGTGAGTATTTAATGTAAGGGACAAGAGAAGGGTGGTTCGTGAAGAGGGCAGCCATGATGGCTACCTTGAGTATGTGGGTATGAAGTGTGCATATTTGTGTGAGTGTGTGTGTGCGTGCGTGCGTTGTGCATGTCTGTTTTGTGCGTGTGTTAGTGTGTTATAGTGTGGATGCGTAATTTTAGTGTGTGTGTGTGTGTGTGTGTGTGTGTGTGTGTGTGTGTGGTTGTGCGATATTATTGTGTTTAGTGTGTTAGTGATGAGGGAGTGTGAGTGGTGTACTATGTGTGATCAACCAGTGAACAGTGAATTGTAAGGAGGAAGAAGAAGAAGATGGGTTAAGTGGGGAAATGGTTTTGCGCAGTGGGGGTTATACACTGTTCTTGCACAATTGTACTATGTGGCTGTGGGATAGCTTACGGTGGTTGTAAATTGCTGAAACTTTATAGAAAGTTTATTAGAATAATATTAAAATTAGTGGTAAATTTTCAATTTTTTTTGGAATCATGTATGTATTTTTAATAATTTTTACAAATTCAGTTTTCTTCTAAAATCCGTTTTAAGCCTTCCAAATTCATATTAATTTTGAGTAAAAATTGTACTAATGTTCTTATGGTGTAAGGAAGCTTCAATTTCAGTTTCATAGATTCTAGAGTTGATTTGCTACTTTTATATGAATTGTATTTTATTTAGCGAAAGAGATAATTTTAAAATGGTTTTAATGTTTTTTAAATTTAAATTTTAGTTTTTATAGTCTTTGTTTACATTGTAAAGCAATTATATATATATATATATATATATATATATATATATATATATTAGGACTTTGATTTGAGCTGAAAATATCAATAGCTATTTTTGGGCTTTTCTTGTATTTAAAGTTATTTTTATTTGAAAATATTAAAAAATTCGTACTTCAACTTTTTATAAAGTTTTAAGTTATAAAAGTATTTTATAAGGATTTATTAGGAACTTTTGTACTTCGAGGAGTGTGTGGGGTTTCTAAATAGGTTTGGTCGTACGAGAAACCTGTTTCGATTTGGTTTCTGTTGGGAGTGTTAGAGTGAGCAACATCTAAGAATTAGTATTAGGTTCATAGTGTTATGGGACTAGGTTTTATTCTGACAAATAATTTTTCAATTTAGGTTAATTCAAAGATTTTGAAAGAGGTTGATTAGCAGCGCGTAGTTTGGATTGAGGTAAGGAATTTTTATCCGAAAGCTAATTCTTCAAATCTGATCTCGTGCATTTTTCTTTTGAATTGTTATCGATTTTTTTTTGGATTCTATTATGTTTGAGATGAACATGTATTTTTTTGTCTTTGAAACCTTACTTTGAACCTTAACCGTTCACTGAAAAATTCTTATTGATGCTTATAATTATTACTCATTGAGTATCGATTTACATGTTTAATTTGTGGTTATTGTATTCTGTATATTGACATGAGTTAGTGTATTGAAGTGTTATAAGGATGGTCTCTATTGGGAGTTGTATAAGGATGGTATGTTTACTGCGGGAGACTCTAGTACCTTGATAGACTAGTTAGTGTACATATGCATATATAGTTACCATTGTTATTGGGCATAGCATTTGTGCCTTTGCTAAGTGTTAACCTACACTGCCTATGTGGCTTTGCAAATTTATTCATGTTCAATATCATCTACATTGCCATTGTATTAAATTTGTAATTTTTTTTCTATCACTTCAATGATTCTTGAGCGACCTTACTAAGCTCTCAAAAGTTCACTCACTTCTGTTCCCTTTGGCAGATAATAATGATCAGTAGACTAGTTGGGGTGATTAGAGTCTGAATAGGAAGTCGACGTGAGTTTTATTATTTCATTTAGTTAACCCCTGACAGGAAAAGCTTTGTTTAATTATTTTTCACGAGTACTTAAATTTAGTCTTTTCATTTATAATAATTAATTGAGAGTTTGAGTTATTGTAGAAGTTCAGGTATACATTGGGGCTGTTTTATTGAATTGAGGTTATTCGACTAATTGAGTTATCGAGACCTTAGTGCATTTTCGGTCGATCATAATAAATTTATGATGCACTAATTTTTTTTTAACATTTTCCCAACAAAAGTGAGTTTTATGCAACATAACGACAAAACAGAAGAGGTGGGGAGTAATAAAAATAGATAGGGAGAGCCGTGTATATTTTCGGATAATCCTCAGGAGTGCCGAGTGTAATTAACTATTTTTCCTTTTGATACCAAATTGATTTTGGACTCTTACTAAAAGTTAAATTCTCCATCACACAAAGTACAAGATGACACATCAAAAATAAAAATAACAACTTTATTACGTTATGGAGTGAAATTGAATAAGTCAAAAAATTCTTAAACCGTTATTCCGAAAAAATATTAAAGCTTTAGAACCTTTTTTAAAAGGCAAAGTCAACATTCATCTGTGTATCACTTAATAACACTTGGAACTTGGAAAATCATACTACTATATAGGCAATCTTTACTTAGCTCTAGATGATTCTTTTGTACTCCTACTTTGCTTCATCCTTGGACCGTGCTATACGAACTTCAGGGGCCCGAAAACTAGCTCCAATTGGAAGAAAGGAATAGCAACGAAAGTGAGCTTGCCATTATCAGCTGGAATGCTTCTGCTATGCCTAATCCTGTCACTCTACGTTCGGCAAATGAAGAAAATTAAGTTGCTGGTGAAGAGAGAAGGTAGATGGATCAAGTCCTCCTTCATCTTTGTCTCTTTTATGGGGTTTGGAGGTAAAATTTTCAAAGAAAAAAGGAAAGTTGAAGAAGAAGACCTCTGAAGCGACTAATCCTTAATTTTTACAGGACATGAATCCGGAAAAGATGGCACCAATGGAAGCCAGTACGAAAAATGTCGAGCTACCAGTAATCAGCTTATCT
Source organism: Escallonia herrerae (assembly GCA_033070095.1). Classification (NCBI taxonomy): domain Eukaryota; kingdom Viridiplantae; phylum Streptophyta; class Magnoliopsida; order Escalloniales; family Escalloniaceae; genus Escallonia; species Escallonia herrerae. The sequence continues at coordinate 6,861 of JAVXUP010000464.1, forward strand.
AAAATATCTAGTTCTATTAACAATTTTTCCATCGACAATAAGCTTGGAGAAGGTGGATTCGGAGCAGTTTACAAGGTAAGTTTCCTATATTAGGACTATGTTTACTTCATTTGGAGTGAAACTTTCTGACTTCATCAGCTCTTTTTTTGGTACAAAACAAGATCAGATCATTGACTTTAGAATGTGAGTGTGTATATGTTGTATACTTACATAATCCAAACTTAAGATCAAAAGGAAATAATCCATCGCCTTGTACCACTATTTGACAATTGTTCCAAGAGAGTATGCTAAGACACTGAGTAAAGATGGAGCAATGGAAAGAAAAAGGAAACATACACTACGCAGCTTTTTACAGTCCAATACATTACTATCCATAGTAATAAGAAAGTGGTGAGTTTTTGATAGAAAGTTGTTCCCAACCTATTCTGGTCGTACCCAAGGACCCAATAAGGGTCCCATTTTACGCGAACCCGTCAACGGATTCAACGGTCAATTCTTCAACGCTTTGAACCGGTCAAAGTGCACGCGCCCAAGTCACGTGCATTCTTTGCTTCACACGTCTCACGCGCGACTTAGTCACCAATTATTTTACATCAACATCACTCACGGTAGCACGTTCGTCACATCAAAATCACCCGAGAACATTTTCACCAAAAACATCGATCGACGGCGTAACCGGGGCAACGAGGTCAAGGGGCAAAGGCCTTGGCCAACCCCATGGGGTCCGCCTCGGCCTCACTCAAGGCCATGGGTCGGCCTCGGCCTCACCCAAGGCCATGGGGTCGGCCTCAGCCTCACCCAAGGCCATGGGGTCAACCTTGGCCTCCCATGGGGGCTTGGCTTTGGCCTCCCCCCCCCCCCCCCCCCGGTTCATCATTTTTCGCACAAGGTCCTTTTTCACGCTTTGTTCACTTCATACGCTTCGCATGTGACTTTAAAACCTTGTTCGTCAGATGGGTATGATTCACGTCGATACACTCGTCGCAACGCAACTTCCAGATTCATCATCGCTCATCAAAACACCTACCGTCGGCGCACCCGAAGTTCACCGAAAGGGGGAGTGGCCTTGGCCTCCCTTCATGGGAGTTGGCCATTGGCCTTGGCTACCCTTCATGGGAGTTGGCCATTGGCCTTGGCCACCCCTTAGGGTTGGCCTCGGCCTCACCAAGGGGTTAGCCTCATCCTCTCCAGGGGTGGTGGCCTTGGCCTTCCCCCAATCTTTGGCCTATGGCCTCCCCTCCCGCGCGCACTTGTTTTCTCAAGTCTTTGCACCTCCACGATGTTTACGGACGTTCATACACCAACCTCGCAACATCCGTCGTGCATGAACCTCGCGACGTACATCGTGCATCCACCTCAACGTCCATTATCCATCAACCTCACGACGTCCGTCGTGCATCAACCTCGCGATGTCCGTCGTTCGTGACTGCATATCGCTCCCGCGATGCCCATTGCCCAAAAAGTCACGCACTGCCACTGAATGACCCATCACCGATGACCACATACCATCATTCCTGACTTTGTCATTACTACATGCTGCATCCATTATCTTGGTATGACAAGTACACTCAGCTCACATCCTGTCTTCAGGTTACCCAACGCGCGCCCCTACACCGGCTCCGCGACGTTCGTCACCGCGCCCATGCGCTATTGTCATGATACGTGCCCCCGACACCAAGTATTGTTTCACGACGTTCGTTGCAGCGCCCTTGTGCCATTCTCGTGATACGTGCCCCTGGCACCAAGTATTGTTCCACGACGTTCGTCGCTGCGCCCTTGTGCCATTCTCATGATACGTGCCCTCGGAACCAAGAATTGTTTCGCGACGATCGTCGTTGCACCCTTGCGCCATTCTCATGATACGTGCCCCCGACACCAAGTATTGTTTCGCGATGTTCGTCGCTGTGCCTTTGCACCATTCTCATGATACGTGCCCCCAGAACCAAGTATTGTTCTGCGACATTCGTCGCTGTGCCCTTGCGCCATTCTCATGATGCGTGCCCACGGCACCAATTATTGTCTCCACGACGTTCGTCACCGCACCCATGCGCTATTCTCATGACATGTGCTCCGGCACAAATTATATCTCCGCGACGTTCGTTGTCGCACCCGTACGCCACTTCCATAACATATGCCCCCGCACCAAGTATATCCCCGCGACGTTCGTCACTTGCGCCATTCTCATGATGCGTGCCTCTGGCACCAAGTATTATCCCCGCGACGTTCGTTGCCTGCACCAGTGCGCCATTATCATGATACGTGCCCCCGGCACTAAGTATTGTTCCACGATATTCGTCGCTGCGCCCTTGCGCTATTCTCATGATGCGTGCCCCCAGCATGAAGTATTGTTTTGCGATGTTCGTCGTCGCACCCATGCGCCACTTCCATAACTTGTGCCCAGCACCAAGTATTGTCTCCGTGATGTTCGTCGCCGCACCCATGCGCCACATCCATGACATGTGCCCACGGCTCCAGGTATTATCTCCGTGACGTTCGTTTCCGCGCCCATGTGCCACTACCATGACATGTGCCCACGACACCAGGTATTGTCTTTGCGACGTTCGTCGTCGCCCCATGCGCCACAATCATGATACATGCCCCGGCACCAGGTATTGTCTCGCGACGGTAGTCGTCGTGCCTGTGCACCACAATCAGGTTACATGCTTCTGCGGGGCTCCGTTCGTAGTGCTTCGGCACGAGGACCCCTCGCAGCGGGATGGGCTCACAACCTTAAAGCCATCAACGGCACAATCAATAGCGGGATGGGCTCACAACCTTAAAGCCTTCGGCGGCACAATCCCAGCAGGATGGGCACACAACCTTAACGTGCCGCAGCAACCCTATGTGTCGCCGCCGCCTTCTCCTCTCTTCCCTGCCCCTCCCCCTTCCCTTCGCCCACCCGCGGCACCTCGCCGCCCCCCGCCCACTTCTTCTCCTTCCCTTCCCCTTTCCTCCATGGCCGACCCAAGCTCGGCCTCAGCCATCTCCCTTCCCCCTTCCTCCCTCTCCCCCCTCGACCTCGGCCTCCCCACCTGATTCCCTAGACCGACCCCCCTCCCCTCTCCTTCCTCCACCTTTCTCCTCTCCCCCACCCCATGTTCCCCCTCAGCCTCACGCCACCATCACCCCACCTCGCCTCCCTTCCCCTTCCCCCTTCCTCCCCTATCCCCCTTCGGCCTCGGCTACCCCCTCGGCCTCAGCCACCTCCTCTTCCCCTTCTTCACTTTCCCTCCCCTTACCCTGCGGCCTCGGCCACCGCGGCACCCCACCACCGTCGCCATCCCCCTTCCTCCCCCTTCTTCACCTTTTTCCCACTTCCCCTCTCTCCTTCTCCCTAAGCTAAGCCCCACAAGCCCCTCCACCCCTTCTTCATTTCGGCCTCCCCCAAACCAAGGCCACCCATTTCGGCCTTCCCCACACAAAGGCCACCACCTTCAATCTTCATCTTCATTTCTTCACCCACGGCCAACCTTCAACACTAACGTATGACAACCCTCCACACCCTCAACAACCTCCTCCGCCCCTCACTTTGGTCATCATTCCCTTCACTCTCTGGACCCAAACCCGATCACAACCATTCCAACCCCAATATTCTCACTTTGACTTACCCTTTGGCTCACTCATTCAGTCTCTTCTACCCACCTAGGCCGAACACCAACACCTCACACAGTCCATCATCACCACTATTCTCATGAGTACTGTTAAAAAACCTTATCATGGCAACATAGGCCGACCCCATTGGGGGCGCAGTCGGACCTCGCGATGCCGGGACAGTCCACGATGGGCACATGTGCGTTGTCGGTCGATTTTTTTTACCAAAAACATCGACCGACAACGCAACCGGGGCAACGGGGTCAAGGGGCAAAGGCCTTGGCAAACCCCATGGGGTCAGCCTCGGCCTCACTCAAGGCCATGGGTCGGCCTCGGCCTCACCCAAGGCCATGGGGTCGGCCTCGGCCTCCCATGGGGGCTTGGCTTTGGCCTTCCCCCCCCTCCGGTTCATCACTTTTTGCACAAGGTCCTTTTTCACGCTTCGTACGCTTCGCATGTGACTTTATCACCTTGTTCGTCACATGGGTATGATTCACGTCGATACACTTGTCGCAACGCAACTTCCGGATTCATCACCGCTTATCAAAACACCTACCGTCGGTGCGCCCGAAGTTCACTGAAAAGGGGAGTAGCCTTGGCCTCCCTTCATGGGAGTTGGCCATTGGCCTTGGCCACCCTTCATGGGAGTTGGCCATTGGCCTTGGCCACCCCTTAGGGTTGGCCTCGGCCTCACCAAGGGGTCGGCCTCAGCCTCTCCAGGGGTGGTGACCTTGGCCTTCCCCCAATCTTTGGCCTATGGCCTCCCCTCCCGCGCGCACTTGTTTTCTCAAGTCTTTGCACCTCCACGATGTTTACGGACGTTCGTACACCAACCTCGCGATGTCCGTCATGCATGAACCATGCGACGTACATCATGCATCAACCTCGCGACATCCATCATTCATCAACCTCGCGACGTCTGTCGTGCATCAACCTCGCGACGTCCGTCGTTCGTGACCGCATACCGCTCTCGCAATGCCAATCGCCCAAAGTCGCGCACTGCCACCGAATGACCCATCACCGACGACCGCATACCATCACTCCTGACTTTTTCATTACTACATGATGCATCCATTATCTTGGTATGACAAGTACACTCAGCTCACATCCCGTCTTCAGGTTACCCGACGCGCGCCCCTGCGCAGGCTCCGTGACGTTCGTCGCTGAGTCCGTGCGCTATTGTCATGATACATGCCCCTGACACCAAGTATTATTTCGCAATGTTCATTGCAGCGCCCTTGCGCCATTCTCATGATACGTGCCCTCGGCACCAAGTATTGTTCAGCGACGTTCATCTTGCGCCCTTGTGCCATTCTCATGATACGTGCCCCTGGCACCAAGTATTGTTCCGCGACGTTCGTCGCTGCGCCGTTGTGCCATTCTCATGATACGTGCCCCCGGAACAAAGTATTGTTTCACGACGATCATCGTTGCGCCCTTACGCCATTCTCATGATACGTGCCCCCGGCACCAAGTATTGTTTCGCGATGTTCGTCGTTGCGCCTTTGTGCCATTCTCATGATACGTGCCCCCAGAACCAAGTATTGTTCTGCGATGTTCGTCGCTGCACCCTTGTGCCATTCTCATGATGCGTGCCCACGGCACCAAGTATTATCTCCGTGACGTTCGTCGCCGCACCCATGCGCCATTCTTATGACATGTGATCCTGCACCAAGTATATCTCCGCGATATTCGTTGTTGCACCCATATGCCACTTCCATAACATATGCCCCCGCACCAAGTATATCCCCACGACGTTCGTTGCTTGTGCCATTCTCATGGTGCGTGCCCCTGGCACCAAGTATTGTCCTCATGACGTTCGTTGCCTGCACCAATGCACCATTGTCATGATACGTGCCCCCGGCACTAAGTATTGTTCCGTGACGTTCGTTGCTGTGCCCTTGCGCTATTCTCATGATGCGTGCTCCCAACATGAAGTATTGTTTTGCGATGTTCATCGTCGCGCCCATGCGCCACTTCCATAACTTGTGCCCGGCACCATGTATTGTCTCCGTGACGTTTGTCGCCGCGCCCATACGCCACGTCCATGACAGGCCCACGGCACCAGGTATTATCTCCGCGACGTTCATTGCCACGCCTATGTGCCACTTCCATGACATGTGCCCACGACACCAGGTATTGTCTTTGCGACGTTCATCGTCGTGCCCGTGCGCCACTCTCATGATACATGCCCCGGCACCAGGTATTGTCTCGCGACGGTAGTCGCCGTGCTTGTGCGCCACAATCATGTTACATGCTTCTACTGGGCTCCGTTCGTAGTGCTTCGGCACGAGGATCCCTCGCAGTGGGATGGGCTCACAACCTTAAAGCCATCGCCGGCACAATCAACAGCGGGATGGGCTCACAACCTTAAAGCCATCGCTGGCACAATCAACAGCGGGATGGGCTCACAACCTTAAAGCCATCGGCGGCACAATCCCAGCGGGATAGGCACACAACCTTAAAGCCATAGCCGTCTTCATTCCGGGGGGCTTGGCTCATAGCGCTCCGGCATGAGGACCCTTCGCAGTAGCGGGATAGGCGACTCCTTTGGGACACTATCTCCATCATGGTGTCTTCGTGATTGGCCTATGTGCTCCGGCATTGGGGGCTTGCGTCGACACCCCTATGGACTATGACCCCTGGGCCACTCCGAGACGGGAGTAGGTCTTCGGTGGGCATTGTGCCTAGTCTGCCTGGCAGTTGGGCGTCAGATCTTCCCCACCACTGCCAGGCCTGTGGGACTCTGTAGGGCTTGGGTTGGTGGCTAGATCAAGGGGGTTCTCTGGCCACACCGACGCTATGGGAGCCAATCTTTCCTGACAGACAGAGCGACACTGTGCAGGGCAGGCTGGGTGAATATGCGATTCGACAGTCCATGGAGCACCGGCAGCTGTGGACCCCTCGGTGACGTGTCACTCTCGGGAAGTGCCACGTGTCACGTGATGACATCATCATCTCAACCTCTATAAATAGAGGTCTTGAGAATTCATCACACAGTTGGACATTTTTAGAACACTTTCACTTTCTCTCTAGAATCCTAGAGAGAGAAACATACAGGACCCTAACTCTGGACCTAAGCAGCAGACTGTGACTGTCATCGTATATCCATCCTGCGCTATCGCCCTCGCAGCACTGCCACCCTCAAGCTCTATCTGGGAAGCCATTGGTCTCTGCCCTTTCTCCACCCTACATCAACATACTTGGCATCTGACTAGGACTGCATTCCTTGTGGCACCTCCACTTCGACTGCGAACCCACTTTCTTTGGCATCATTTTGGCAACTCCGCTGGGGAGATGAGCATCGCAGTGCAGTTCGTCCCGTGCCCGACACACCCAAGCAACCATGCGTCAATAACGTAGGACTACCAGCCAAAGCCTCAACTCATACCTCCAAAAGGAACATCACCTCGAGGACCAAGAGGAGACCAGTCATAACCAACTCAAGGCCCCCCTACGATGGATGCACCCAATGTGGCCGCGATCGTTGACGCCACAATCCAACACCTTACTCCTACCATCACCGACCTTCAAGACTCTCAATCTGTTCTCATGGCTGTCATCTTGGAAATGCAAAAATCCATCCAAGTCTTGACTTCATAAATGCCAACTTCTCAAGGCCTTAGAGCTCCCCACCCTGTGTCCGCTGCTCACCCCCTGCCATCCCAGGCTCTGGGTGTAACGACCCAATCCACGGCCCCACCACAGGGCAATACCTCCCTCAAAAGGGCTAGCCAAGTAAGTACTTATGAGTTCCTTGGTAAGGTCTTATAAGGGTCATCTCATACTATTTCACATCCAATGTGGGATATTAGAATCTCCCATCCTTATACCTTGGCGTCCTCGCTAAGGCTCGATCACACAGTCCAAAATCTTCCTCTCTAGCCAATGTGGGATATACCGGGCTCACCCTTCGTTGCCCAAACCATCCTCTTGATGTGGGATATACCCGGGCTTGCCTTCGTTTCCCCAATCATCGGCAACTCGACTGGATAGCCCAGCCCGAGCTTTCGAGAGTCGGTTCTGATACCAACTGTAACGCCCCGATTTTTTTTCGAAGCGTTAATTTCAAATAAACAAAGTGGAAAATCTCAAATATCCAAAAGTCTCCCAAATTGAGTAATCAGAGCATCTAAGAATAAGTCTCCAAGAAACATCAATATATGTCGCTCTGGCTTAAAACTATTACATTGATCTCAAGTACTCCTAATGGAGCTCCAAAATAAAATTTAAAGCCAAATCTAATGATACAATAAATATAAAAGGAAAATCCTTCCCTAAAAAGCTTCTTACTTAGCCATACTTTAGAATCCTTTGTACAGCTCCAAACACTGCCTGATAACCTGAAAGTAAGGGGGTGAGCACAAAGCCCAGTAAAGATAATCGCACACACCCACCCACAAAGTACAAAGCACGCTATATCGATAGTAGTACTTGAAGGTGATAAAGTACGATACCAAGGTGCATGGCGAATACCAAAACTAATGCACTAACTTTCAATTCAGAGATCAGATTAGCAACAAGATCAAATAACTCGTATCGGCAGACAATACAACCTCAAGGTAAGGAATTATCATATATAACTAAGTTTACAAAGGATTAAAAGGTTTTGATGTGTTTAAAACAATACAAATTTAAGTTCGAAACGTTTTCACAGGTTCTGATAAAGATAACTTATATTTCAAAAAGACTCTAGTGAATTCAATAATACTTCAGATATGTTCGAAAACTTATTCAAATAGATCAGATATAAAAATTCAAATGTTCAATGAGTACAAAGACGAAGACCACTAGAGCCATTCAGAAATGTGTCACGTGAGACAAGGTTCAGAAATTAAGATCGCGATCTCTAGCTCATCCAGCTGAGCTAGCCCACGTTCCAATCCACGTGAGTAAGTCGGAAATAGATAAGTCACATACACTGTGACATGACTCACCAGATTATAAAAACATATACCAAATTAACTTAATAAACACCAAGAGTTTGAAGCAAACAAAGTCATTTTTGTTCACGAGATTCTACGCAGAATAGCTTTATTTAAGGGCTAAATTCAACAATGAAATCAACGAATTCTAAGAAACCACAAAGCCTAAAAGTTGAAGAGGACTCGTTACTGATTTTGTAGTGTCTAAGTTCATCAAAAACCGATAAGAAACGAATAAGATGGAACAAGTCAAATCAAGCTGATTTGCAGTGTCAAACAGCAACTTTTACACTGATGAATAACTTTCAAACTGATTTTTGATCAGAAAATAGATAGATTTTGAGAAAACACAAAAGTAAGAAGTTTAATAGGACTCTTTAATGTTTCCAGATTGTCTAAAATCATGAAAAACCAATGAGAAACAAAGGAGATAGAGTAAATCGAAGTGGGCTGATTTACAGTGTCAAAAACAGAAAAGTCTGCACTGATAAATAACTTTCAAACTCAATTTTGACCAAGAACCAAATGGATTCTGATAAAACCTTAAACTAAAAAATTGAATAAGACTCTTCAAGGATTTCAGAACGTTCAAGATCATTAAAAACCAATGAGAAACAAATAAGATACAACAAATCGAAATTGGCTGACCTGAATTGGCAGAAATATTAGCATAACAATGTTCAAGTATGTTTTTAAATATCGATCACTTCGAATTTCGAAAAACCCAAAACTACAACGTTGTAGTAAACTATTTGGGGTTTTCAAAAGTGTAAGAACGCTAAAATTGGCCAAAGAACGACAAAGTTACGGACTTTTGAATTTGCCGTAAAGATTTACAACAAAAAGATCACGAACCAAAGTCAATAATCGGAAGTACGAAGAACTATCTAGCGTAACAATCAAGAATGTAATTAGGGTTCTAAAGAATCAATAGATCTCTTTAAACAACAAATCAATTGATGAACGGATCGATAATCAGAATTCAGATGGGGTAAATGCGTGAGAAAACCCTTACCTCAATTGCGTAAATCAACTCCAAGTCTTGATCTTCTCAAACAAATTATATCAAAAACCTTAATATAATAATACCCAAAATTTCTATTAGACTCTATCAATCACATTAGCTTATGCAGGTTTTTACCACAAACCTCAAACCCAATATCAAAATAAGATCGTACCTCAATGTAATGATCAAAATCTGAAGAGTATTCTTCCTAGAGATTCTTTGGAGGCTCTTCTGAAGTTTGTGTGCTCCTCAGAATTATATTGCACATAAGTCATGAGCTTAAAAGGAATGTAATCATATTCCTAACACAATAAGAATTACAAAATACCCATTATGTCCCAAAATTCTCTAACTTTATAATTTGGTCAAACTAAAGCCCAAATTTAAATTGGGTCATCTAATTCCAAAAGTATAACTCACTTTCTAGTAAGAAAATTTTAAATTGTAATATCCCACATCGGATGTGGAATAGTATGAGATGACCCTTATAAGACCTTACCAAGGAACTCATAAGTACCTACTTGGCTAGCCCTTTTGAGGGAGGTATTGCCCTGTGGTGGGGCCGTGGATTGGGTCGTTACAGATGGTATCAGAGCTTAGGTATGAGATTCTGTAGACTCTTAGGCCTTAGATGATCAGTGATTGGAATTAGACTTAGAGAAGGTGGATTAAGTTTTGAAATTTATTTGATGTTTCAGCATAAGATTGAGATTTAAGTCTAGCACACAGTAGTAGACCCTAAGTTACTTGCCTTTAAAATTCAAAGATCCTAAACGTTAGCCATAGAGGGTGGTCAAAGGATGAGATTTTGATATTCTGGTGTCTTCTAGTAGCTCTAGGAACTAGTAGCTATAAGCGGTTAAGGATGTGATTGCGAGATGTGATAACTTAGAGACTTGAAACGTCAGTGGATGCGCCATAGATGTGAATGTGGCATCAGATTTTAGATCCTTTTAAGGTAATAGATATCTTCATGATGGACTTGGTTATTAGTTTGAACTGGTTTGATTCGAGAAATTCAGTGCGCAATGAAAGTACACTGATTACAACTTTCAACCTCTGGTTTGTTGTTTGAGTGTTTATAGAAATTGGTTATATGTACTGCTAAATCAAAGTGGTATTCTTCAATGGTTGTTTGATAGTGTCAGTTTTGTGTTGCGCTAGTGAAAAATTGATAAGAGAAATCTATATTTTTAGGTGATGTCATGGTTTTGATTTGGTGAGCTTTATAGACATTGCATCGTTACAGTTTTACTCAGGCCTTAGATATTGAACTTGTGGTCTTGGTAGTTAATGGAATACGAATAGGAATATTGAGTTTGGTGCTGTCTTAAGTAACTGTGTTTTTGAAGTAGTAATATGATTCTGGGTATAGAATTATGAAATTTGGTGTCGGAAAATTGATTAAGTATTATCCTATTTAAAAGTTTGTTTAATAGTGTGGCGATGCATTGGGCAAAAAGCATGCCAAAATTTTTAGCAAATTTAGTTAGTAATTAGTCTCATTTGCTAGCGAAATTTCATTAAGGGAGTATTGAGATAGATGACTCAATATGTGGCTTCGTATGGGCACAATTTTTTTTTATCACCGACATGTTATTATAAGGTTCAGGTGGTAAAGCGAATGGAAGTTAAAGCTAAAGTTTGGATCTCATAGAGTACAAGTCATATGTGAGAAATGTTTAGTACTTTGGTACACCATACGCTTAAAGTTAAGCACTTTACTGTTAGGTGCATTGTGCAAAGGCATGGTTTGGTACATTATCAGAGTAGCGCAGTGAAAGCGTGACGGAGTGGAGACTAATTTCAGTTGATTCATATGCATTGAACTCGAGTAGAATAATTTAGTTCACTACGTTTCATATGCTAGATAAGACATAAATACTTAGAGGTTGAAATTTTGTTCAAAGGCGGAGGAATGTAATAACTCGTGTTTGAAAGCAATAATTTAGTTTTGATTATTAGGGAACACTCAATTCCGAGGACGGAATTATCTTAAGTGGGGGAGAATGTAACACCCCAGATTTTTTGTTTAATCAGGATACTTGTGTAAGTACGAATTAGAATGTATTGAGAGTTTGAATTAAATAGTGGGCCTAAAAATCAATTTAAAATTTTGATTTTTAGGCCCACTATTTAATTCAAACTCACAATACATTCTAATTCGTACTTACACAAATTATCCTGATTAAACAAAAAATCTGGGGTGTTACACTGGGGTTGGCCCCTCCCCCTCAGATTCAACCTTCAAGGCCTGGGCTAGTTTTGGACACTTTTCAGGTCCCAGTGTCGCGACCACCGCTGCCTTGGTCCTCAGGGCCCTCGACAGTAGCACTCGCGGCACCTCAGCCTGCGGCGACACGCCTCACCCTTACTCAAAGCACTTCGGAGACTCACAAATCAATTGATATGGAGCCTAACCCAACATAACCAACCGAGACCTAAACACAAGTCATTCCTCCTGCTTACTCCAGTCGACCCTTCCTAACGACCCGCCTCTAGCCGCTGACACTACCCATATGCAAACCATACACCAACAAGTTTCTCCCCGCCACCAACACCTCTCGACCATCGTCATCCCCTCAATGCTTCAGGTTGCACCATCTAGGGCTCTGGTACCCGAATAATCCCGACAGGGCACAAACCCTGACATGCGTCGTACGTCACCAAGCATGACTTTGATGCCCTCCTTCACCGTCTCCAGCAGTCATCCTTACCCCACACCCCTTCTAAGCTGTCAGGCCATGCTCCCTACTCTGGTAGCCTCGCTACCAAGCCCTACCCTGTCAAGTACAAGCAACCATCATTCACCCTATTTAATGGCAAAGAGGGCAATGCCCGCGAGCACATCACCCCTTTTGCTGGCTCCCCAGGGCACTACGGAGAGGACGACACTTTGAAGCTTCGGGAATTTCACAAGTCCCTGATTGGCCTCGCCTACTCTTGGTATCATCAGATTCCTAACGGTACTATCCACTCATGGTTCGACATGGTCCAGCTCTTCCTTGACAAATTTCACTATGAGACGGAACGTGTGACCATTGTTGACATCACCGGAATCCGCCAGAACCCCGGGGAAGACCTCAACACCTATGTTACGCGATTTTATCACAAGTGCTTGGAGTGCACTGACTTTAGCAAAAATGAAACCCTTGTGCCCATTTGCATCAAGAACATGAAAGAAACCTACAGGTTCTACCTTGAAAACCTACAGGTTCTACCTTGAAAACCTCCGGCTTCGGTCCTGGGGACATCTTAAAGAAGCCGCGCGACACACCTATGACTCGGTCGATTAGTTATAGACCCCAAAGCCCCAACCTCATATTGTCGTGGCCGCGACAATGGAAGCAGCCGGTAACGACGACAACAACTGCAAGCGTCAGTCTCAAGGAAGGGACGGGCACCCTGACAAGAGAGGGCAGCCGATGCTTGCCCCAGACTACCCGTGTGACTTGAAGACTGTTAGAACTCTCCTCGAGACATGGATCGAAGACAATGCCATAACCGTGCCCAATGCCGACACTGAACCTACCCTAGAAGACTTAGCCCGTCCCAACTACTGCCCCTATCATCGGAAGGTCGGTCATAGCCTCAAGTGGTGCAGGGGCCTCAAGTTTGTCTTCGCTGACAAGATTGCGTCTGGAGAACTCAAACTCTAAGAACCGGACATATGACCCACCCAACCAAGCCTTCGCATGCCTTAGTGCATTTCCACACTTGTTATTTTTTCATTCATTTTACAAGTTTTTATGTACCTTATACCCATGTATCAAGGCATGTCGCCTATCCTTCGTTATCAATGAAGTTACATTTTCCAGACTTAGAAAATTTTCGAGCTACATTACTCTTGCACAAGTCTTTTGACATCACCCTTCATACCATCACACACCCCCTTGTGGGCTTCACCCCTTCTCAATCCCATCGGCCTCACATTGCAACGACTTGGTACGTGGTGCGCGAGGTGGCTGGAGCCGCGCTACGGCAGTCGCATCATCACCCCTCATCCATTTTTTTTGACACTTAGAAAAATTTTCATTTTTCGCAACCGGTCATCGATGATCATCCTCAGTGGTCTCCCTCAGCATCCTTGTCTCAGCCCAACACTTAAAAAAATTTCAACAAAAATTTTCACGCCCTATCTCCATATGCTCATTCCAACGCTCAGGAAAGCTTTTCAACACTTCGAAAAAATTCATCATATTTCACAGCCGGGTAACCACCCTTAACGGCCTCCCTTAGCATCCTTGCCCGAGCTCAAAAAAAAATCGACACTTTTCAAAATTTTCATCTTCCCCACATACTCCCCACATTCATGCTCTCATCACTCTCCCTCTTACATTTTCCTCTCCTCACTCCCACAATCCTACTCCTCTTTCTCTTCTTGTACAATGTGAAGATTTTCATTGGGGGCTCCCTCCTTAGGGATGCCAAAAAAAAATATTATTTATTTATTTATTTATTTCAATATCCAAATTTATTTTGGGGGGGCAGAACCGACCGACACGCGCCTCGACCCCCGCATTCTCTTTCTCTCTCTGTGGCGTGCCCGACCCAACTTGAACAGACCCGCTTCCCTCCCCTAACCTTAACCCTAATTTCCATCTCTTTCTCCTTCTCCCTCATGCACCGCTGCAACCCTATGCGCCGCCTCCGCCTTCTCCCTCTGCCTTGCCCTCCACGGCCCGTCTCCTTCACCGCCGACAACCTCCCATCTCGTCCCTACCTCTCTCCTCTCTTCCCCGCCCCTCCCCCTTCCCTTCGCCCACAAGGGCACCCCGTCGTCGCCCCCTTCCCTTCCCCTTCCCTTTTCCTCCATGGTCGACCCAAGCTCGGCCTCGGCCTCGGCCTCCCCACCCCCTTCCCTAGGCCAACCCCCTTCTTCTTTCCTCCCTCCTCCCACTATTCTCACGAGTACTTTAAAAAAAACCTTATCATGGCAACATAGACCGACGTTCATTGCCTACGCACATGTGCCTGTCGTGGACTGCCCCGGCATCGCGACGTCCGATTGCGCCCCTCATGATGATGTCCCTCTACATCAATGTCCTTGGTAGGTGGTGCGCGAGGTAGCTCGAACCATTTACTCCTACTCATTGTTCAATGCTCCTCGCCAGCACCCGGACATCATCTCTGCGACGCCCATGTGCATGTCGTGGACTGCCCCGGCATCGCGACGTCCGATTGCGCCCTTGTTGTGCCCCTCATGACAATGTTTCTCGACATCAATGTCCTTGGTAGGTGGTGCGCGAGGTAGCTCGAACCATTTACTCCTACTCATTGTTCAATGCTCTTCGCCAGCACCCGGACATCATCTCCGCGACGCCCATCCCAGATGTCATCTCCGCGACCCCCATCGCCAGGACATCATCTCCACGACGCCCGTCGCCCGAACGTCATCTCCGCGACCCCCGTCTCCAGGACATCATCTCTGCAATGCCCGTCGCCCGAACGTCATCTCTGCGACCCCTGTAGCCCAAACGTCATCTTGGCGACCCCCGTCACCTAGACGCCATCTCTGTGACCCCTCGTAGTGGTTAAAGCCATTACCGGCATAATCAACAGTGGGATGGGCTCACAACCTTAAAGCCATCGCCAGCACAGTCAACAGCGGGATGGGCTCACAACCTTAAAGCCATCGCCGGAAAAATCATAGCAGGATGGCTCACAACCTTAAAGCCATCGCCGTCTTCATTCTGGGGGGGGCTCCGCTCGTAGTGCTCCGGCACGAGGATCCTTTACAGCAGGGGGATAGGCGACTCCTTCGGGACACTATCTCCGTCAGGGTGTTTTCGTGACTGGCCTACGTGCTCCGGTACTGGGGCTCGCGTCAACACCCCTATGGACTATGACCCCCGGGTCACTCCGAGATGGGAGTAAGTCTTCAGAGGGCATCGCGCCTAGTCTGCCTGGCAGTTGGGCTTCGGGTCTTTCCCACCACTACCAGGCCTGTGGGACTCTGCAAGGGCTTGGATTGGAGGCTAGATCAAGGGGGTTCTTCGGCCACACCGACGCTGTGGGAGTCAGTCTTTCCAGACAGACAGAGAGACGGTGTGCAGGGCAGGCCGGGTGAATATGCGATTCGACAGTCCATGGAGCACCGGCAGCTGTGGACCCTTCGGTGACGTGTCACTCCCGGGGAGCGCCACGTGTCACGTGATGACATCATCTCAACCTTTATAAATTAGAGGTCTTGAGAATTCATCAGAGGGTTGGACATTTTAGAACACTTTCTCACTCTAGAATCCTAGAGAGAAACATGCAGGACCCTAACTCTGGACCTAAGCATCAGACCGTGACTGTCGTCGTATATCCATCCTGCACTATCACCCTCGCAGCACAACCACCCTCAAGCTCTGTCTGGGAAGCCCTTGGTCTCTGCCCTTGCTCTGCCCTTGTTGTGTCTCCCATCAACATACTTGGCATCTGACTCGGATTGCATTCCTTGTGGCACCTCCATGTCCACTGCGAACCCACTTTCCTTGGCATCAAAAGTTGGTCACTCATAAGCACACTTAGAGAGAAGATGGAAGGGGGCTATGTATTACTTGAATTCATTTCATACGAAAGTGGTTTGGTACATGGGTTTATATAGTACTCAAGTTACAATTCTAGAAACACCACATTAATTACACTTTTCTTTAAATACACCATACATGAACCAAAATGAAAAGACTCAAGAACATACATGATACATTCTACAAATTCATGTACCTAAACATATACACCTACATGCACCATCATAAATGTAAATACTATGTACAAGGTCAACTTTATATATCTAATACTTCCCCTTCAACTTGACTTCCTTGACAACTCCAAGTAAGGTATGCATCTTGTGAAAAATATCATACTTAAGGGGCTTGATAAAAATATCAGTGATTTGATTAACTCAATTCATGAACTTGAGTTGTACTTCCTTCTTGGCAATGCACTAGGATGAAATGATACCTTGTATCTATATGCTTGCTTCAATCATATGCTAGAGCTTGAGCAGACTTGTTGTCAATCAAAATTTTGGTAGCCTCCACTGGTGGTAAATAAAGTTCCTTTAACAACCTTCTAATCCAAGTAGCATGGCAAGCGCAAGAAGAAACAGCAACATACTCGATAATGCCATAATAGGTTGTTTCTTCAAACTCCACCAAATTACGTTGTCTACCGTGAAAAACACAAAACTGCTTGTACTTTTTCTATCATCTATATCTCCAAAAAAATCACTATCCCTATAACCCAAGAGCTCACAATTTCTAAAGGATTTATAGAATAATCCAAAATGAAGAGTACCTTTTAGGTAGTGGAGTATTCGTTTAGCTGCTTTCATGTGGATCGAGGAGGGAGCTTCCATGTAACGGCTCACTAACCTAACAGAGAAAAGAGTGTCGGGCCTTGTGCAAGTCAAGTGCCTTAGACTTCCCACGAGACTCTTAAAAGATGTAGATCCACTTTTTTCCATCATCAACTTTTCTCAATTTAACTCCACATACCATGGGTGTTTTCGCTGGTTTGGAATCAAGCATTTTGAACTTCTTCCAGACTTCCTTTGCATAGCCCTCTTGTGACATAAAAATCCCATCCTTCATTTGCTTCCCCTCAAGTCCTAAATAATAAGACATGAGCATTCATGTCCTTCATGAGCCATAGCATCCTTGAACTGATTAAACATGATTGAGTTATTACCTGTAAATTAAAGAATAGATCATTCACATAAAGACACTATGAATAAAACATCTCTGTTTTTATGCGCTTTAACATAAAGTGCATATTCATGTGGACATCTCACAAATCCTTTCTCTTTAAATTACTTTTCAATTTGACCATTCCACGCCCTTGGTGATTGCTTTAGGCCGTAAAGGGCCTTCTTCAATTTCAAAACCTTATCTTCTTCCCCCTTGACAAGATGCCCCTTAGGTTGTTCAGTGTAAACTTCTTCTTTGAGAAAACCATTAAGAAAAGCGTATTTCACATTCAATTAGTAAATCTTCCGATTTTTATGTGCTGCCAACGATATCAGCAATCTTATTGTCTCCAAATGCACAATGGGAGCAAACACTTCCCCGTTATCAATCCTTTTCCTTTGACTATAGCCTTTCGCTACAAGCCCTGCCTTCTACCATTCCACTTTACCTTTAGTATTTTTCTTAGCCTTGAACACCCACTTTACTCCAATTGTTCTTTGTCCTTTGGGAAAATTGTCTTGCTCCTAAGTTTCATTTTTTAAAAGGACTTAGATCTCCTCATCCATAGCTTGTCTCCGATTCTTATCTTTTGTAGAATCTTCAAAGCTTAGTGGTTCAATATCTGCAAAAAGCCAAAACAAATTAACATTGTTCAATACTTCAGTTTCATCATATAGATTTTGGAGACTTCTCATTCTTCGTGGCCTTTCGCTTGAACTCCCTTCGGATGAGAAAGGTTCATTCGGATGAGGTGGTGACAAAGGTGGAGTAATAGGCTCCAAAGGTGTTTCACTTTCATGATCTTCTTCAATGAAATTTACAATGAAATCATAAGAGCTATCATCTTGAAAATTCCAATTCCACAGTCCTTCTTCATCAAACACAAGATATCTACTAACAACAATCTTTCCATTGTTCGGGTTATAAAGTTTGTAACCTTTAAAGCCCGAGTCATAGCCAATGAAAACATATTTCCTACTTCTATCATCAAGCTTACTCCTTTTTTGGTTGGGCACATGTGCATAGGCAATGCTCCCAAAATCTCGCAAGTGGGCAACACTTGGCTTCACCCCACTCCATGCTTCTTGGGGTGTTTGATCCATGACACTCTTGGTGGGGCATCGATTTGCACAAACTGCACAAGATACAACTTCGGCCCAATATTCTTTCTGTATCTCCTTACTTTTTAACATACTTCAAGCCATATTCAAGACTGTTCTATTCTTCCTCTCGGACATGCCATTTTGTTGTGACGTTCTAGAAATCGTTAAAGGGTGGCGAATACCATGTGATTCACAAAATTTATTGAATTCATTTGAAGTGAATTCGCCTCCTCTATCAGACCTTAGGGATTTTATCTCATTGCCACTTTCTTTTGAAACAAGTATTTAAAATTCTTAAATGCCCCAAAAGCTTTAGATTTTTTCTTTAAAAAATAGACCCAAGTCTTTCAACTAAATTTATCAATGAAAAGGAAGAAGTAATTATTTTTACCAAATGAAGAAGGCTTGATTGGTCCACAAACATCCGTATGAACTAGTTGGAGTGACTTGGTTGCTCTTGAACTTGCTTCTCCTTACATGCTTACCGAGAAGGCACGCTTCACAATTGATTGGAATGATTTATGAAGGGGATCTCTTTCACCATCTTCTTCTCACCCAAAGCTTTGAGTGCTCCAAAGTTCAAATGTCCAAATCTCATATGCCAATGCCACGTTCAATATTTTGCACATGCCTTCAAGCACTTGGGTGCATCCATCTTGAGATCCAACAAAAACATTCCATTCCTTGACATGGATACTTTGGCACCAAGTTTGCATTTTGGTCTCTTAGTAAAAGACAACGATTTTTCATGTGAATTTCATAGCCTTTTTCAATGAATTGCCCCAAACTCAAAATATTACTCTTCAACTTTGGCACATAAATATCGGAAACAAGCTTATGTTACCATTCTTCAAACAAACCAAAATGTTACCTTTTCCTTTGATGTGGACCTAGGAAGAATCTCTAAAAGTAACATTCCCACCCGTATTTTCATCTAGCACCGTAGACATGCTTTTGTCTCCGCACATATATTGCGCCATTGTCCAGGTACCATGAACTTTTTGTTCTTTCTTCTTCTTCTTCTTCAACAAAGTGGGCTCTTCGTTTTCCTCCTTATTTTCAACAAGGTTTGCCTTCTCTTCCAATCTTTTATTTTCACATTCCCAAGAATAGTGACCATTCGTATGACAAGAATAACATTCTACATGCGATTTTTCATACCTTTTTTCATTCCTTTTTGCATAATTTCCTCTTCCTCTTGCTTGACCACAACTGCTTGACGAGCTTTGGCTTTTTCTTTCATTAGATGGATTATGTCCACCCTATTCTCCTATTCCTTGGCATGACCTTGGCCTCTCCCTCTTTGGGTTTTTCCATCACGAACTTGTGTTTCTCCCTTGTCTCGTTGAGAGAGCTTTGCTTGTAAGAAATGTTCAACCTCTTCATGCTTGCTCTCGTTCATCCTTTCTTCATGGACACATAACAATTCATATAATTCATTAATTGTGATGACATCTAAATCCTTTGACTCCTCGATAGCCACAACCACATGCTCAAATTTGTGGTCTAAAGAGTAGAGAATTTTTACAATGACGCGAACATCTTGCACATCCTCGCCATTTCTATTCATTTGATTCACAATTGCCAAAACTCTTGTGACATAGTGGTGACGGATTTCGACTCCTTCATGTGAAGAGCTTCAAACTCGCCTATAAGAGTTTGAAGACGAACCTCCTTCACTTTGTCCACTCCCTTATGAGAGTTTTGTAGTATCTCCCATGTTTCCTTAGATCGAGGTCGATGCATTTGCCAACTCCACGAACATGGATTCATCCAAAGCTTGATGGATGAGATAAACGGCAAGCTGATCCTTTATTCTATTCTTCTCTAAAGCATTCTTTTGTTTTTGAGTTAAGGTGGCTTCATCACAGGGCACCTCATAGCCTTTGCAAACACTCTCCCACACACCTTGAGATCCAAGTAGAGCTTTCATATGAATTGCCCAATTGTCATAATTTTCTTTATGAGGCGTGGGGATGATGGAAGCAAATTTATAGGATTCATAATAATCATCTCAAAAAATAATCAAGGCTCTTGATACCACTTTGATAGAAAATTGGTCACTCACAAGCACGCTTAGAAAGAAGATGGAAGAGGGCTATGTATTACTTGAACTCACTTCATACCAAATGGTTTGGTACAAGGGTTTATTTAGTACTCAAATTACATTTCTAGAAACACCACATCAATGACAGTATTGTCTAGATATACCATACATGAACCAAAATGAAAAGACTCAAGAACATACATGATACATTCTAAAAATTCATGCACCTAAACATATGCGCCTACATGCACCAACGTAAATGTAAATACAATGTACAATGTACAAGGTCAAGTTTATATTTCTAATAGTTTCAGGGTAGTAGGATGGAGGACAATAAATAGCTATGAAGCGACTCTCAAATATGTACAGACAAGGACCTGTTGAATTCAAGAAAGAAGTTATCTGTATTGCCAACTTCAGCATCAAAATATTGTAAAGTTTCTAGGGTGTTGCATTCAAGGGGAAGGAAAGATGCTGATCTACGAGTACATGCCTAACAAAAGTTTGGATTCATTCATATTTGGTTTGTCTCACTCATGGAAATGCGAAGCATATTACTTGACTGGCCTCAACGCTTCCACATTATCAATGGGATTGCTCGGGGCCTTGTGTACCTTCATCAAGTTTTCTGGCTCAGAATCATTCATAAAGATCTCAAAGCGAGCAACGTATCGCTAGATTCCAACATGGATCCAAAGATTTCATATTTCAATTTGGCTAGAAGTTTTATAGAAAGCGAGATACGAGCAAACAGAGTGGTTGGAACATAATGAGTTTTACAATCGCTATCCTTGAGCATTTTTCTCTAAATTGGTTCCTAATGCTTCTTTCATGTGACAAAATTGCTTAAAATCATTTGCGTATTGGGCACATGTTCCCAGAGTATGCAATTGATGGGATGTTCTTTGTAAATTCCGACATTTTTAGCTTTGGTGTAATGGTGCTGGAAGTAGTGAGTGGGAAAAGAAATAGAGGATTCTTCCATCCAGACTATCACCATAGCCTTCTTGGCCATGGAAGTTTTGGTGTGCAAAAATGCATTTTGTCTTTGATTGTACTAATATTAGGACCAAGTAAGGGGGAAAAAAAGAAGCCGAAAAGTATTAGCTCAAGCTCTACATGTGTAGTTACATGACAACTCTAACCATTGGCACTTTGGAGTGCGTCATGGATTGAACTTCTAGCGGCATTTTGCAGGAAAACTGTCTTTAAAAGGTAAAAACTCTTTGTGACGAGGCATTCTGCAGTTTGTCTCCGCCTATAGTAGATGCAGTGATGTGTTGGTTCACTGCATGATAGGATGGTCGTTCTTTAGGATCTTTTATAGCCAGCTTATAAGTATAATGTTGAGCTGGTTTATGTGAAATTCATGTGTTTTAGGCATGGAGACTACATCAAAAGAACATGTCCCAAGAACTAGTAGATCCAACGGTCGAACTAGGAAATTTTTTAACTTGTCAAAAGCGATGCGGTCAATCCCACTGGGTCTATTATGTGTGCAAAAGTATCCAGAAGACAGGCCAAGCATGTAGTCCGTGGTTCTGATGTTGGGTAGCGATGGTGGATTGCCTTCACCTAAACAGCCTGGATTTTTTACTGAAAGGAGTACTGTTATTGAAAAGTATGAATCGCACACAATAAGTTCAAACAACAAATACATGATTATACTCTTAGATGCTCGATAGATGTACTTACAGGCATATAGTTAATGAAAGTGTTCCTTCTGTAACTTACAAAAATCTATATGAGAACTATGCATAAATCTTGTGTTTATGTGACGTATACTTGTAATAGTTTGTATGCTCATACACTTTCTGATATTTGGGTCCTAGGTATGTCTTGAAATATACACGAGGAATTTTTAGTAGAACTGTTAATATCTTATGTGAGGCTTCTTGTAAGACGCATTATGCCAAATGCTTTTACAAGATCAATGAAAATGGTAGCAAAGGGAAAACCTTGGTGAGTCCAAATGATTCTAGGTGGATTGATGTAGGAGACAAAAATCAAACTAGTATGGAGGAAATATTGTTGGTCCCGACCATTTGCAACCACTAAATCATAAAAGAGCTAAGGAAGACAATGGTTTATTTGACGTTCAATATGAATATTATATATATATATATATATATATATATATATATATATATATATATATATATATATATTGCGACACCCTCAACCCTGGTGACATCACCGGGCTGAGTTATCGATCATAATCACATTCAATCCTGTGCTAAATGCAGAGCAACTACATCCTCATACTCATATATCATTAATAGACGCTCCAAAATGCATCCTTACAAAAATTTTCCTTACAAACATACATAATACTGCAGCGGAAGACTTTCAAGTCTCTAAACAACATGAATATTTACAACCTAATATACGACTGTAGTCATAGGATTCTTAACAACCGATCTCACAACTCAATCTTTACCACACACAACATATCTCATTGCTCAACTTTTCTAACTTGTTTCGCTTCCCTTCTCTTGAGGGTTCTCTTTGATCAACCTTATAGCCTGCACAATACAACATAAGGAATGAGGGCAAATCGCCCAGTAAAGACAACACGAGGAATATCGTGTACAAATGATTCAAAAGACGTGGAGGAATAATAATCATCTCAACGATAGCAATGAATCAACAGTAGTAAATAAATTTCAGCATCAACATAACTTTTCAAAAGATAATTTTTCTTTCGTAAGACTGAGCAGCTTTAAGGCCCAATAGAACAGCATTACTGCCACCTCCTCATAGATTGGCTGACTGACTGACTGACCATGCAAGTGAACTCAAAATCCAAGGTCGTAAAGATAAACATCATTGAAATACAAATCATTAAAATCATCAGCATCAAAAGAAAATCAAATGCAATGCACGTGGACGCGACAGACAGGACTAGACCAGACACGGCAGACTCTGCTAGAGTGACATTCATCCTCTTTGGCCAGTGATCATAATTCATAGGCCATCCTCCTCATATTGATGTCCCATTTTATGGGATGTTCATCTCAGTCTCAAGTAAATAGAAGAGACACTATCAACAAGCAAGGAACTCATTTAGAGTGCTTTCCCTAACCACGTTACAGCCAAGCAACAAGACATCATCAACAGGGCAGACTAAGGGGAAATTTATTCCACCTTATGTCCTCAATAATACAGCTCAACAAGGAATATCGGATCAAAAAGCTATTTTGAAGAGATGTTCGAATTAATTGTGATAATCAGTTTATGTGGACATTCATCTCAGATCAATAGAAGGTAACCAAATAATTTATAATTTATTCCATTTAATAATTCTTAGTCAGTAATGCAAGTTTTTTTGTTAATAATGGGCAATAACTTGTATGTTAGGGTTTGGTTCCAGCACTGCTTGATTTGTTGCCAGATGCAGAGCACAGGTTTTGCAATTTACACATGTATAAGAACTTCAAAAAACTGTTCAAAGGTTAGAAGATGAAAGAGTTTATGCAAAATGCAAGCAAGGTATCCTGTGTCAAGTATTTTGCCAGAATTATGGAGCAGATAAAAGAGGCAGGCCCCAAGGTACATGACTGGTTAATGAATGTGCATCCTAGACATTGGAGTAGGACTCATTTTCCACATTTCCCAAATGGATAAGCTATTGAACAACTACCGTAAGCAATTTAATAGCTTCATCTTAGAAAGTAGGGATAAGCCTATTATAACCATGTTTAAGGGGATAAGGCACTACTAATGCAGAGTACGTATTAAAAAAGAGATGATATGAAGAAACAACATGGTAGGCTTACCCCTTACATTCAAGAAATCTTGGAAAGGAACAAGAACAGATGCAGTAGTTGTATATGTAATTGGAATGGTAGGAATGAGTACCAGCTTAATCTTCCACATGGGGTTCAATATGTTGTGAACATAGAGAAGAGGACTTGTACTTGTAGAAGATGGGACTTGAATGGCATTCCATGTGCTCATGCTGTCTCTGCCATTTATTCTGACAAGGCAAATCGCAACAATAGAGGGATGATGCCAGAGGATTGGGTGGATGACTGTTATACTAGAGAGACACAGATAAAGATTTATTCAAATCTTATCCACCCAATTAATGGTCCTCTACTCTAGGAATCTGTCAACAAGCCTGAGCTTTTACCCCCAGTATATCATGCTCAACCAGGAAGGCCTAAGAAGGTAAGAAGAAGAGAAGCAGAAGAGCCAAAGAGTCTTACCAAGCTAGGGAGAAATATAGTGAAAATGACATATGCTAAGTGTGGCAACCATGGACATAATATGAGGACATGCAAAGGGCAGGGCACGGCACCAGAAGCAGAGGAAAATGTGTTGCTTGAGGCAGTTGAGCAGAGCCAAAAATTGCCTGTTAGTGCACTTGCTTATGGTATAATGTATTTCTCATTTCTTATTTAAGTTATGTTAACTGTTTTGATTGGTTTGGAGTCGATTCTGTACAAACAGGTTAGGACGAGGATAGCAGATAGTGCTAAGGCTCATTTTTTAAAGAGGAAAGCTTAGATTGCAAAGAAAACTACAAAAAGCAAGACTAGGAGTGAAGGAAAAGGTAAACAAGTGTCAAGTGCAAAGGCTGTTGATGACACTGTGGGCAGGTTCAAAGGAGCTGACTCTGTAGGTGCAAGGAGGACTATCCTTGCACAAAAGAGGGAATCTCTAAGGAGAGGCTGCACAAATGAAGATGTCATGAATAAAGCTGTAGCAGCAGAGGATGCACCACCAGTAGGGGCTGCACCACCAAAGGCTACACCACCAGAGGATGCACCACTAGAGGATGCACTTAGATAAGAGGCTGTAAGGAAACCTGCAACTCAAAGGAAGACTATAAGAACAAGGAAGCATGCAGCAAAAAGGAAGGCTGCAACTCCAAGGAAGTCTGCAGAAACAAGGAAGACTCAAGAGAAGCCTGCAACTCTAAGAAAGGTTGTGTGGCCCATATTGCCATTTTTGTTCCTTGATTCTTTATTTTTATCTGTTGAACAACATCATGCCACCACTCTTTAAAGAAAAACCTGTAGATTACGAATTACATTATCCACTGGTGAAGCAAACCAGCAAGCACACTCAAAATGGCAATCTCTAAATAAGTGGAGCCCTGATTCTTTTTTTGTATTACAAAGGGGGCAGGGACTCTCGACAGCTATCTTTCTCTTCTGTAGATTATCTAGCATTGCCAGAAGTTTAATTGAACGAGCACCATAAAAGCAACTTAAGTTTTTCAGGTGCTTTAATACTTCATAACTCGTGCCAAAGGCCTTTTTTCTTCTGATAAATGGGAAAGTACACCCGTCGCTACCCCTTTCTTAAAAAGTCTTCCTTCTCTCAGCATTTCACGCGTTGATTCTTATCCAGATGGCAATGAGTAAGCACCATTATTAGTAAAATGCCTGAGCAATCTATCCTTAATGTCTCCCTATAATATTTGAATTTTTAGAATTTAAGCTGCATCAGATTCATGAAAAGTTGCAAATACTTT
The DNA here is from genome assembly GCA_033070095.1 of Escallonia herrerae. Lineage (NCBI taxonomy): Eukaryota > Viridiplantae > Streptophyta > Magnoliopsida > Escalloniales > Escalloniaceae > Escallonia > Escallonia herrerae. The sequence continues at coordinate 32,694 of JAVXUP010000464.1, forward strand.
CTCTACATTCCAAGTACCATTGGTTGCATTTCGCAAGTCCACCGCTCTTTCGATTCCATCATCATCGACAGGGAATATCACCTTAAAGTGTTTGGTCTAGGATCCACCGATCAGTCTCATTCCTGAGCCTCCACCTACACCCTGAATGCAACAGAACTTGGCCTTCTATCAAACTCCTCCGATCCCATGAAAGATTGGGACCCAACTTAGCTTTCAATAAGGTACTATTGGGATGATATCTCCCTTTAAGGAATTGCTTCAGTAAAGAAGAACCCTCAAATAACAAACGCCAACTTTGTTTAGCCAACAACGCTAAGTTAAACAACTCCAGGTTCTTGAATCTCAATCCCCTATAGCTTCTTTTTTCTGTAAGTGTTTCCCACAACTCCTAATGAATTTTATTATCCTTTTATCCGTCCTCCCACCAAAATTTTGCCATAAGTTGATTAATTTCATGACAAAGGGACATCGGTAATACAAATCAGTACATGACGTATATTGGAATGGCTGAAATTATTGTCTTGAGTAAAAACTCCTTACTTGAGAGGGATAATAGCTTCTCTTTCCAGCTTTCATCTTTTTGTTTCACACGACTCACCACATAGCAAAACAGTTTTGTCTTGTTCCTTCTCACCTCTACTGGTAATGCCATATATTTCCCAGCTCAAGCATCCACTGGGATACCCATGCGATGACATAAGTTATGTCTCACTGGAATATAGGTGTTTTTACTAAAAAAGGATGGAGGATTTGTCAGATTTTATTAGTTGCCCCGAAAGCATTTCCCTATGCAGATAAAAGCCTAAGTAGGTGGTCCTAATTCTGTTATGAAGAGAAACAACAAATAAGAGTGTCATAAGAGTAGTAAATGCCTTATTGAGGGTGCTTGTCTATAGATTTTTAATGCCTTGAAGCCTCATTTCTTCTAAATGTCCTCAAAATAACGCATTGCAATCTGCTCTACACTTTCATGTCCTTCTTTCCAAATCCCGTTGCTCTCTTCAAGACCAATTAACTGGTTTTGGTTCTGTCTTTGTGTCACGTTTGCATGAAAGAATTTTGTACTTTTATCTTCTGCTTTCACCCAGAGTTTCTAGGATTTGTCTTGCCAATACATCTCTTCATCGAGGTATGCTCTTCGCAAATTTTCTTCGACTCGATTATAATCAACAAGCTCAAACACGTTTGCTTCTAAAAATATTATGTAACTCTTTTCGCAGTTCATTAATCCGCACATTCAAATCCCGAAATGGTTGATCTTTTTTCAGTCCTTCAATGCTTTTTGACAAGCTCTAATCTTCTGACTGATTCGTATACCACAACGAGCAAGGAACCCCAGATTCCTAAGCTTTCTTCCCCACCTTTTCACAGCTCTCTATTCTAGCCCATGCTTAATTCAAACATAAAACTCTTTTTCACTCGAGTGCATTGGTTAATAGTGTCTAGCAATATGGGGCAATGGTCAGATCCTCCTAGTCTAAGCTGCCGATGAGAAGGAGGTTCTCCAACCTGGAGATGCGATGCTCTATCCAGCCTTTCCTTAACATTATTAGCCCTATGACGCTTGCTGTCCCAAGTAAAAGGATACCCAACTGTGTTCCAAATCAACCAATCATAGAGATGAAATAAAAGCCTTGAAATAGTTAAAACTGCGCTCTGGTCGAACTAAACCTTTACGCCTTTCTTCATTTGAGAAGATATCATTAAAATCTCTCATAATTACCCTATCGCTATTATAAAGTCATGAATTCATCAGTTTCTTCCAAATGAGACTTATGTCCTCATCATTTGCATGTGCATAAACCCCAGTAAAAAGCCATTTCCCCGACCGTTCCACTCATGTACCCACACATATGTAAGTTTGATAATTGTTTATGCTGCTGAGAAAACTCACTATCGATCATGCGCCTGTGACACAACCGATAAACAGTGCGGAATCTATTTTGCCTCTCGGGCCTGAGGACTTCGCTAAAAAGAAAAACTAACTAATGACAATACATTGAATAAATCTAAAACTGATGCACCCAATGAAATGATGAAGACAATCTTTACAATACAATGAACACAAGTACGGCTATGTACACTACTTCTTTTCGATACAAGACAGATCATTTAAGAAACTGGCTAAAAGAAATTGGCTAGAACCCTACAGACGATCTTTCCTAAGTCTAGTTTTGTTTGTGGATTTGACGACCCCTTTCCTCGTTGTTTTGCCCTTCTTTTATACTTGTATCGTGCATAACTGTCTCTTTTCTGTAACTGCTCATCCTTTGAGAATAACTTCTTAGGCTCCACGATTGGCCGTTTCCATCCGAAAGTCTCCTCAGTAGTGCTAACAACTGTTCCTTCCAGAAACCGTCTATCAATTGCGGCTACCGATCTTCTTGCAATGTTTTCACGTTGTCCATTATTGTCGATTTTGTTGTACCTATTAGCGGTTTTTTCTCCTGTATGATTCTTTCGAATTTTTGCTTCCCACATATTCTTTCTCATTCACTTATCTTTTATTTCACATTCGGTAACCGTTATCTCATCACTAATCATAACAGACGTGCTTCTTTCCACTTCCCACATCAAGGCACTTTACGGTTCTCAGCATGCCACCTGTATATACATTAACTGCCATGAAAATGTTTATGCTACCAACATCGTTCCCCTTGACTCGTATGATGTGCACAGTCGTGCGAGTTAATTACTATCTCGGCTCAACTTCTAGCGCTCCAACTTTTAACCGTTTCAATATGGTTGAGTTTAAATTAAACTGTTTGCTCGTTTTTAAGCTGTTTTATCAGCATATCCTCATACTTCCCGATCGCGACAAACCCTAGAATCTCTGCTTAATCCTTCCTTATACTCTTCAAGAATCATGGTGAAAGAAAAGAGTTATTCTAAGAGGAAATAAAGGTGATGGGGTCGAGTGTCCTCCTAACCCTCGATGGGGTGTTGGTGCCCTTATGGCCCATGTTGATCCCATCGATGTTCGTGTTCTGATTCTATATAAGAAATGCCCTAAACCTATCAAGCCTTATATTTTGGGTCCTTCTTTTAGGGTTAGCCTCAACCTTTAAAAGGGTATCCAATTGATGATTCAGCGAAGTTGTTACTCAGTTCGGCCTTTTAAAATTGGAAAGGCTGGCACGAATCTGGCTTGCCGATTAGATCTTGACCAACCCTTATTCATGTTGACTGGGCTTTGTGGGTTGACCGCTTGTCAAATTCTATTGCCGATCAATGGAGCCAAAAAGGTATATATGAATTAATCCATATGTCCAAAGATCCTTCTAAGGTAGATCGATGGCTTCTATCCTCCTCTTTTTGTTTCTGGTCGATTACTACCAATGCTTTTATGTTAAGGACTAAGATGATGGCCCCTACCATTTTTTACGTATGTGCCCTAATGGGTCTTTTGGCGATTAGTAATCAACCAACCATAACCCTACCGGTTTATCTCTTGATCTCTCTTCTTCAAGGTATTCTAAAACTTTTGAGAGATATTTTATCAAATCGCATTCCAAACATGCTAACACTTCACCCGATTTGAAAGAGCTAGCTAATTTTCTTTGGATGTGGCTATCTCGTCATTTTTTTGTGTATCAAGCCTTTCTTTAACCAAAGAATATATGAATTTGGCTATTAGCTTAGCTCACGGTAGGGAATATGCGCTCGCACCTTTGTTGTTGGGTTGTTTGTATAGAGCGATGTCTACTATGGTTGGCAGAAAGATTCATTGGAGTATTGGTGGTCCTTTCTGGTTGGTCCAATTGTGGTTGCAAGCCTATTTCCCAGAGTTCACTCCTTTTATTCCCGTTCAGCCTGATACCTTTTTCTTAACCTACGGACATCGTCTTCTCTGGGCAAAATCAAGCTTTATTCCTTCATATCTTGTTTTTGTTTCTTCTTCGATTTTGCCTATCTCAAACGTTCACATCCTTTCCTTTCTAGAGAGTTCGGGCCCGCTTGGTATAGAACCCTTCCTACTCATATAGATGAAGGCATGTCCATAGAGCTTGAAGATTTTGTCCGGAGGGTATGGGCCAGTTTTCTTTGTGGACGTTTTCTTCATGTGGTGGTCAAATCACGAGCTCGCCATCGGGAGTCTGTAGTTATGAAAGATATACCCCCTCTCAGTTTGGTTAACAATTTGGATCGGTACATGGAATTCCATCCCTTTTCTTCATCGATAATGGTTGTTTAGAGGCCAAAGAAAGAATAAAGAGAGTAACAAAAAACCATATTAGGGCAATAGACAGAGCTGTAGATCGATCGATGGATAGTTTCACCATGTCCAATTTCGCAATTCGTACTGCTGGATCAGTTTATCCTTTTGACTTGTGGTACCAAGATTGCGTTTCCAAACTGTATGATGGCATTAAGTATGTCGACTGCATGGTTTATCTCGCTCAAGACAGCCTATATCGACCAGGTACCTTACCCTTGTTTTAATACCATTTTGATTGCTAGTATCAATTTGTTTACAATGCTTTGGTTCTAATGGTATAGGAGGAAGCAACCACCCTACCACTCCTCAAAAGAAAAGCCAATCTCTTTTTGTAGAAACCTCTCGACAAGTGCATGGCAAGAACGGGAAAGAACCTGTTGTTGAATCTCCTCTAGAAGAATCTGATATTGATGGAAAAGCAAATGATTCTTCCGAAGATATATCAACAGAAGAGGAGATAGAAGAGATTGAATAAATGGAAGAGGACGATGAAGGAGATGTGTACCTCTTATTCATAAGAAAAAAAAATTCGAGAGGGCAAAAAGCGATCAATGTAAATTTCTGATGACCTTCCTCCCAATCCTCAATTAAATGAGCCGATATCGGTCGTACCTTTGAACATCGTTTCTCCTGCCCAGACTACTTCAGCTCTCATCAGTGTTCCATTATCCTTGAGCATTTTAAACCCAAGTAAGAACTTTTCAACCATTGTATATCATGCTAATAACGGTCTTTCGAAGGGCTCTAATTATTAATTTGTTCCATCCAGCTAATAAAAGTGTTAGGCCAACCAAGAGGTTGGCTACTGAGGTACGAGCCTCTGCCGCTTCATGTGGAATACCCAAAAAAGATAAAGAGACTTTTTATCAAGCCGGTTGATCAGCACGAGGGATCCTTAACTTCCCAGGTTGATAAAGGTATGACTAAGCCCAAAGCCACTCGAAGGAAAAGTATAGCACACAAGACTTGTTTTAGCACAAGGACCATGTCACTAAAGGTAACTTCTCCTTTTTATCGAATTCTGTATCCATTGCCCTATTCTATTTCTTACCATCTTATTAGGATTTGGGTGGTATCACCATAACTCAGGAAAGTATTAGTAAGGAGGGCAGCACTTCAAATGACACTATTTCTTCTGGTAATCCTATTGATGAACCAATTGACACAGAGGCTATCAGTGGTGAGGGTCCTCAAATTGCTGTCACTCATCAATCGATGTCCTCACCTCAGCAGGTTCGCATATTTTAAACGCTTTTTTTTTTTTGCATTATTATCAATAGCTCACGCCTTTTCTTGCTTATACAGCAAAGTAGTGGATCATGGGACATATAAAGTAAGGAAAATTCTGGTGAAGATTCCAGCAACCGTCATTTCAAACAATCCAGCAATATTTTACGACTTGTTTCTCCCATTACTAAAATTTGCCTTCCAGTTGAAGTTCATTCTCCTGTTGCTAAAAATCCAATTAAAGATTCAACACCTACACCTACATTATCTGTCCATACCATTGTTATCCTTTCAATGCCCCAGTCATCAACTGTTCTAACCATCTCTAGTTCCCCGTCAATCACTCAGACGATAGGAGAAGCTACAAACATTATGGCTGATAGATGAGTAAGCTCATCTGTTCCTGCTTTTGAGGATATCAATTAGAAGTTTCAACAACTTCAGACGGCTATCAATGCTTTCTCTTGGCCTTCAATGAGGACATCGGCCTCAACTTCAAATGTTGACGTGGCTACAATTCTTGATGTTTTCAAGAGTTTACTTAGCCATCGTCTTTCCAATGTTTTGGCCAATGAGGATGCTTTGTCGAAGATAAACGACTTGATTGACACTCTTGCTTATAATGCATCTACACTGAACAGTGTCCAATCAGAATTGATTTCTACTTTGAAGTTTTAGATTCCACTTATATCCTCTTCTTGGAAACAAGGCATGGGTATAAAGTCAAATGCCCGCGTGATGGATAAGGACATTGATGCTCTGAATGCCAAGATTCAAGAAAAGCATCAAGTCAGCCTGCAAAATTTCCAAACATATCGAAGAAATAACGGTCGAGAAGAAAGAACTAGAGATGAGAATGGTTGCCCTAAATAAAAAAGAACAAGGTCTGCTTGAACGATCGAGGGCTCATTCCCAACTTGTCTTCGCAGACAAGGTCATCTGTAGAGCAGAAACTCAGTGGAAGGACATTCAAACTGCTTTCGGTGTTTCTTTTGTCTTGTAAATAATCTTTTTTTAGTCAGACTATTTCCTTTATACTGCCATTTTAGTATCATTGCAGTTCTGTTTATTTTGAGCTCTTTAGTCTTTATCAGGCTAATGCAAACTATCTCTATCAACTGCCTTGACTCCTTCCCACATAGAAGGAATATATTTTTTTAAGTTTTGGTTGTTGCTAGGCTTGGCATGTACTTGTCCCTCTAAAGACTTTAACCAATATGCCCCACCTCTTAAAACCGTGTATTTGAAAAGGTCCTTCCCAGTTTGGGGACCATTTTCCAAATTTTGGGCCTTTTGACCCTATTGGAAGGATGGTTTTCCAAACCAACTCTTTTTCTTGAAATATTCTTGGCAGAATTCTTCTATTGTAAGATCTACTTACCTTTAATTTATGAGCATGTAGCTTATCCAGAGCATCTAATCCCTGGTCGTCTAAATCTTCTAGCTCGATTGCCATGGCCTCATTGTATTCTGCCACATGAATATTATTTTGCATGGTTACTCGGAAAGATTTTATCCTTATTTCCATGGGTAGCACAGGATCATGCCCGAATGTTAAGGCATATGGGGTTACCACTGTGCTAGACTTTGGAGAAGTTCGAAATGCCCAAAAGGACTTCAGACAATAATCGGTGCCAATCATTAGGGGTATCTTCAATGGCTTTCCATGATGTGCTTAATAGACTTGTTCGTTGCTTCAGCTTGGCCATTTGCTTGTGCATAGTAATGGGTAGAGTATATTATTTCAAACTTATATTCTTTAGCAAACTTACGTATTTGCCCCCAGTGAAAACAGTGCCTCTATCAGCCATAATCGTTTGAGGTAATCTAAATCGATGGATTATATTCTCTTTGATGAATGTAATGACGCTTTATTGAGTAACTGTCTTTATCGGCTTGGCTTCTGTCCACTTTGTAAAGTAATCAATTGCTATGATTATAAATCCATGTTTCTTAGATGAAGAAGGATGTATTTGACCTATTAGATCCACGGCCCACACTTGGAAAAGGCCATGGTTTCACTATCAATTGTAACTCTATGCATGGCGCGCGATGAACGACACCATGTTTTTGGCAAGCCTGACATCCCTTCGCATATCAGACGCAGTCTTCCATTATGGTAGGCCAGTAATGGCCATGCCTTCTAATCAACCATATCATTTTTACACTTGCCTGATGAGCACCACAAACACCCTCGTGTACCTCAGCCATTACTTGCATAGCTTTTTGCTATCCTAGACACCTTAATGCAAGTCCTTCTAGCGTTTGTTTGAACAAATTGCCATCTAGAATGAAGTATTTAGTTGCTTGTAATTTTATTTTTGTGTCTACCATTAATTGAGGGTTTTGTAAATATTGAATGATGGGTGTTCTCCAGTGGTCTTGAATTGTATCGACTGGATTAACCATTTTAATTGCCCATTTCTATCACCGATCAGCGACAATTATTTTGACACTCGCACCCATTGCTCATTAACTCCATCGGGGACTCTCAAACCTGAGCCCAGTTGAGCCATTACATTGGTGCTCCCGTTATCTATCCTGGGGACGTGGGTTATGGTCACATTATCAAATTTTGTTAGCAAGTATGAAGCAATGCTGAAATACATCTCCAAACTAGGAGCACTACATTAACTCTCCTTTTACTTGCTTTATAACCAACTGTGAATCTTCGAATATTTGTACTGTTGTCACATGCATGTCCAATAGTATTTCTATATCGATTATCAAAGCTTCATATTATGCTTGATTAGTTGAACAATCCTTTTCAATTTGAAAGCAAATTGATGGATGTTCCCGATAGGAGAAATTAATACTATTCCTGCACCAACTCCTTGGTTAGTTTTTGATCCATCAAACATCATTTTCCAAGGAGTGATACCAACATAAAGTATTCCCTTTTCATTGTCATCGCTTGGATGGTTTTCCAGGAAATTGGCCAAAGCTTGCCCTTTCACGACTTTCTGAGGGATATAAGTGAAGCTATATTCTATTAATGCAAGGACCCATTTCCCCATTTTTTTCCCCTTAAAACTTGGCTTGATAGCATATACTTTATCAGATTAGTTTGTGCTATCACTAACACATCAAAGGGCAACATATAGTGTCAAAGCATAATTGCAATAGAATACAAAGTTAAACATAACTTCTTTACAATAGAGTACTTTTGTTCAGTTATATTTAAACCTCGACTAAAGTAGTAGATAGCCTGTTCAAAGCCTTGATTGTTTTCTTGGGCTAACAAACTGCCAAGCGGTGACTCCACAACTGATACATAAAGCTTTAGTGGCCTCCCGACTCTTAGTGGCATTAAGACTGGGGGTTTGGCTAGATACTCCTTTATCGACTGAAAAGCTTGTTAATATTCTGTTTCCCATCGATAATCGGTATCTCTTTTCAACCCTAACAAAGCTAAAAATGCTTTTATTTTTCCTGTTAAATTAGCAATAAATCGATGTAAGAAGTTAACCTGACCTAAAAAACACTGGAGTTCTTTCTTATTCGAAGGAGGTTTGGCATTTATAATGGATTTTGCCTTGTTTCTATCAATTTCGATTCCTTTTTGGTGAACCAAAAATCCAAAAAACAATTCTGTAGAAACTGCAAAAGCACATTTTAAAGGGTTCGTTTTTAAATTGTGTTTTCTCATTCTCATGAAGGCATTTTCCAAATGTTGGATATGTTCTTGATGATCATCCAATTTAACAACCACATCATCAATATATACTTATAAAAATTTGCCAATCATATCATGAAAGATCAAATTCATTGCCCTTTGATACGTTGCCCCAGCATTTTTTTAAGCCAAAAGGCATTACTATCCATTCGAATGTTCCAATTACGCCAAGACATTTAAATGTTGTTTTATGAACATCTTCATCTTTAATAAAAATTTGATTATACCCAGCATTTCCATCCATAAATGATATGATGTATGTTTAGATGTTGAATCTACTAACATGTCTACAATAGGCATAGCATATTAATCTTTGAGAGTATCAGAATTTAAATTTCTAAAATCGATGCATACTCTTAACTTACCATTTTTCTTCAATACATGAACAATATTAGACATTCATTCAACATACTTGGCTAGCCGAATGAACTTTGCCTTGATCAATAGCTCGATTTCCTCTTTAACTAGCAATGTTACCTCATTTGACATCTTCTTGGGAGCCTGTATAAATGGCTTGAATCCTTGCTTGATTGGCAACCCATGTTCCACCACTTTTCTGTCCAAGCCAGGCATTTCCTCATAGTTCCATGCAAAGCAATCTTTGTAATATCTGATCAACTCGATAATTTGCTTTCTAATCCCATCTGACAACTGAGCACTAACATATATAGGCCGTGAATTAGCCTTTATTCCTAAATTCACTTCTACTAAAGGATCTTGTACTTCTGTATTCAAATCGTCTAATTTGGCTTTAGCCAATTTGAGATCTTGCAATCGTACCCCATCCCATGGATCTCCTTCATCATCCTCTACACATTCTGCCAAATCGATAGGAGATAATCTTGCCAATCGCTTTTCCATAGCATAGATCATTAACCTTTTGAGAGTTTTTCTTACTTCCCTTTGTCCTTTTTCCTCCTTGTCTAAATATTCGGCCGTTGTCGACTTTATTTCCAATTTTTTAACATCTTCTTCATTTTTCTAGCTATCGGATATAGAAGCATCTTTCGACTTCCATTGCGCATAACATCCTTTTCGTGTGTGCTTATCCATCAACAACTATTTTCACACTTAATTGGCGAAGACCTTCTATTACCAGGTCCAACCATTGAATCGACACCTCGACCATATACCAATACTCCGTCCTCATCCAAAACTAACGGCTCTATATCCTGTTGATAGAACTTTGCTTCAATACAGTTCAAGTCTGCCAAAAATGCCTTATCATCAGCCCAAACTAGCTCGGCTACTTTCTTCCCATCCTTTTCTTCCCTCCAAAATATTAGAACCTGGTAAGGGAAGATGGAATGAAACCATTGACATGTATATAATCTCTTCCAAGCAAAGCATTAAAGCTTGAAGAGAAATCAATTACAAAAAATGGGGACATTTTTGTCTTTTTTCCAACTGTAAGTTCTATTGGGACTACACCCTTTGGTTTTGAAACACCTCCAGCAAAATTACAAACCATGACTTCAGATGGGATGAAATCCCTTTCATCTTTGCATAGCCTTTTCAACATTCTAATGGGTAAAATGTTTACTGCAGTACCATTATTGACCAGGACTCTAGTCACTGGTTGGCCATCCATTAGTGTGAAAATAAACAAAGGTTTCAAATGCTTTGTTCTTTGCGGGTCTGGTCTAGTTAATATGACCCGATTCCTACGATTGATTATAATACCTCTATTAGGATGGTTCTGACTTACATCACTTAATGCGTCATTCATCTTCTCAAGTGCAAAATTATTCGGTGTTTATGTTTTATCATCTTCTTCATCTTTTACATCTTCTTCCTTATTCTGAAATGATTACTCTTCTTTTGCTTCAAACGTAAGAAGAAGAACGAACACCATGTTACAATCGATACTTACCTCATGTTCATCGAAGAATAACTTCCTTTTTTGCATCCACCTTTTTGTCCTCCAAAACCACTCTACTTTCCTTTTTGTCTTCTTTTTGATTAGGGATATTCATCTTTACTTGTAATACGCCGAACCCTAAAATACTCTTCACAAATTTTATTGGTATTTTTAGCGACAAATTTATTTTTTCTTAGCATTGATATAATTTTTAGCGACTATATTTATATATTTATACACACACACACACTCTTAACATCGAAGTGTATTATTAGTGAAGAACTACCTACCTTAGCATTCAATATACTTTTAGCAACAATAAAATTTTCTTTAGTAGCGGTGTACTTAATAGCAACGTTTTGTCAAAAGAGATAGCGTAACAATCCCTTGATTATTGTCTTAACGCATAAATTATCATGAAGGTTTATTGTTGGACCATTTCGCGATAAAAGTTCGGGTAAGAAAATTAGCGACAAATGATAGTGTAAGGGGGGTTTTTGAGATTTTTCTAATCTAGGGTTTTATATATATATATATATATATATATATATATATATATATATATATATATATATATATATATATATAAACCCTAGCATCCATCATGCTTCCCATTTCTCTTCTGATAGGTGATAATGAGAGAGAGAACACGGTTGAGAAGAAGGTTTTTCGGCGAACAAGATTTGGCTTTTCCGGTGAGTTTCCTAAATTTTTTCTAAATGTTATTTAATGGTTTTAAGGGACAGTCGTGAGGCATTTTTGAATGGGTTTATGGCCGTGAAAAGGATGGTACTGCCACAAGGTAGTGTAATAGGTGTCCTTGATGTGGGTACGAGAAAAGGGGAAGGCTGAAACTTCACACTACAAGAAAAAAGGCTTTTAGTGACGGGGAAATCTGTCGCTAAAAGCCAAAAATCCTTCACAAAAACAATTAGCGACGGATTCACCGTCGCTAAAAATTCCTCGTATAAAAGCCCGTCACTAATAGTTTAGCGACGGAATTTTTGAAATCCGTCGCTAAATATATAATTATTTGTGACGGATTTATTTTTAATTAGCAACGGAATATCCGTCGCTAATTATATTTTTAGAATTTTAATTAATTTTCTTTTTTGTCAAATTAGCGACGGAATACTGCTTTAGCGACGAAATATTCCGTCGCTAAAAAACTTATTTAGCGACGGAATATTCCGTCGCGAATTAACTGATTGTATGAATACTTTTAGCGACGGAATTAATCTGTCGCCAAAAGTCAAAAAAAAATTTGAAATTTTTTTTTATTTTTCAATTACCCAAACCTGTAATACAATTTTCATTTCTCAACAACAACGCTAAAAATCAATACACAAAGAAATATATATAATCAATCATAAAAAAGACTCATTATGTACAAGCTGGGAACCGGATACAGCCGGTTAGGGGAGGGGAGAAGAGTACAAGTCGGGCGCGGGGGAAGCTAGGAACGGGCACGAGAAGGGGCTCATCAGGGGTTGCCGAGTCCCGAATCTGGATCCTGCTGATCTGGGGCCGGCTCGGCATGTCCAACAGCGCCCTGCTCCCTGATCATCCTCACCACCACTGTAGCAATGCGCTGGATCTCCTCGTCGTCCAACTGACGTTGAGGAGCCGGTGTCCGTGGAGGGGCAACAGGGGGTGAGGACGCTCCTATCACGGCACGAGCAGTCGTGCTAGGCAGGCTGCGAATGCGACCTTTCGGCCTATTCACGACCTCTGGCGTATCCAGCCATCGCTTCAACGCAGTGGTTTAACAAAATGTTAAGGCATTAATTAACGAAACGGACATTGAGGATAGAAAGACAAAACATTAACAACTAAAACAAATTGACTCACATCGATTCGCCGGGCAATATCTGAAATATAGTCGCCCGCCCGGTGCGCCTCGTCCTTGTCCTTCTTCCGCACGTGCGTCTGAGTATAGGTCAGAGCTACGACCTCATCCTCCTCCAGATCCGGGTGCTCGACCGCGTTCATGTGTCGGACGATGTCGTGTGGCACCGACCCCCCCGTGTGCGTCGAATCTCTGTTCTGTCTGTTCTAGGCCCCGCTCTTACTCTTGGCGTCCCAGCCTGAATCCATAGCCCATCGATCTATCATCTCCCCCCATACACGGTGAGATATCCAATGTGGGGGATATCTCGTCATCTCCGTCATCAGGGCACCCTCGGGCAGCATCTTCTTCGCCCAGTCCCGTGCGTCGTGGAGCCATCGGCTGTAATTCTTGCCGATGTAGGCAAAGAAGGCCTGCTGCCCCAGTACCTGCTGCTGAGGCGTGTCAAACGTGAACCCCTCCTGTAAGGCATTCAATAACACAAATTAACAACATAAAACAAACTCTAATTAAATATTTACTAACGCTGAAAAAAATACTTCACCGTACCAGCCACTCCTCCCATAAGGCCTCCCTCGCAGCGGCATCCCAGTCCTTCCAGTACAGGCGTGGCTCGAAGAATCGGCCCTTCACAAGAACGCCGATCTTCGTCCTCGCCTGATTCTCCAGGATCCTGCCAAAGAAATAAATAAATTAATTAATACAGTTCAAATATAAATTAACACCCCAAAATTTTAAATATAAGGCATGAGGTGATATTTTTAGTACTTACAGGCCATCCTGCGTGAGCGTAACTCTCTGTTTACGCTGGGGGTCGATGCGTACCCCGCGTGTCGGACCACGGCCTCGTCGAGATCCTACAAAACACAGATATTAATACAGTTCAAATATACTTTAAATATACGGCTAGCAAAAATGTACTAAACACCGTTATCAACTATACCTGAGGTAGAACCCACGGAAGATGGAGAATGCACGCGCGTGTGGGATGAATTTGCGTCGGGCTGGGGTGACGGCTGGGACTGGGGCGACTGTTGGGTCTGGGACGACGGCTGGGGCTGGGGCTGGGGCCCCATCTGCTGTCCGCGATCACTCTGTGCCTCGTCATCAGTAGGCAATGACGAGGTGGGACCCACCGGGGAGGAAGCAGCTCGGCGTCCAGCCCGGCCACGAATAGCCCGTATCCTATCCAATTGGGTCCCATCCTCCGTCAACAACCTCAATTCCGACACCTTATAGAGGGTGTCGATATGGTGTCCGATACGTGTTTGACACCTCCGGACACGTGTCCGATGCCTCTGGACACGTGTCCGACGCCTCTGGACACGTGTTCGACGCCCACCCACACGCACCTCCAGACATATCAGCATACGTTAATTTGTTTTTTAAATGTCAAACACCGTCGATCAGACGTGGTGTCCGTGTTTGCGCTAACTAACAAGTATCTCAATCCAATTAGGTCCCATCCTCCGTCAACAATCTCAATTCTCAATTCTAAAAGGCTCAATGCAATCAAAATTAACAAAAATCACACATTCAATCCAATTGGGTCCCATCCTCCGTCAATAATCTCAATATCTCAAAAGCTCAATGCACAATTAACAATCTAAAATCATCAATTAACAACCTAAAATCATCAATTAATAATCGCAATTACTTCAAATGCACAGCTAATAACCTAAAATCATCAATTAACAATCTAAAATCACAGATCAATAATCACAATTCTCAAATGCACAATTAACAACCTAAAATTATCAAACAAATTATCAATGTTCAAATAGGAAAAAATTGTTCAAAATGCACATATCTGATGCGCTTGAATTATTTCAATTTAGGGTTCGATTGTATTAGGCATTCAATTTAGGGTTCAATTAGTTTAATTTAGGGTTCGGTTCGATTAGGGCGGTTAGGGCATTCAATTTAGGGTTTAATTAGAGTTCAATTACATCAATTTAGGGTTCAATTAGGGGGTTCCATTGTCCGACACATACCGACACGTGTCCGACGCCTCTGGACACATGTCCGACGCCCACCCACACGCACCTCCAGACATATCAGCATACGTTAATTTGTTTTTTAAATGTCAAACACCGTCGATCAGACGTAGTGTCCGTGTTTGCGCTAACTAACAAGTATCTCAATCCAATTAGGTCCCATCCTCCGTCAACAATCTCAATTCTCAATTCTAAAAGGCTCAATGCAATCAAAATTAACAAAAATCACACATTCAATCCAATTGGGTCCCATCCTCCGTCAATAATCTCAATATCTCAAAAGCTCAATGCACAATTAACAATCTAAAATTATCAATTAACAACCTAAAATCATCAATTAATAACCGCAATTACTTCAAATGCACAGCTAATAACCTAAAATCATCAATTAACAATCTAAAATCACAGATCAATAATCACAATTCTCAAATGCACAATTAACAACCTAAAATTATCAAACAAATTATCAATGTTCAAATAGGAAAAAATTGTTCAAAATGCACATATCTGATGCGCTTGAATTATTTCAATTTAGGGTTCGATTGTATTAGGCATTCAATTTAGGGTTCAATTAGTTTAATTTAGGGTTCGGTTCGATTAGGGCGGTTAGGGCATTCAATTTAGGGTTTAATTAGAGTTCAATTACATCAATTTAGGGTTCAATTAGGGGGTTCCATTGATTCAATTTAGGGTTCGGTTGATTTGGGGCATTCAATTTAGGGTTCAATTAGTTCAATTTAGGTTTCAGTTGGATTAGGGTATTCAATTTAGGGTTCAATTAGTTTAATTTAGGGTTCGATTCGATTAGGGCATTCAATTTAGGGTTTAATTAGGGTTCAATTACTTCAATTTAGGGTTCAATTAGGG
The DNA here is from genome assembly GCA_033070095.1 of Escallonia herrerae. Lineage (NCBI taxonomy): Eukaryota > Viridiplantae > Streptophyta > Magnoliopsida > Escalloniales > Escalloniaceae > Escallonia > Escallonia herrerae. The sequence goes on from JAVXUP010000464.1 coordinate 48,390, forward strand.
GGTTTTATTGATTCAATTTAGGGTTCGGTTGATTTCGCTATTGCCCTTTATGCTTGAATTAGGGTATTCAATTTAAATATAGTTTGAAATGGGTCATACACTCGTACATACATATTTGTTTTACATTTTTTTTTATCCAAATTGACTATTGAATGATCAAGCCCTACCACAAATGACTACTGGTCAAATTAGTAGGTCAAGCAAGATTGTTTAATTTTGTAAAGTTGCTAGAAGTGTAGCAAATTCATTTCAAATTACTGAGAATACAAGAAATGTACTAGGTGATGGGCTAGAATTTGTCACAAACTCACAGGACTAGGCGTACTACTCTACTTTGGGTTCTTGGATACAACACAAGATGGGCCGAAGGAAGTTGCTCAGCCCCATATGTCCATTTCGGATGTGCTGGGCCTTGAAGTACATGGACCATAAAATCTTACCGTAATAATGTGAGCGCAAGTGGAAACTACATGTTTCTAAGTTTTACGAAATTCCACATAAATTTCAAAATGGGGAATTAAACTTTATAATGTCGTTCAGTTGACTTGTCAAATAATACTTATATACTTAGTAATCTCAATTACTCTTTGCGTCGCAAGATTGTTATTTATCAAGGAGACAATATGGGGCGCCGCAAACCACCACCCCCTCCCCATATTGCGTCATCTTAATTTTAATGTCCCTTGCCCAGTTCCGTCCCATCCCATCTAGATCCAACGCCACTTAACCCGATCAATTACAATACGAGTCAACTTTTTTAGCTTCTAATTTATTTTGTTTTAAACAAGTCATATTTTTGGATGAGATTATTTTCATTATTCTAGTTGGTAGAGGCAGCGGACAAAGGTGGCTGCTGGAGTTGGACGGCAGCGATGGTCGGTGGGGGATGGCTATCGGAGTTTGCCGTAGTGACTGTCGGCGATTGCTACAGAAAATGGTCGACAAGCTAATGGTCAATACTGATATATGGGCTTATGTCAGTAACAAGGTTTATGATGAAGGATGAAAATAAATAAATAAAAACGCTTAAGATGAAGCATAAAGGGCATTTAATTGTAACATAGTAAAAGAAAAAAATGGGTAGTGATATTAAACACTAAAAAAAAAATTACCCGATGGGAGTCGTCGGTGTCGAGGGAGGTCACCTCCGGCGTCAAGGGAATTCACCGCCGTTGTCGAGGGAGGTCACCACTAGGGTCGAGGGAAGTCACCGCCGTTGTCGAGGGAGGTCGCTGCCGGTGTCGAGGCTTTCGGTGGCACCGAAGGTGGGGCAGGATGTGAGAACGGCGGTGGCACAATCGTCAGAAATGGTTTTGGGATTTTCGAAGAGAGAAGCAGTGAGAGAGAAAACCAGATCTGAGAGTTAAATAGACTTTTAGCGACGGAATCACTCCGTCGCTAAAAGTCCGTCGGTGAAGGTCTATTTTTACCGACGGAGTTATTCCGTCGCTTGAATAATATTTTACGACGGAGTTTTACTGACTGATATTTCCGTCGGTAAAACTCATTTTAGCGACGGAATATATTTCGTCGCTAAAAATCCGTCGCAAAAGACGTCTTTTCTTGTAGTGTCAATTGCGTCCATGGGTTGTGTGTGTGTTTGATGATGGCAGGTGAGGTGGTCTCTGTGAGATTGGGTAACTATATGAATGTGAGTATGTGGGTATATGAATGTGTGCTTGATGTGGGTACGAGGGTGTAGTAAATTCTTTTCAAGTTGCTTATATCAACTTCAGCCTCTTCATTTCCTCCATGTTATTTTCTCTCCAGCACTAAAAATATAAATAATTGTTGTTATAGAATCTAGTTTCCCCCTTTCTAATAATACCTGCTATAATATTGGCATTTTCATTACTGTAAACATATGCATGTACAGTGTACATCCAGTGTAGTGGTCTCCTTGCGTCTTAAACTGAGTAAACATCTCCAAGTTCTGTAATATATTTGCTTTATGGAAACTTGAGTCCAAAGTTTTATTAGATTAAAGTAGATATTCTGAGTACTTTTAGAGTTGCACGGTTGTGCATGTGGGTTGAGTAGTGGGCAAAGAAATCAAGCTACTGTTGTGAGGCAGTAGCTGTAAGGGGGGGAGATGTGTGTGTATATTTGGGTGTTGTGTGAAAAGCTGTGCGAAGGGGGTGCATGAGTGTGTGATGGGTGCATGTGAGAGTGGTGTAAGCTATGTTGTGTAAAATAGGTGTGTACATGGGTAGAGTTGTCAAATGGGCCGGGCGGCCCGCGGCCCAGCCCGGCCCGGCCCCTTTTTGGCCCGGGCTTGGCCCGGCCCATACATGAACAGTGCTGGCCCGGCCATTTTGGGCTTAGGGCCAGGGCCTGGGCCAGGCCTGGATTTTTCTGAAAAAAGCCTGGGCCCAGCCCGGCCCGGCCCGAAAAAGCCCGGGCTTGGCCCGGCCCGATAACGGCCCGAAAAAAGCCCGGGCTTGGCCCGGGTCAGGCCCGGCCCGGGTTTGGCCCAGTTCTGGCCCGGGTCAAAGTGGCCAGAGAACTGTTTTTTCTTTTCTTCTTCCAACGACAAGCCCGTGTACGAATAAAAAATGAAAAAAAAAGAGGTAAAGAAATAAAGTGACGCGTTTGACCATTTCTAATCGCAACATGGGGATTAAGCTAACTTGACTTGTGGGTGGGTCAAGATTGAGACTTCTTCATCACTTCCACACTTTGCTCTTGAACCCATTTGTGACTGGCCTTCATCACAAAAAATCACCCCTTTTTCAACAAGTTTGCTGCAACAACTACTGTAATACCAAGTCATTAGTGAGAGCACTCTCTGTATCAACAGCAACAAAAATGGTCAAGGCCATTAGGGTTCATGAAGTTGGTGGCCCTGAGGTCCATTTCTCTCTGTCTCTCTCCCGGTATCTGTGTGTATTTGTGTGTGGATATCATACTTAACATATGAAGTTTGCGATTTAATTCGCTGGCTCTTTTGAAAGTAGCCACTAAATATTGAATAACAAGAAAATGCCCAAAAAAAATTTAAAAAAAATAGGCCCGGGCCTGGCCCAAGCCCGGCCCTAAATGTTGGGCCTAGGGCCTGGGCTTGGACCGGGCCCAGATATCCCCAGAGCCAGGCCCGGCCCGGCCCGATTGGCAGTCCCCTTGGCCCGGGCCCGGCCCGTTTTGCTCGAGGCCCGATGGGCTTGGGCCGGGCCGGCCCAAGCCCGGCCCATTTGACACCTCTATACATGGGTGTAGAAATGGGTGGGTTGATGTCTACTGAGTGCACAAGTGTGTATATGGTGTGTGTAACTAAAGGGTTTGTGTTAAAGTGTATGTGTGTGTGAGCAGCTGGGTGAGAGTGTTTATACATATGTAAGTGTGGGTTGGGCACGACAGTAGCTGTGACATATATATATATATATATATATATATATATATATATATATATATATATGACACGCTCAGGGTATCTAAATGTAATTACCTCTTTTCAACATAGTCATAATTGAACTCAGAAAGCAAACGTGCTCTCTCAAAATCGATTTCGAGATAGCATAGGAAAATAAAATATATAAAAACAAAAAGAAAGGGCGCAATTTGTGAGGGTCGTTCTAGCTATATAAGAAATCCGTGATGAAATTCATCTAATTGAAGCCTTTTCAAAATTTGTCAATAAGAAGCTGCATTTGAGGGGGAACAAGGGAATACCGTACCATATATGCTTTTGCGTAGTAAGCGACGAAATGCTTTGGGGAGTAGAAATAAGACAACTGGGCAATAATCGAGAATCTCGAGTAACTGGTTGAGCCGTTGGCTCATATGATTGTGTTGCCTTCGTCACTGTTTTTTTTCATATCGAGATCCAGTAAGGTGCTAGCCCGACCCCTTGGAATGTATATCATGCACCTAAATTTACATATGGTAATGTTCATTATTAGAGTGATTGTTGCCGCTGTTGGGAGCCTTGCGGTGAGTTTCAGCGACCGCCAAGACCCGACTACTAGGCCAACCAATAAAAGATTGGGGATTCCCCAGATATCTCAATTGGACTTCATCCGAGGATCACTCAGTCAGTCACACTAATTGGCTAATTGGGAAAGCCTACCTTCAAAAAGAATATAATTGCACTAGAAAAAAGAAAAAGCAGACTCCCCTTTCATTAGATAGATAAGATCGAGCCTTAAACTCTACTCATGGTCCACTACGTTCAGATAATAGAATTCCCAATTGGTTGGGAATTCTACTCCTGGTCCCCTTCTCTCCCAATTGGTTGGGCCGTAGGTGCGATGATTTACTTCACCAGAAGGCCGATCAAGTAGAATCCAAATATGACTTTGTTCGCTGAGCTCTTGGCCTTGCATATGTGTGTGTGTGTGTGTGTGTGTGTGTGTGTGAGCTGTGCACAAGAATGGGTTTAAGGTCAGTGAACAACACGAGTTCGTGCTATGTTCAGCGCATGAGTTGGGTAGCGCATATGATCATTAGCGTGTCAAACGTTACAGTAAAGTACGTTAGACTATATTAGGATATGTGGCAAAATTTTATAATTTTCTAAAATCGTATGTATTTGTTATATTTTTTGCAAATTCAGACTTGTAAAATTCTTTTGAGCCTTTAAACTCATGAAAATATTTTGGAAAAATTATAGTAATGTTTTTTATAGTATAAAGAAGTTCCCTATTAAGTTTGGTGATTTTTAGAGTTGATTTGCTATAATTTTTGTATCGCATTTTTTAGCAAAATCAATAATTTAAAAATAGTTTCAATGCCTTTTAAATTTTAATTTTTATTTGTATAATTTTTATACGTATATTAAGGCTTTTTCAAAAAATTATGAGTCTTTATTTCCAGCTAGAAGCAATTATGGCAATTTATGAATTTTTAGTGTATTTAAAAAAATTATTTTTAATTCAAAAATATTCAAAAATTATATTTTTTATTCCATATGTTGTATTAAGCTATGAAGAATGCTTAATGAAAATTGAAACATTTCTGGGGTATTTTCGAGCCTCAAGGAGTGTAACGAGTTTCGGAATAGGTTGGCCGTGTGTGGGACCCGCTTCGAATGTCGTCATTCCGGGTAGAGAAATGGGTACGTAGTGGATAGTTATATTCGGTGTATAATATATTAGTGTGGATAGTGTTCTAATAAGTGATTTGTCAACCTAGGTTAATTCCGAGGATTTGATCGAGAGCGTTTTAGCTTTAGCTCACTTGGATCGAGGTAGGGATTTCTTCTGAAACCCTATTTCATCTATTTGACATCATAAACATCTTTCCAAATTATTATTAAAGTTTTATTGGACTCGATTATAATTTTTATGAAATTACATCGACTGCCATTAATACCCTGTTTTGAGCCTGACACGTTTATTAAAAATTATATTCAATGCTTCGCATTTATTTCTCGTTGTACATCGATTTAATCATTGTATTATCGATTATTGCATTCTGCATATTGACATGAGTTAGTGTATTGAGGAGTTATAAGGATGGTCTGGATCGGAGGTGATATAAGGATGGTTTGTTATTGTCAGGTGATGCTAGTACCTTAATGGTCTAGCTAGTGTTTATATGCATATGTAACCATATTTCTAGTGAGCATTGCCTGTGTGGCTTTGCTAAGTCTTACCCTGCACTGTCTGTGTGGCTTTGCAAATTTCCTCATGTTCAATATCACCTGCATTGTTTTAGTGTAATCGAAAGTGTATTTATTGATTTCTGATTTAAGGAATTGAGATTAATAATTTCCCATATTGCCATTGATATAAATTTTCCAAATCGTTTGTATTCTCTACTAAATTTTGAGCGACCTCACTGACCTCTCAAAAGCTCACTCCTTTTTCTGTTCCTTTCTACAGGAAATAATCGTCAGTAAGACTCCGAAACAAATGAGCTTGATTACGGAATAGCTTAATGTTTTCGTTATTTGTTTATTTAAGTCCACGTGGGGAACTAATGTGTAAGTTAATAAATTTAAGTACTTTACATTCGTTTTGTGATGAGAACGGTTTGCGGAGACAGTTGAGTTATTGTAGAGTTCTGATATGGATGTTATTGGGTTATCCTTAGTGGTATTGAATTTTTTTGATAATTGAGGATTTGATCGATTGATCGGTTGACGCTCCAGAAATTCCAGGGTGTTACATTACTTATTTGCCAATCGATAACTTCTCAAGCTGCTGGAATATACCATTCACGATCATTTTCTGGAGAATTTCGTCCACAGTTTGTTTTTCCTGTGCGATTCCGACTGTATCGTGGCATTCCAACTCCCTTACCCCAAGTCCACTTTTTTCTCTCGAGTTTGGCTTGTTTGAGTTCTAACTCTTTCTGCATTATGGCTGCAAAATTTCTTTGCACCCTTCGTTTTTGCGTCCTGCTCAAATCCTGATAAGTCTCTGGGAATATAACTTTCTCTTGATTGATTGTGTGCCAATGATCATCAAGTGGCACTTTGGGTTTCAGCATTCTTGGCTCCCCTCGATATTCTCTCATCATTCTAAATTCACCCCTCTATCCAGCCATTATGGAATTTTTGCCTTCGTAATTTTTGGACACGTATGTTGGATCAAATGGTCCAAATCTTGGTCGTACCATCTTTGAGCCAAAAATGGCCTAGCCCTACATTATTCTAGTAAATCACCTGATTAGCCATGTTTGGCTGTCTAAAGCTCATTCCCGGCTGACTGTGGCTATTCTGACCTTCTCGACTCATTTTTTAAGACCTTTCTTGTATCATTTTCTTTTGGATTTTGTTCTCTATCGCCAGTTCTTTATGCCACATTCTTTTTGCCATTCCTTAGAAGAACCACAACTTTGACATACTGGTTTCCAGATCGGCCCAATTTCGGACACAGACGTACCTAACTTTAGCAGCAAGCTCCCTTTATTGGAACTAGTCTCTTCATCAACCCATATTAAATTTTCTTCCTTCCTATCACTGCAACCAAAACTTCCATCCATATCACAATCAGAGCCTACCTTTTCCTTTGTTCTTCTCCGATTACTGTTTCTCTCTAAAGGTTTCCTTGCCTTGAAGATGTCTCCTTCTGAGCTTTCCTTATAACTTGAGCAGTCGATTGGGTCATAATCTACTGACACCATGTTGATATCGAGCGCCATCTCTGAGAAAGGATCACTATCAACCTCCATTACCTCTTTATCTTTATCTACAAACTTGAGAAGCCCTGCTTCAATTTGATCCAGCAGAGCATTACGAAAAATAACACAATTTTAGTATTGTGACTTATGGTATTATGCCATATATAAAATTTAACTTTCTTATCCTTTAGGGCCCTGAGAGGACCTTGAAGCTAGATAAATTTGATCTTCAAAAGGTAATAAAAAATCTAATTCGCTTAATTTATATCGAACGAATATTTCCTCATCGCATGTGAGGGATTCAGCTTGTTAGGCTGTTTCAAAGGTAGACTGATAGAGCTTCTAACTTTAACCAAGGGTTCGAAAGTAAACAGATTCTTTCCACCCATTTCCGCAGCATCTATTTCCAAATCGACAGGATCTTGATAATAAGTTCCCATCGATGAATTCTTCCTGACTTGCTCTTCCCTTAGTAGAGTCTCATATCGGGCCACCCTAGAGGATAATTCAAACACGTTTCTGAAATCCATCCCTTCAAATTTTTTCCTAATTTCTAGATCTAAACCATTAATAGCTAAATTTGCCAACTCTAACTCTGGCATTTGAAAATGGCACTTATTTTTGGAGGCTTAAAATTTTTGGATGCTTTAAATCTACTGTTTCAGTCTAGCCAAATCGGCCAGAGAAATTTCTAATTCCATCTTGAAGAATTGAGCATGGAATAAGTCTTCCATATTTCTACAAGAAAACACTGAATTTGGTGGCAAATTTGCAAACCATGAAAAGGCCACTCCAGTCAGTGAATATTGAAATCATTTTAATTTGACCCAGTCATGTTGACCTAGATCTCCACATTTGAAGGTAAACCTCGCAATGTGCTCAATGGTTGATCGGTTCCCTTCACCGTGAAACAAACTGAATTCTGGAACTTTTACCTCTCTAGGTATTTCCATCTGATCAATCTCATCAGGGTACGATTTTCAATATAAAGGCCTATATCCTTGACTTATACTAACTTGGTGGAACTCATGAGGAAGTCGTGGCCCAAACCTACCACCTAACCGCTCCCTACCGTTCATCGGAACGTATCGGTTGTTTCCTCGAACACGGGGTTCACGAATCGATTGATTCGCTCTAAATTTCTTCTATGAGGAAGAGCATATGCTCTCAACTCCCTGTTCTCCATGATACTAATCATTTCTATTTCTCAAAACTTTGATGTTATTAGGCCACGTATCAGGGTTTTAAGGCCCATTTGTGCCTATTTCTCTTTTACTAGGCCCTGGTTCCCCTTCATCGACAGGTGCGGGAATGTACTAACCAGCCTCATATGGTTAGTTCGAACTCAAGCCATTTGGCTATTTTAAAGTTTTTTCAATCCTTATGGGGGAAGTATCTACCTCCAGTGGATCAGCTTGATTGTTGAGAGGGGCTTTCCCTTTTTGTATGTTTAAATTTACTACTCTAGCGATAGAGGATGTCTGTTTTTGGATTTCTCCAGATAGACCTTTAATCATTTCTCTTTCAAAGGCGTATCTTTCCTCTGACACTTGTCTCACTTCATCTAATATCTCAGAACTAAACTGATTTTGATCACTGACCAATTTGTTCAAAACCAAGTTTTGATTTTGCATGAAGATCATAAATTGAGACACCATATTCGTAAATTCTTGGGTTGATGAAATAACCTGATTCATTGCTTGCATCAAAGTTAGGCCATTACTGCCGGTGTCTAGCATCTCCATACCAGGACTCACACCATTACTGGAACTTCCTCTACTGGCATTTCCTGAGTTTTGAACGTTGGCGTTCATGCTATGAGTGGCTTGGACGTTTCTTACTTCCCCCAAATTTTCACCATTGTTGGTGTTTGGAGTCTCGGTACCATTATTGGTGTTGTGTAGCCTTCTAGCATTACTAAGTGTGCTTGGCATATTTTTCATTTTTAGCTACCAGTGTCTCACCAAGCGTGCCAATGTTTGCGATGCTGGACAAACTCACTATCGATCGTGCGCCTGTGAAACCACCGATAAAGAGTGCGGGGTCTTTTTTGCCTCTCGGGCCTAAGGACTTTGCTAAAAGAAAAACTAACTAATGACAATACACTGAATAAATCTAAAACTGATGCGCCCACTGAAATGATGAAGACAATCTTTAGAATACAACGAACACAAGTACGACAACGTACAATACTTCCTATCGCTACAAGAAAGATCATTTAAGAAACTGGCTAAAAGAAATTGGCTAGAACCCTACAGACGATCTTTCCTAAGTCTAGTTTTGTTTGTGGATTTGACAACCCATTTCCTCGTTCTTCTGCCCTTTCTTTTATACTTGTATCGTGCATAACTGTCTCTTTTCCGTAACTGCTCATCCTTATCTTTATTGAAAATAACTTCTTAGGCTCCACGATCGGCCGTTTCCGTCCGAAGTCTCCTCAGTAGTGCTGACAACTGTTCCTTCCAGAAACCGTCTATCTACCGTGGCTACCGATCTTCTTGCCATGTTTTCACGCTGTTCACTATTGCCAATTTTGTTGTACCTGTTAGCAGTTTTTTCTCCCTGTATGATTCATTCGAATTTTTGCTTCCCGCGTATTCTTTCTCATTCACTTATCTTTCATTTCACATCCGGTAACCGTTATTTCATCACTTACCATAACAGACGTGCTTCTTTTCACTTCCCACGTCAAGACACTTTACGGTTCTCATCATGCCACGTGTCTATGCGTTAACTGCCATGAAAATGTTTGTGCTGCCAACAATAACGTTGCACTATTTCTAGCTCCAAACTTTAACGCCGCAACAAGCACATAAAACCGCTAATCCATCTTGGCAGATATCATCATCCAGCCAGTCATTACCAATCAGCATAAGCGAACCCCCCTCCGCCTCTCGAGCTTTCTTTCGGGCCTAGTCCGAGAACCTCAGTTCACTCCTGGCTGGGCTTTGCGAGCCAGTCTTATCAGTACTTCGCGTCCGTGGGTATCGTCTCCGGAATCTCTCAGAATGCACAGGGACCTCATAGTAGAGACTAGAGAGCTTCCACCAAAGTTTGGGTCAGGGTCAAGGTCCCTAATTGCATCTTGCTCTAATCCAAAAACCTTGGCGAGTGTAGGCTCAAGTACGGCTTGACCAGCACATTCAGAAGCAGAAAAGGATGCCTCGACCAACGGCGTTTGGGCTTCAGTTATTTTTGGGTCCAAGTCCGCCTCTCCGTAAAATGGGCCACATACGGTGATGTACAGTGCTCTTTATTGATGCCTACTGTAGGAGAGAGTCCAAGCCCATTTCAATCTCCTGTCGTTCAAGTTTAGAATCGAGTGTGAACTGTGAAGTTCAAAATCGAGTGTAGTTAGCTTTGTTCTCTCTCTCTCTCTCTCTCTCAGGCCTCTCGTGCTTCTCGAACTTGAAGCTTAACCAAGTAAGTTCACAGCATTCTTGATCGTGCTCCCCCTCCAATCTCCGTGCAATTTAAGTGGCATCCTTGATATTTCTAGTCTGTGACAGTATGGAAGCCCTCTGCGTTTACTCGATGGTTGCTAAAACTCTTTAATATTTTGAGCAGATTTTGAGAACCCATGAAACAAATGGGGAAATTTGCAACATCCATGTTGGGGTTAGCCTTCTGGTGCTTGTGGGTTGTGGCCTCAGAAGCGGTGTACATGAAGTACAAGGATCCAAAACAGCCTTTGAATGCCAGAATCAATGACTTGATGAGCAGAATGACCCTTGAAGAGAAGGTTGGCCAGATGGGCCAAATGGAGCGCGGCTTTGCATCTGCTGCTCTGCTGAAGAAATACTTCATCGGTATTTACTAGCAAACATCTTTCAAATAACTCAATGCACCCAACTAGTCCCTCTCATTCTCTCTCTGTTACACACTCTATTGGCACACGTAGATCCTTAAATTGAAAATGGATAGAACATGCCAATTGACACCCACACACACACACACAAAAGAAAAGATACACCTGTTTTGTGCTTTCTGCTGATATTAGACCAATGGAAAGCAAGATATATATTGGTCTTGCTTGTACTGAGAGAGATTCGAAATGGGCAGGTAGTGTATTAAGTGGTGGAGGCAGTGTACCAGCTCCTAAGGCGTCTGCTGAAACTTGGGTGCATATGGTCAATGAGTTGCAAAAAGGTGCTCTTGCTACCCGACTTGGGATTCCAATGATTTATGGTATCGATGCAATTCATGGTCACAACAATGTCTACAAGGCGACAATTTTCCCCCATAATGTGGGACTTGGAGTTACCAGGCAAGTACACTTGTCTGAGACAAACTACTACTGTTTTTCAGTTTAGCAAGATCTTAAGCCTACAGAAATTCATTACTGCACTCGAGAGTAAGATTTTTGAGAAATGGCTAAGCCGCTAAGGCAGTCGAGATATTTGAGATACTCGTCACTTCACAGCAACATCTGTTTTGGCTTCTAATTGAATCAAAAACGCCAATTGATGAATTGATTTAATCATCTTATTTAGCTGAGGTGATCTAGTTATCTTTATGTTTGCACTCTGGTTATGTGATTTTGGATTAATAGGACAAGAACCTTGATGCTAAACAAAACCTCTATATCAATCAGTGTGAAACAGCTTAAGTACGCGCTTTTGTGGAAACTATGACAAAACTAAAAAAATTCTTCTATATGTTATTTTCTGTGGAGGGTACACCAACTGTATAGCGCAGCCCAAGTGGTCTCCAATGGATCCAAAATGAAAAATAAAGCAAAACAATTCTTAGAGAGGACCATACACGTCAAACAAAACTTTTGCTCTCAGAATTTTAATTCGAACACAACATCAAGAGTAAAGCATCCCCAGACTTCAAAGATGTTGTGTTTACCATCATATAAACAACTATCTCCCTCTCCCCCCCCTGAAAAAAAAAAAAAATCTCCCCACACTCCTTCCCTGACGTAGGCGAGGAAGGATCCAAGGTCTCTTGGTACCATGCCAAGAGACTTATCCAGTCTGGAAAAGTCTAAGTAGGACTATTTTACAATTATTATGTCTTGGAACTCTGACAAAGTTAACTAATCTCATAGATGGAAGTAGTGTAACATCTGGATGCAGAAATATGTTCAGGAGCATACGATATTGAAACATGATCTAAAACTGAGAGTTGGGAATTTTGCTCGCTCCGCTTTCTTCTGAAATATTCATGAGATGTAAACCTAGTCGCTGGTTTCTCGAGAATTTTTTTACCTTGAGCCTGTTTTGGAGCAGAGGCTTTGTGTACAGAGAATAAGATTATATGCCTGACCTCCTCAGACATTTTTCCTTTCTACGTTTAAGATGCTCTGGCATAATATTTGGGTGTGAGAACTGATGTTAGAACTCATGCCGATGTTCTATCAGGGATCCCAAACTTGTTAAGAGGATTGGCGCTGCAACTGCTCTTGAAGTTCGAGCTACAGGCATCCCTTATAATTTTGCTCCTTGTATTGCGGTAACCACTTAATACACAACTATCCTTGTAGGAGTGCTTTGATTTATTTACATCCGGTAATCCAGTTCTCATCAGGTTTGCAGGGATCCAAGATGGGGTCGATGTTATGAAAGCTATAGTGAAGATCATAAGATAGTCCAAGCAATGACTGAGATCATACCCGGTTTACAGGGAGATATCCCTGCTAACTACCGAAAAGGCGTTCCCTTTGTATCTGGAAAGTAAGAAACTGTAACTTTTGTTCTTTTTCTCTGTAGGTGAACTACTAATTAGTTATTTATACCTGAGTGGTTATAAGTAAACTCTTTGGCATGCACTCATTTCATCAACTGAATTTTTTCTCCATAACCTAAAATGAAGCATGATACAGAATTGCAAGAATTTGGTCTACCTAATCCTGCTCTTTGTTTGCACGATTGCCACACAGATTCCTTCCATTTTTTTTTTCACTTACAAGTATGTGTGCTTTGTCCCTTAGCTTTTCGTTTTGGAATGCCAATCATGAAGCTCACACACTGGCAAATTGGCCCCTTCCATCCAACCATATTATAACAAGTAAAAGAAGAAAGACTTAAGTGGCTTAACTGGAAATATACGCTGCCATAAGTATTGCAAACAGTGTGACCTTGGCAAATTGGCCCCCTATACATAATCCTCTTAACAAGTGGAAAGAAGAAAGACTTAAGTGGCACAACTGCCATTATACGCTGCCATGTGTAAGTATTGGAACTGGTCTGAAGTTACTGCATCTTATCTGCAAATGATAGAATATGTATCCTGCACACTTTATAGTAGAAGATGCATGTACGAGCCAATGTGCGACGATTGAGAATGAATGAAACTTCAGAATTTGAAACTGCAATGAATCCTTGATTTAAGATGTCCGTTGTTTAGTGCATTAAGACCTTTTTTTTTATTCGACGTGCACAATGTTACCTTATCCCATGTCCATCTAGAAATTCCCATTTAGCTTCAGTGCAATGCAAGCAAGGATAACTGCTCTTAAATAGTTCAGCTGACAGCTGGTCTCAAGCAACATGTAGGCCTTTGCTGCATTGCTGCTGTTTCTCGAAGTTCTTTTTTTCTAGATGTTTGAACTCTTGAAATGGCGACAAAGTAGGAGTTAAGTCCTTCCACGCTTTACCGTCACATTTTGCCCATGGTTCATCTACTTTCTGATGTGGTGTCATTTTAAACAGAACAGTATTATTTACTGATTAGTCATTGTATATCGGTTCTCCACCTCTGGGGTTTTTTCAAACAAGATTTTACTTGTCAAAAAAATTTACTGATAAGTCATAGTGGTTGCCGTTCCTAATTGTTCCCATCTGCAAATTTAACACATTTCTACTGCCTGTGGAAAACAATAGATCACAATTGAACAGGTTAGTGGTTTTCTTTTTGACAAATTATTGAAGGGGTGAACTAAAAGGTGGTTTCCAACTTAGATGTGGAAAGTAATTTTCTTTTCTTGATGACCTAATTATTCCTTATTCTGGCTTTTGGGATAATGATCAAAGTTCCTTTTCCAAATTATGCCTACTGATAGAATGTTTTGTTTTGAAGCTGGTTTCTAATAGATCGTTTGATTTGGTTAAGGACAAAAGTTGCAGCCTGTGCCAAGCACTTTGTTGGAGATGGTGGCACAGTCAAGGGAATCAATGAGAACAACACTGTGATTGACTTCAGTGCATTGCTCAGCATCCACATGCCTGCATACTTTAACTCCATCCAAAAGGGGGTTGCTACAATAATGGTGTCCTACTCGAGCTGGAACGGCAAGAGAATGCATGCTAATCGCTATCTTATCACAGGCTTTCTCAAGGACAAGCTCAAGTTCAGGGTATAAGGAGTCATTATAAGAATGAGCCAACAAGATTCCAAATTAGTCGTCATAATGAAGCAGGGGAAAGGTCAAGCTTGAATTTGTTTGAATGTTTTGTTTTTCAGGGTTTTGTCATATCAGATTGGCAAGGCATTGACCAGATTACTGACCCACCCCATGCCAACTATTCTTATTCCGTTCAAGCGGAGTTCAAGCCAGAATAGATATGGTCAGTCTAAATCTGTTACGATGCATGATTCATCAATTCAAAAGGCTAGCGGCATTTTCTGATATTGTCGGTCCTGGAATATGTTGCAGGTCATGCTTCCAGTGAACTTTACAGAGTTCATTGATGATCTAATATCCAGGTAAAGAACAATATTGTCCCTATGAGCAGGATTGATGATGCTGTGAGGAGGATCTTGTGGGTCAAGTTTGTCATGGGTCTGTTTGAGAACCCATTGGCTGATCTCAGCTTGGTCAACCAACTGGGAAGCCAGGTCTGCCGTCAGAAAAACATTTTCCTTTTTAGCAGAAATACCTCAATTTGTAGAAGTGCCCCTTTTAACATAATAGTTCGTTTGCATAGGAGCATAGAGAATTGGCGAGGGAAGCTGTGAGGAAGTCTCTTGTTCTTCTGAAGAATGGTAAAAATGCTGCTAGGCCTTTGCTTCCCCTTTCCAAGAAAGCACCAAAGATACTTGTTGCTGGAACTCATGCTGACAACCTTGGCTGTCAATGTGGAGGATGGACCATCACATGGCAGGGTTTGAATGGCAATGACCTTACAGTTGGTATGTTATTTAGCAGTAACGTAATGTTTCAAAAAGGAGTTTTATCTAAAGCTGAGAAAAAAGGAAAACAGTAAGCTTATCAATGTGGTTACGCATAAACAATGCTACTGCCCTATCATGTGAGGTGAGTATTTTGCACCGAAGTTCTGCTTATTTCACAACTCCCCTTACATAAACAGGAGTTACTATGACTGAAAAGGATCAACTCATTTTACCTATACTCTGCAATTCCTTTATATGGCGAACCAATACAGGCTGAACTACAGAATCTTTCACATCATAATTACCGTTTGAAACCCCCATTCTGAAAAACATGCAAATGCATTAGGTGGTCTGACCAGGTAGTTATCAATTGGTAAAGTACTGATCTTTACTAACACTGAATCATCTGCACGCTCACGATATAGTATGAAAAAACAATATAGGATTTTGGAAAGAAAAACTAGTAATGGGCTTTCCATCATTTTCTAAAAGGCTTGATTGATGGTGATAAGCCAATCATAAGCAGGACAGTCTCAAAGTTACGTAGGTGTCTGATGTTTGGCAGAAGTCTTTAAAGATGGACATATGCTTGCAATTTTCCAGATTATATAAAATTGTGTTGATGCATCTAAATTTTACAGGCACCACAATCTTGACTGCCGTAAGAAATGCAGTGGATCCTTCCACCCATGTTGTCTACAACGAGAATCCTGATGCGGAGTTTCTAAAGTCTAACAAATTCTCTTATGCCATTGTTGTGGTGGGTGAACCCCCTTACTCTGAGACCAATGGTGATAGCATGACTTTGATGATAGCTGAACCTGGCGTGAGCACTATCTCTAATGTCTGTGGAGCTGTCAAATGCGTTGTTGTCATCATCTCTGGCCGCCCTGTTGTTATCGAGCCCTACGTTCCCAAAATGGACGCACTGGTGGCTGCTTGGCTTCTTGGAACGGAAGGTCAAGGTGTTGCTGACGTATTGTTTGGCAACTATGGATTCACTGGCAAACTCGCCCGGACTTGGTTCAAAACAGTCGACCAGCTTCCAATGAATGTAGGTGATTCCCATTATGATCCTCTTTTTCCATTTGGATTTGGTCTCACAACTAGAACCACGAGGTTAGGACTGAATGTTACTGCTTAATGCCCATGTTTTGCTTACTGCTACTTACTACATGCGCTTGAACAATGCAAAGAGGAAACATGCTTCCAGATCAACTTCGAGGGGGATACATGGTACTTGACTGAGATGTTTGATATGTAAATAGTTAGTCATCAGCTTAAATGCCAAAGCCAATGGCAAGCCCTAATGCCTAAACATTTTTTGGCCATTGCCGATGCAGTAAGCATTGTTTTTGGTAAAAGTCATGTGTGCTTCGACTATCGGGCTAGCCAAGCTAATAAGCTGAAGTGTGCATCAATGTGGATATCTATCTATCTCCCTCTCATTGTGTCTTTTGATGTATCGTGTGCTAGCGCAAATTTAGTCGAGGCCAGGTGACACACGGTGGCCCTTGAT
The DNA here is from genome assembly GCA_033070095.1 of Escallonia herrerae. Taxonomy (NCBI): domain Eukaryota; kingdom Viridiplantae; phylum Streptophyta; class Magnoliopsida; order Escalloniales; family Escalloniaceae; genus Escallonia; species Escallonia herrerae. Next base: position 65,035 of record JAVXUP010000464.1, read on the forward strand.
GGCACAAGGAAACCTTGTGTGGCACTCGACTTGTCGCTCGCAAGAAGAGTCCGCCAACCAATCCCAACAATTTAAAGCAAGCAGTGCATCAACATCGCATAAAACAGTGCACAAAGAGTAAATTTCAACATGAGGGCAAAACGATCACAAATATCTTCATTACTTCAATAGCATCATTACAACTTACAAAAGGCTTTGTTTGCATCCACAGTGTGCAATCTAGCTAGACAGGCAAGCTAAAACAAAGCAAGGGACTCTTGGGTATGGGTGTGCATGATTCCCATATAGTACCATTAGGAAGAAAAACCAAAGTGACAGTAGTAGACGTAACTATGTGCGAGGAGTCATAGTGCCCCTTTTTAGAGAAATACAACTCGAAATGACTTGAAATTTTACAGGGAAATTTAAATATATATACAAGGGTGGTCTCCACCAAAATTGAGCAAAAACGCACGCTTGGATCTTCAGATCTTCACTGATGGCTTTTGGCGTGCGCGGGCACTGCAGTTGGGCGCGTGGGCGCTGTGCTTGACCGGCGCATGGGCGCGAGACTTGAAGAACTTGTGAGGGCGCGGGGCGCTGTGCTGGATAGGCGCGGGGGCGCTGTGCTTGATGGGCGCAAGGGCGCGGTGCTAGGCGGGTGCAAGGGGCAGCCCGTGACATTCTCCCCCACTAGAGCTGTTGACGCCCTCGTCAACTTCTGCATGTGGTAGGCTTCAATCTTGTCGGCATAGGCTGATAAGTCTGCTGCTCGTTCCCAAGTGTTTTCTTCATCCATCTGTCCCTGCCACTTGACTAGGTACTCTTGTTGGCGCTTGCGGGAAGCTGTAATCACTCTATCATTCAAAATAGCTTCGGCAACTCGCTTTCCTGCCGCTTTGGGTTTGAGTCCTTGTCTTTTGATTTGGTACCGGGAGGGGTCGGCTATGTCTTCATAGAAAGGCTTCAACATGCTGACATGAAAGACAGGATGGAGCTGGCGGCTCCACCAATGAGGCGGATCAACTTTGTAAGCCATCTTGCCTATCTTCTTCACTATAGTCAGGGGTCCCTCATATTTCTGCAAAAGACGAGAGTCTCTTCCCCTTAAAAATTTGCGATCTTGTGGCAGTAGCTTAACCATAACTTTGTCACCCACGCTAAACTCTTGAGATCTCCTGTTCTTGTCAGCGTGTTTCTTCATTCTTCTGGCTGCCTTCTCAAGGTAGGAGTGAGCTAGATCTATATTCTGCTCCATTCTTCGCCGAAGCTTATGGCCCTTGGAGATTTTCCTGCATTGGGGACGTTTACCGTGTGGGGTAGTAACGGTTGTTGTCCATTCACAATCTCAAAAGCACTCTTCCCTGTCGAAGAGCTTTTGCGTGAGTTGAAACACAACTGGGCAACATCCAGTAGCTTGACCCAATTTTTCTGTGTTGCACTGACAAAATGGCGGAGGTACTCTTCTAACATGGAATTGAACCGCTCCGTCTGGCCGTCTGATTCTGGATGATAACTTGAACTCATCGAAAGTTGGGATCCGAATAACTTAAAGAGTTCAATCCAAAAGTTTCCAGTGAAGCGGGAGTCCCGATCGCTGACAATGTCTTGAGGCATGCCCCAATACTTCACCACATACTTGAAGAAAAGTTGCGCTGTGTCTTCGGCTGAGCAATACTTGGGTGTTGCGATAAAGCTTGCATACTTGCTAAACCGATCAACGACAACAAGAATTGTGCCTAAGTCTTCAACCTTCGGCAGACCAGTGATGAAATCCAATGACACACTCTCCCACGGTCTCTTGGGGACCGGTAGCGGTTCACCTTGTCCTGCTGACAAGTAAGGCATGTCTTCACATACTCTTGCACTTCATCCCCCATTTGGGGCCAGTAGTAACCTTGTTGAAGGAGAGCTAATGTTCTTTCTCCTCCGGCATGGCCTGCCCAAAGAGTGTCATGACATTCTCGAATCAATGTTCGTCTCAGATCATCGACTCGGGGAACGTATACCCGTCTTCCTTTGGTCATCAGCAAACTGTCTTCTTGCCAAAACTATCGAGTTTTACCGCTCTCGATCAGTTTTAACAGTTGTTGGGGCAATCGGGTCCCTGGTAAGGGCCATCCTGATCTTCTTTCCGATGTTGATGGCAACTCGGCTGTCTGCTCTAACAATAGCATTCATGGCCATCAATGCTACTTGATCTAGTTCGGCTTTCCTGCTGAGGGCGTCGGCTACGTTGTTGGTCGAGCCTGCCCTGTACTCGAGCATGAAGTTGAATTCTGCCAAAAGTTCCTGCCACCTGGCCTGTTTCGAGGAGAGCTTGGATTGACTTAAGAAGTGGCTCACTGCAGTGTTGTCTGTCTGCACTATGAAGCTAGAACCAAGCAGGTAGTGCCTCCAAACTCTGAGACAGTGCACTACCGCGAGCAACTCTTTCTCATGAGTGGTGTAGCGACGTTCTGCTTCGTTGAGCTTTTTGCTCTCATATGCCACCGGGTGGCATTCCTGCATTAGAACCCCTCCTAGTGCAAAGTCAGAAGCATCTGTATGAACTTCAAAGGACTTTGACACATCAGGGAGAGCAAGTACCGGATCTTCAGACATAGCGCGCTTCATCGTCGAGAAGGCCGATTGACACTCCTTGGACCATTCCCAAACTTTGCTCTTCTTCAAAAGTTCGGTTAGGGGATGGGCCATTCTCGAATAATCTCGGACAAACTTCCTATAATAGTTGGTTAATCCAAGGAAAGATCTCAGTTCTGAAACATTAGTTGGTGGTTGCCACTCCTGTATCACTTGAACTTTAGCTGAGTCCATCCTTATCTGACCCTGTTCATCTTGGTTTGGGCAAAAGTGCATTTCGACAGCTTCACATATAGCTCGTGCTCCCTCAGTCGGGTAAGCACCTTCCTTAAGTGCTTCAGATGCTCGTCCAAGCTGGAACTGTAGATCACAATATCATCGAGATACACCACTACAAAATCGTCAATGTAGTCCCGCAAAACCTGATTCATTAAGGTGCAAAATGTGGCCAGGGCGTTGGTCAAGCCGAACGGCATGACCAAGAACTCATACGCACCGTATCTGGTGACACAAGTTGTCTTCGCCTCGTCGCCTTCGGCGATTCGGACCTGCCAATACCCAGACTTCAAGTCCAACTTGGTAAACACTCTCGCCCTACTAAGCTGATCAAAACAATCGGCGACTAAAGGAATAGGATACTTATAGTCACCTTATTTAGCGCCCTGTAGTCCACACACATCCGCAAGGAACCATCTTGTTTCTTCTGGAAGAGGACTGGTGCACCGTAAGGCGACTTCGCTGGAATGATCAAACCCGCGTCTAGCAACTTCGTCAATTATTTTCTGAGTTCAGCAAGTTCTGGTTGTGACATCCAATACGGAGCTCGGGCAGGTGGCTTCGTGCCTGGCACGAGCTCGATCTCATGGTCAATTGCCCTTCTAGGTGGCAATTTCTTTGGCAATTCATCAGGCATCACATCTTCAAAGTTGTTTAATATCACTTTAACTTCTTTGGGTAATGGTCCCGATACTTCTTCAATCTCGTCCTACCGTAGCATGGCAAGATAGGTTGTTTCGTCCCGTTTTAATCCCTTTTTCAACTGAAGGGCTGAGATAGAACGCTCTCTCGCCCTAGGAGATATAGTGGGGATGACACACGGTTTACTCCCAAGCATGGCCAGAAAGTTGGTGCATGGCATCACTGTAGTCTTCGTATCACGCAGAAACTCCAACCCAAGGATCAGCTTAAAGTCGTCCATGATGACTACTGAAAAGTTGGTCCTTCCTTCGTATGGGCCAATCTTGATCAAAACAGATCTCGCTATCCCCGCTACTGGCTGTGCGGCAGAGTTGATAGCCTTCACCCGTCCGCACCCTTTTTCTAGAGTTAGACCCAGTCTTTCAACTTCGGTGCTAGAAATGTAATTATGGGTAGCTCCTGTGTCCACCATGGCCCTGATGGCCTTCCCGTTAACCTTGATGTCCACATACATCAAGCCTTTCCCTGGTACATCGCCCTTTTTCTTTGGCGGCATGTCTTTAGGCTCTTCCCCAGTCAAGCTCTTTTTGGGGTTATTACACACCACTGAGGAAAGGCCCCGACGGCATCTTCCTCTTCATAATCTTGTGTGTCTGTTTGCTCATCAGTTGGTGGATGCCTTGGTCGAGAGCCAGATTGTTCCCCACGTTGCACCTGCCCAATGTTGTCAAAGAAGGCATTCATCATCTGTCGCTGCGGACAGTTAGCGATCACGTGCGGTCCTTGGCACAAGAAGCAACCCCTGAAAGGAGGTTTCTTCACTTCTCCGCTGGTGCTAGCGTCAGGCTTGGCTTTGAACCCAACTCCACTCTTCTGTTGGGTAGAAGAGTTTGACGCCCAACTGCTTTTACTGCCCCAACTTTGGTTTGGCACTGGACCCCCTGGCTTCTTGCCACCAATACCTCTGCTTGGATTTCCTCTCTGAGGGGGTCTCTGTGGCTCGGAGTTGTAATCTGAAAGGCTCTCGGCAGCGATGATGGCTTCATTAAGGTTGTTCACCCGACGTTTATTAAGCTCAGTGCGAGCCCATGGTTTTAACCCTTCCATGAAGAAGAAGAGTCTGTCGACTGCGGACATGTCATTGATGTCCAACATCAAGGCAGAAAATGCCTGGCAATACTCCCGGACCAATCCGGTGTGCTTGCATTCCAGCAACGCTTTCCTCGCGTTGAATGCGGTGTTTTCTGGGAAAAACTGACTCTTTAGCTCTCGTTTGAGTATCTCCCATGTGTTTATGACGCAAGACCCATCTTCGATCTCTGCGTACTTCTTCCGCCACCATAACTTGGCATCTCCAACCAAGTACATGGCAGCCATCGACACCTTTGTTGCTTCCGAGTCTACTCTGATGGCTCGAAAGTATTGTTCTATATCGAAAAGGAAATTTTCTAATTCCTTGGCGTCACGGGCTCCCCCGTAACTCTTGGGCTCTGGCACTCGGGGCCTCGATGAGTGCTCCGCACCCCCAGCGGGTGTGTTAACCACTGCACGACTAAGAAGCTCCACTCGATCCTGGAGTTCTTGAAATTTAGACTCCCAGTCTATACCTTCACTGTGCCGTGCATGGTGTTCCACTCGATCTTGAAGCTCCTGAAACTTGCCCTCCCATTCCATGCTCTCAGCATATCGGGTATTATCAGTGGCTTCAAGATTCACTTCCAACGCGTCAAGGCGAAGGGAAAATTGCTTCAAGATGCCTGGAGCATCCTGGTCACTCTTGAACATGTCATTTATCTGTGCTTCCAAAGCATCGATTCTCTCTTTCGTGTTGGCCATAGTTTTTCTCAGCAAACTATCCCACAATATTTTCTTAGCTGAAGCCACAGTCCCTTGGGCAACCGCAGCTCTGATACCACCTGACACACGGTGGCCCTTGATGGCACAAGGAAACCGTGTGTGACACTCGACTTGCCGCTCGCAAGAAGAGTCTGCCAACCAATCCCAACAATTTAAAGCAAGCAGTGCATCAACATCGCATAAAACAATGCACAAAGAGTAAATTTCAACATGAGGGCAAAACGGTCACAAATATCTTCATTACTTCAATAGCATCATTACAACTTACAAAAGGCTTTGTTTGCATCCACAGTGTGCAATCTAGCTAGACAGGCAAGCTAAAACAAAGCAAGGGACTCTCGGGTATGGGTGTGCATGACTCCCATATAGTACCATTAGGAGGAAAAACCAAAGTGACAGTAGTAGACGTAACTATGTGCGAGGAGTCATAGTGCCCCTTTTTAGAGAAATACAACTCGAAATGACTTGAAATTTTACAGGAAAATTTAAATATATACAAGTGTGGTCTCCACCAAAATTGAGCAAAAACGCACGCCTGGATCTTCAGATCTTCACTGATGGCTTTTGGCGTGCGCGGGCACTGCAGTTGGGCGCGCGGGCGCTGTGCTTGACCGGCGCATGGGCGCGAGACTTGAAGAACTTGTGAGGGCGCATGGGCGCATGTTGGAAGGGCGCGGGGCCGCTGAGCTGGATGGGCGCGGGGGCGCTGTGCTTGATGGGCGCAAAGGCGCGGTGCTAGGCGGGTGCAAGGGGCAGCCCGTGACACCAGGCCACGAAGGAATGATTCCTCGCGAATCCATGAGGCTAAGCGTTGGTGACTCGTCCCAAGACGTGGACTTCGTAGAGTGAGCGCAACCTTATCGCTGAACCAAAAAAAAAAGGGAAAAAAAAAAACTCACCGAGGTTCTTGATCTTATTAAGTGAGGTTTGCCACATGTCTCCCAAGAATGCCGTCAATGGGGGTTGTGAAAAATTTTAACTGAAATTTGATGGTTATCAATTGGTCAAAAAACTGAAGGACATCATATGTAGAAAGTTGAAAAAACGGACAGCATTTGATGTCTATTTACACACTAGAGTCAAAATCTGGTCAAGGGTTTATTTGCTTTTAGATTAGTGCGGCAGTTAATACTGTAATAACTGATGTTTGGGTTTAGAAGAACAGCTTTCGGGTTTGCACATCAAACTACATGCTCACACCAAACTACAGTAATACAGTTAATACTGTAATAACTGCTGTTTGGGTTTAGAAGAACAGCTTTCGGGTTTGCACATCAAACTACATGCTCACACCAAACTACAGTAATACGTAGGCGAGTCATGACACAAATCGCGTTACAATGATAATGGAATTGATGTTTTAAGACGAGACGAGATTTAACGAGTTAGATGAATTCTTTGATAGCAAATGTGAAGATATTTCCAAATCATCTATTTTATTCACTATTGGAATCTAAAAATATCTCTACGTGAGTATATAAGCTTCTTGCAACTTTTTTAGGACAGAGAAGTTTTAAATATTTCTTCCCTTATACTTGAGTGTGTATGAAAGTGCAAAATATAAGTGCTACCAAAATAGTGAGCGTTTTAAATTTTCTTTGAGTAATTTGATAACCATACAGCTTCCTGAAAACCTTAGTTACACATGATTGTTACTCAATTTCTTCAAAAAAAAAAAACCTCTTCCCCTTTACATTTTCTTTTCTACTTTGAAAAAGTCAAGCATAATTATTGTCATTTCTTCTCGGCTATAAATCACCCCCCCCCCCAGCGCTAATCATTAAATAAAATCCAGAATAACAAATCCTTATGATACAATCTACAGAGAATATAACATTTTATATATAATATATATATATTTTTGTTTAAAAGCATAGAAATTCTTTTTTGTAGAATGTGTATTATAATCATTTTATATTATACTCCAATTCGTTAATTATTTTAAGAAATTAAAATCAACAATCACCGAATTCAAATTCAAATTCCTTATCGACTTCAGCACCCGCCAGTTATGGGGTACTGCAAAGCACTGTACGGCTTCATTGCCCTCCACACAATTTTGAAATAAAGCAGAAGAAAAACACGGAGTAATAATTACTGGAGTACTTAGTATCTTAACAAACCAATAGATATAAAGCAAGTTAATCCAAAAAAAAAATTAAATAAATGAAAATTGACAGTTCTTTCTATAAATAGCATCAAGTCCAGTCCAGCTTTATACTCCCATCCTCCTCTGTCACCAACTCATCGAGACCCTCAAAAGCTGAACAGTGGTTAGAGACACAGAAAGATTTTTCTCGAGAGTAACCCACAAAACAGAGAACCGCCTTCATATCGCATTCACACACACACACAAAGACGCTTTTTCTCTCTGATTTGAAGCTTTACTATGTAAATGCATTATCTTTTGAGCTTTCATCTATGTGGTTTATAAAGATTGGTGCATAGATTCTATATTTTTTTCTTGAGGCTTTGTGCTGGTCTTGTTTTTGTAGCACTTTGGAGTTATTGATTTCGATGGTTATGGTAATGTTGCAGATATTAACAGTGGCCAAAATGGGGAGGCTGGCAGTACCCATGATGGGTTTTTTTGTGTTTTTATGCTTCTGGGCAGCAGTTACAGAAGCAGTTTACATGAAGTACAAGGACCCAAAACAGCCATTGAATGCCAGGATCAAAGACTTGATGAACAGAATGACCCTTGAAGAGAAGGTTGGCCAGATGACTCAAATCGAGCGCAAGCTTGCATCCCCCGATGCCATGAAGAAGTATTTAATTGGTATTACTAACAAATCTCTTATGATTTACAATGTACAGAAAGATTCATTTCACACATTTTTGGATTGAGTAATTCCTGTAAGAATGAGAACTGAATATGGTGTTCTACTCTTGTCAATTTAGTGTGTCCCTAATTAAGCTACCAATTTGAAAAAACATGGTCTCATATAACACTTAAATGCATCTTTAATGCTAACTTTCTGCTCATGAATGCTTAAAATGGACATTGGAAGTAATATGGGAATGGATCGTTTTGTGCTGAATTTGAAATGAACTGGGCAGGGAGTATATTGAGTGGCGGAGGGAGTGTACCAGCTGCAAAGGCATCCGCAGAAAGTTGGATTAATATGGTTAATGAGCTTCAAAGGGGTGCTCTTTCTACCCGTCTTGGAATTCCTATGATATATGGGATTGATGCTGTTCATGGCCACAACAATGCCTACAAGGCAACTATTTTCCCTCACAATGTGGGGCTTGGAGTTACCAGGCAAGTTCAATGATTTTTTCCCCTGTTAAATTTTTTTTTTTTGTTTATGAAATGCTTATAACTCGTATAAAGAGACAATCGGTCGTTTAACATAATCAACATGATTTACGCCTCAAACTGGTGCTAAGTATTTGTAAGCGGATCTCCATTCCTGCATTATGTATGTTAATACACTCTTTGAGATCACTCTGAAGGACTATACTGATTGAGATACTTATAACTCATCAGAGGAATCTGTTCCAGCTGTATGAAATTAAATTCAAGAACAAAAACTTAAAGAGGACTAAAGAAGTTTTTTTTACCTTCAAGCCAATTCAGGACAATGAAAAAGTTTTTTAATTTTTACGAACGTGATGAAGTTTCAAGTTGAGCATTTGAAATCTTTGACACGTTGTACCATAACAAGATTTACTATTTCCTACTTGGAGAAACTCAATGTTGCATGTGAAGATGGTGCAACTTATATTAACTAACTTTAATGACTAAAATCTCCGTCAAAAATTGAGGTTTGGAAACCTAGGTGTCTGCCCTTCATATGGTATTTTGGTTGTTATTGGGCTTGGAAAGGTGGATCCGTTGTCTTCCTTCTCTAGAGACCTTCTGGCCTTGAGGTTGTCTCTGAATATAAATTTGGAACCAAGAAGATTTGATTAACATGCTGATTCTTTTGTTGTTTTTGGACTCTGCTATGTGTAAACTAATATCAATCATTCATCAGGGATCCCAACCTTCTTAAGAGGATAGGGGCAGCAACTGCTCTTGAAGTTAGAGCTACAGGGATCCCTTATGCTTTTGCTCCATGTATTGCGGTAACTAGACACTACTGAAGTATCCTTTAGGAACACTATTTGTTTTAGACCTTATGATTTGGTGTTCACAGGTTTGTCGTGATCCAAGGTGGGGTCGTTGTTATGAAAGCTACAGCGAAGATCATAAGATTGTTCAAGCAATGACAGAAATAATACCTGGTTTACAGGGTGATCTTCCAGCTAATTCACGAAAAGGCATTCCATTTGTTGCGGGAAAGTATGACATCATTTTTTCTTCTTGTTCTCCTTCTTTTGTCCTTTTTCTCCCTTACAAATCATAAATTGGTGTCATTGATGTTCTATATGGTCACTTACACTCTCTAGTAGCACATATGTCATTAGTTGAACTGAACTTGAAGTTGACTCATTTCTTTTTCAAAATTTTTATAGAACTTTCACCGTGACAAATTAATTTGTTATGAGCCGGTCTTAATTTAGGTAGTTCTATTTTAAAAAATTTCCTATTTGGTATGTGGAAGTAAAAATAGTCTACTTTAGTTAAAGATGAAGTTCTTTGATTTGTGTTAAGTAGTTCTTAATTTAGGTAGCATGATAAGGTTGTGACGTCGATGTTATTTGGACAGCCCCATTTAGTTCCACATGATGTGGATATAAGCAAATCAGATTTCATTGCTCTCAAGCACATGGTAGGCCTTTGTGTGGGGCTGTGCATTGTCTAGATGTTCAACACTTGAAAAGGACAAAAATAATTGAAAGTTTGGTGCCTGCCATGTTTTACCAATGTAGGTTATCATTCTGACCTAACATTTTATCATTCTGTCACTGGAGAATGGCATTAACAGTACACCACCTAATTACTCGTGGAATTCAAGAAAAATCAATTATAACTTATCTGTCATCAACAATCGAACCAGTATCTTAATTGATTTTTTGAATTGTTCAAGGACAAAAGTTGCTGCCTGTGCTAAGCATTTTGTTGGAGATGGTGGCACAGTTAAGGGCATCGATGAGAACAACACAGTAATAGACCTTAATGGGTTGCTCAGTATCCACATGCCCGCATACCTCGACTCCATTAGAAAGGGTGTTTCAACAGTAATGGTGTCCTATTCGAGCTGGAATGGAAAGAAGATGCATGCTAGTCACGATCTTGTCACTGGTTTTCTGAAGGACAAGATCAAATTCAGGGTAAAGAAGTCATTTTAGTGAAATAGCAAGTGAAGTAATTTAGGGGAACAGCAATCATAATTTTGTTTTTGCTGTTGTTTTTCAGGGTTTTGTTATCTCAGATTGGCAGGGTATTGACAAGATAACCGACCCACCACACTCTAATTATTCTTATTCAGTCCAAGCTGCAATTCAGGCTGGTATTGACATGGTTAGTCCCACATGCAACCCATTTATAATGTTGATCATGAAAATTCTCCTTGTTCTGTCAGAAAAATCAATTTTGCAGTGTGAGAACAGTTACTAGTGAATTTTGTAGTACAGTTTTGTTGGGGTTTTGACAATTTTATCTTCCGACCCCATGACAACTAATCTTCTTCAGTTTAATTGGGAGCTTAGGCTCAGACTGAGCCTAAAGTGGTCAGCCCTTTAAGTTATTGTGTAATGCTTCGTCATTATCACTTTTATCTCAAAAATTTTGATGTTCGAAGAATGAAAACAATTTTAGCATTTTCTAATACAGTTTGTCGAAATGAAATGCAGATCATGCTTCCAGAGAACTTTACGGAGTTTGTTGATGAACTGACCTTCCAGTGTAAGAAAAATATCATCCCTATGAGCAGGATAGACGATGCTGTTAAGAGGATCTTGAGAGTGAAGTTTGTTCTGGGTCTTTTCGAGAACCCTATTGCTGATCTTAGCTTGGTCAACCAACTAGGAAGCCAGGTTTATCATCACAAACACTTTCTTTTAGAAGTTCTCTTCATTGGTTGTCTCTTTCTCTCCGATTGTAGAATTGCCTTACTGATTGTAAAATGTCACCTGAACAGGAGCATAGAGAATTGGCAAGGGAAGCTGTGAGGAGATCTCTTGTACTTCTAAAGAATGGTATTGACAATAGACCATTGCTTCCCCTCCCGAAAAAAGATACAAAGATACTTGTTGCTGGAAGCCATGCTGACAATTTGGGTTATCAATGCGGAGGATGGACAATAGAGTGGCAGGGTCTTGGTGGTAACGACCTTACAATCGGTATGGTCTTTATATGTGAAAACTGAATCAAAAGATTACATACTAGTGAAGTTGACTCCAACTATTTTATTAATAGTAGTAGAAGGATCAATGTAGAATCCTTGCATAGGCACATTACACACACACGAAAAAAGTGCATTGCTGATACCACGCAGAGGACCCACATGCCTGCATTGCCATTTGACTTCCTTGATAATCTTAGATGTCTTTTACCCCACTAGTGAATGAAAGTCGAAAGAAGGATTACGTGACAAGTTGAATGAAAGTAAACGTAAAGGTTTTAGCAAATACTTGGGAACTTAAGTAGCTGTCCTAAGATAGGCCAAAATGTCAAAGGCGTCCATTTAAGGGATTGAAGTACTAAGATATCTAGGGTCAATTTCATCAATTTCTGAGACTTATCGCTAATGTGTTTACCCCTTTTGCGACGAATTGTTAAGGGTTATAGGCACTTGTCGTTGTGCGTATTATGCAGGACTCTGAATTACTTATCGAAAACAAACAATTGCCTTCCATATTCCAAATCTATGATTAATTTGTGATGTGATTTGTACAGGTACCACAGTTCTAACAGCTGTGAGGAACAGTGTCGATCCATCAACTCAAGTTTTATACAGTGAGAATCCCGATGCTAACTTTGTCAAGTCCAACAAATTTTCGTATGCAATCGTCGTCGTGGGCGAACACCCGTATACAGAAACATTCGGTGATAGCCTGAATTTGACCATAGCTGAGCCTGGCACGAGCACCATCACTAATGTCTGTGGAGCTGTCAAATGTGTTGTAGTTATCGTCTCCGGCCGCCCTGTTGTGATCGAGCCCTATGTTGCAAGCATTGATGCACTTGTGGCTGCTTGGCTGCCGGGAACCGAAGGCCAAGGTATTGCAGATCTACTATTCGGTGACTATGGATTTAGTGGCAAACTTGCGCGTACTTGGTTCAGGACAGTTGATCAGCTTCCGATGAATGTTGGTGATGCTCATTATGATCCTTTGTATCCCTTTGGATTCGGTCTCACAACCAACGGGACGATGGAGAACTAAAAACAGTTCATCATCCGTCCTTATTTCATCACCATGAAGACCTGTTAACATCAGTAGTTAGATTTTATGTATCATGTACAGGATATTAAGCTTGCTACATGTGATATGTAGTGTATGATCTGATCCCCCACCCCACGGAAAGAGAGAAGAAAAAAGTTTCCTCGTATCCAAGTATTAGGCTCCTTTGAGGGGTTGTATGTTTAGCATTTTCGTTTAATGTTTTCATTTTATATTTTCATTTTCATAATTTTCGTATTTAGTAAGAAAATACGCTCTAGTACTATTATCATTTTGATCAAAAAGTTTCAGCTACTTTTTTTTTTTTTATGTTGGGTTAAGTTTGATTAAAAAAAAAGCTGAAAACATTTTGGAGGTGTTTTCAATTTTTTGTTATTATTTGAATAATTTTATTCAAAATGAAAATAGAAAATGATAAAAAGAGCATAAAGAAATTTTTTTTTTATCATCGTTGCTAAAATTAGAAATGAATATGATAAATGTACGCTTTAATTTATTCTCTACTCATCTCCACTCTTTTTTCTCCTCATCTCTTCAATTTCTTCTCTCTTCAGTCGTCACCACACAATGACCACCACAACCAGCCCAACACCTCTTTTTGGCGTTTTGACGAGGATTTCTCTGGAAATGAAAAAACTAAAAAAATAAATAAATAAAGATTGCATACCCAATAAAATAAAGAAAAGCTTTTGACTAATGATGAATATGTTTAATAAGCACACTATTCTCATGTATGAAAACTAGACTAGAATTCCTATCGATGGATAGGAAAAGCTTCAAGGTTGATTCCTACAGGCTAACGCACGGCTGCAGATTGCAGAATTTCCCATGTAAATCCAGCTAATCTTTTTGTCAAAGGAATCAATTATTTCAAGGCGCTTATATTGTTTGATAATTTGATACTGTATAATCTTTTGTTCCTAAAAATATATAAATAAGTAAGAAAAAAGAAAAACGAAAATAGCGTGCAGATGAAAAACGAAGTATGGATAATGCTCACAAAGTTTGATCATATTCAGCCACTTCATGTAGCAGATACTCAGAGTTGAAACCATTAAATCATGGAGATATATATATATATATATATATATATATATATATATATATATATATATGTGTGTGTGTGTGTGTGTGTAGCATTGTTTTAAGCAAAAGGGAACGTGAAAGAGTTTGAGATAGGTCAACAATTACCGAGGTGGTAACATGTCAAAGGCATTGTTGTAATATGTAGAAATGTATAATGACATTTGTGTTGAAAAAATAAATTACACATATCACGCACTCACGCACGCATGCATATAATACCAGATCTTAAATCCAAATGCAAGAAAGCAGAAAAGAGTAAGCATGGCCAAGTTTTTATCTTTTACTTTTGGTTGAACTGTATTATCAGATTTTCATTACCAACATAAAAAGGAAAAACCGATTATTTCTTTAGACAATATGAGAGTGGGGTTCAATTATCATAAGCAAAAACGATTGTCAACAATGATCACTAAACAAAAATTGCTATAATTTTTATATAAGATGCTATGGTTATTAAAGTCTTTCATATGCTACTCTATGCCAAGCATCAAGTTGTAAATGACACTAAAAATACATCAATCTATTAAATATAAGTGTCATAAGAAGTGTAAGAGATATCTATTTATTAATTGCAGTGGAAGTAAAAAAAGGTAAAGTTGTTACAAGAATCTGGATTTTAATCATCTTAATTGCATTTGAATGACAATCAAGTGACCCATAGATACATTGAGAGTATTCTTCTTCAAAAAAATGATTTAGAGTCCGTTTGGGATCGATTAAAAAAAGCAGATTCAGCTTAAATCTTAATCAATTTTCAAAATCTGATTTAATCAGAATCAGTTTGTTATTTGGCAAAAGTTGTTGTAAACTGGATTAAATATATAAAAAGTGTTTGGATAAAAAGTACTTAAATCAGTTTCACTATGAAAAAAATGACCATAGAGGACACTCAATAAATAATTTTCTAATATTCAAACAACGTTAACATAACTTTTATTCATAAACTATAAAATAGAAAAAAAAATTATAAGATAAGAAGATAGAAAAACTTATAAAAATGGTGTGGAGGAAGAGGATGGATGTATCTCTCTGTGTGCTTTAGCCATAGGAGAAGAATAGCAATAGGATAAGAGATAAATTCCAAAAATTATCTAATTAATTAAGGGGTATGAGAGGTCTTTTTGTAAAAAAATATGGGGATATGATGGTAAATTAGAAGGTCAAACCTGATTATGAAAAAATTGATTATTTCATAATCCCCACTTTTGAGGATTATGAATTAAATCAATTTTTAGCTTTTGGAGATGGATTAAATCTCTTAATCTCTTTTATCACCTCTGATTTAATCTAGATTAAATTAGGTTTGACTATCCCATAATTAATCCCAAACACCCTCTTACACTCATCCACGCTTTTAGAAAGT
Organism: Escallonia herrerae; assembly: GCA_033070095.1. NCBI lineage: Eukaryota > Viridiplantae > Streptophyta > Magnoliopsida > Escalloniales > Escalloniaceae > Escallonia > Escallonia herrerae. The sequence continues at coordinate 80,117 of JAVXUP010000464.1, forward strand.
GTGTGTGTGTGTGGATTGACTCACCTATATGTTGCTCTAAGAGGCCATTTGTGATTGATTCTAAAAAGCAAATTTTGATTAAATCAAAATCGATATCTAAAATCAGCTTTAATAAAATAAATTAAAGTTGTTGAAAGTGTTTGGATAAAAAAAAGTGGTTAATTAAAATAGGTTTCGTGTGATAACATGTAGTGTATTCAAATTCAAATAAAAGATTTAATGTTTGTTTATATATGTGAGGACATTTAAATAATTTTCTTAGTTAAACCTGATTCAATCTCCAGTTAATCAGAACAAGAAAAACGAGGATTATGGATTTAATCAGTTTTGAACACATTTGAGTTGATTTAATCACTTTACTTTTTTTCGCCAAATACTGCAAACCTAATTTATTGTGAATTTAATTAAATTTGACCATATGATTAATATCAAACACCGTCTAAATAATGAAAAAAGGGGAAAGACACATGCTTCTTTTGATAAAACCGGTTGACACATTACTCTTCACCGTTCAAACCTTGCGACTAGAATGAACAAGTCCGATAATCTTATCGTCGAAAAGATATGGTCAAACCGAGTTCCTAGGGTTGGAATTCCATCCATCCACGTTCTTGCATGCATGGCACAATGTATAAATACCCCCATGCATGCCTGCTTGGCCTCCATTCTTCTTCGTCCAAGAAACCCCCCTGAACAACGAAACACAAGGAGCTAGGGTTTGTCTTGTGTTTCTGTTGTCATCAGGTAACCTCCATTCTTCGTCACTACAAACATGCAGACGTAACAATTTATAGCATGGCTAGGAATAATTGCAGGCACATGTTCCTTTTGCTATATGTCTTAGCCTTTTCCTGCGTTGCTTAAGTCTTGCCATTTGTTGAACTATCATTTGATATCTTGTGATATAGTAAGAGACTTCCCTTCCCATTCTTGTTTGCACCATCCCCTCTTCTCTCTTTTGTATCTACCTTGTAATATTTTCACTACATTGCCTTCAATCTAAATGTCACTTCTTTCTTATCTCGTTTATAACAACCTTATACTGCTCTTTATGTGATTTGCAGATTTCCAATACAGATTCTCAACTAAATATCTCGGAAAATGGTTTTGAGGATTTCCGTCTCCTTTGTGGGGCTCCTATTGTTGTCTGCATGCATAACAGTATTTGCAGAGGCAAAGTACATCAAATACAAGGATCCGAAGCAACCCATAGAAGCTCGGGTTGATTATCTTCTAAGACGAATGACGTTAAAAGAGAAGATTGCCCAGATGGCTCAAGTCGAGCGGACCAATCTCACAGGCAGCGTCATGAAGAAATACGCAATTGGCAGCTTACTCAGTGCTGGAGGAAGCGTGCCTCGTGACAATGCTACTGCCAAGGATTGGGTTGATACGGTGAACAAGTTCCAAAAGGGTTCACTTTCATCACGATTAGGGATTCCGATGATTTATGGCATTGATGCTGTTCATGGGCACAATAACGTCTATAAGGCTACAATATTCCCTCATAACGTCGGCCTCGGGGTGACGAGGTAAATGTTATGAGAAGCACATAAATGTATTGTCAACATAGCCAAACCACGGGCATCCGTTAAAGTAGTTTATTCAATGATTAGACCGATAGCGGAAACAGATATATTGGTGTAAACATGGAAATATAACCGATTGGTTTCTTGTCATTCAGGGACCCTGAACTCGTGAAGAAGATTGGTGCTGCCACCGCTCTTGAAGTCAGAGCTACAGGCATTCAATATGCTTTTGCTCCATGTATCGCGGTATATGTTTAATAGTGAATTCAAAATTTTCTGAAGTACAGATAGCAACACTGTGAATGACAGCCTATTGGTTGCTCGAGAAAATTTACTTTGACTCGACAAAATATTGCTTTTATAACAGGTTTGCAGAGATCCAAGATGGGGTCGGTGTTACGAAAGCTACAGTGAGGATCCCAAAATTGTGCAACAATTGACCGAGATCGTTACCGGTTTACAAGGAGATATTCCTCCCAATAAGCCAAAGGGCTACCCTTATCTAGGTGGAAAGTAAGTCTACCAACTATAACAGTCATATCATGAAAAACTAATAATATATTCTGGAATTTCATAGAAGTACAACATATATGACGATGAACAAGTGTTACAGCCACAGATTAGCTTCTCATCGTTTAGGATTAAAATTATGTCTCGACATAGTGAAGTTTTCGATCTCACGACTTTCTTTCCATGTGCTACCTAAATCTAAAGGACGAAGGTTGTGGCCTGCGCGAAACACTATGTTGGGGATGGTGGAACCGTGAACGGAATCAATGAGAACAACACTGTAATTGATTGGCAAGGACTGCTGAAAATTCACATGCCTGCATACCCCGATGCAATCAGGATGGGTGTTGGGACTGTCATGGTGTCTTACTCGAGCTATAATGGAGTGAAGATGCATGCCAACCATGATCTCGTCACCAAGTACCTCAAGGGCACTCTTGGGTTCAAGGTATACATAGTTAATCTCTTCACAATATTTTAGCAACAATTATAGCCACTGCACCTCTCCCATGCTTCTATCAACCTTAGGAGATCCATTTTCCTAATTATTGACCGGGCAACTGCTTGTTGATGCTCCAAATGGCACTGTTAAAATGCTAACATGTGTATTGTTTTTACACAAATTTCTAGGGAATTGTCATATCCGATTATCAAGGTATTGACAAGCTCACCTCACCACCAAGAGTAAACTACACATACTCCGTTCAAGCATCAATTAATGCTGGTCTTGACATGGTTTGTATACTGGACTACATTTCATGTCTTTCTTTGGAGTTCATTACTTTTGCTGTAGTAAGATGACCTTTAACTTAAAATTCTATCTACTTCCTACATTTCAGATCATGCTTCCTTACAACTATACCGAGTTCATTGACATCATGACCTCCTTGGTGAAGAAAAATGTCATTCCCATGAGTCGAATTGACGATGCCGTCACCAGAATCTTGAGAGTCAAATTCGCAGCTGGCCTCTTTGAGAGTCCCTATGCAGATCTTAGCCTAGCAGATCAAATCGGTTGCAAGGTTGGTTAATCACACATTATTGCCCTCGAATTCGGGTATTGTCAAGTTCTCGTCGTTGTTTTTTTTTTTCCTCACATAAGTAACAAAACAATGAACAGGAACATAGAGAATTGGCCAGAGAAGCCGTGAGGAAATCTTTGGTACTCTTGAAGAATGGAAAAAAACCAAATAAGCCCGTCCTTCCTCTGCCCAAAAAGGCCTCCAGGATCCTTGTAACTGGAGCTCATGCCGACGATTTGGGTTTGCAATGTGGTGGCTGGACCATCAGTTGGCAGGGACAGAGTGGCAACAACATCACCACTGGTATTCTTAGTGTTTCATATTCATCTTTTTATCTGCCCTTGAAAATAAGACGTACATTGAGACTGGAAACATGACTTGAACAATGAAAGAGTTTACGCTCAGAGTTGAAATAATTTGCAACAAAAAAGAGTGTCTTATCTTATGGAGCGGAAGGTGTATGTGTTTTTTGCTGCAGCAATTTCATTGACATAAGTGACCTCTCTTCTTGGGCAGGAACAACCATTCTAGGAGGCATCAAATCTGCCATTGATCCGAGAACAAAAGTGACCTACAAGAAGAACCCTACTGCAGATTTTGTCAAGTCCAAAAAATTTGACTACGCCATTGTTGTTATTGGTGAGCCACCTTTTGCCGAGACTAAAGGTGACAACTTAAACCTAACAATCCCCGCACCGGGCCCAAGCACGATCAAGAATGTATGCGGCAGTGTCAAGTGTGTCGTTGTCATAGTCGCGGGAAGGCCTCTCGTGGTCGAGCCCTACCTTCCGTCCATTGACGCCCTTGTTGCTGCATGGCTACCGGGCTCCGAAGGACAAGGCTTGGCCGATGTGCTTTACGGGGATTACGGATTCACCGGGAAACTTGCACGGACATGGTTCAAGCGGGTGGATCAGCTTCCTATGAACGTCGGGGATTCGCATTATGATCCACTCTTCCCCTTTGGTTTTGGACTAGAAACCAGGCCGGTTCGGAGAAGTTAGAGAAACTCTGTCACGCCCTCCTCTTATGATGGGGCTGATGTGAATGTTGTAACCTTGTACTTGTAAAATGTCTTGTATACAGAAAACATAGAGTAAAAAAGATTACTTGCGATCAGCGGAAAATCAGTGGGCATCCACACTAACATGCAAAGCCTTCTTAACTTTCAATTTATATTTGGATGTACTTTCTACGTTCTATATTTTTAATTACAACTAGATGAAAGTACGCGCGTTACATGTAAATGCATACCCTCTTTGAAAATGTTGCTGGAATACCTAAATGTGAAATTATATTTTCTTCATAACAGCCACAAACATAGTTATGACATTGTTTTAAGGATTTTGCTTTCGTTAGAGTTTTATCTCATGGTATAAGCTTCAAAAACTCTAAAACGTCATGTAATATAGTTCTATGAAGAGTAAAAATGTATCAAAGATTTTACTTTTGGATGTGTTTCATTTAGATTAATAGATTTAGAGTTTAAAACTCAAGCTCGCCAACATATTTAGATGACAAGTGCAAATCTACAAGTTTGCAAGCAATCTTCACATAGTCCATAAGATGCAAGTCTAATGAACTATATCTATTGCATTCATCTTGTCGTTTTACCAAGCATTCAAAACACGTTAACCAAGAATTAATCTAACATTCCTGATAGATTCACATTATATGAAGTGTCATTATGTGCTAGACAAAGAAATGATTGATTTCACTTAATTTCATCACAACAAAAGAACTATCTTAATTTCATCAATCCCTCTTTGGGTTGTAACCGGCTCAAATTTTCTTTTGTTACATTTTCTTTGGTAAATTTATGTACTCAAATACGTGGACTTGACGCACCACTTACCATTTGTGCAAGAGTGATACTTTGTTGTTATATTTTCATTTGTGAAACGGATATATAATCATATTAGTCAAAATAGATCAAAAGCCAAAAAAATTAGATTAACGTAACCTAGTTTCACACTAGGAATAGGTTAATCTAGAGGGATCACGCAAGGAAGAAAGCTACAACAGATTAAGATTGAGTTTCGTTGAAATGGAAATTGTGGTGCTCGCTTTTAGACGGTATTGTGAAAATCATATATGCATATACTAATTTCAAAAAGGACTTATATCTCTATACTGTAAGTAAAAGTGAAAAGATACCATATTTGCTCGTTCAAACTAAGATGTCAAAGCCAGGGTGCAAGACATACAAAATGCATATCTATAAAGCTTGTTTGGTGCTCTACTATAACAACATAATTATGAATATACAACACTTTGCATACTCATCGTCTATAGTCTCTTTATTGTCTTCACAAATGAAAAAATGCTCCAATCCACGAATGCAACCTAGGGTAAATTTGGTGTACTTCTTAGTCACCTTTAATTGCTTTAGAAATCAAGAATATGAGGTCCAAGACCTACTTTATGGATGGTCTAACTTTGGTTGCTTGGAATAGGGCAAGTCCTCATTTTTCTTTCAAGATTATGATAATATAATGTTGCTAATTCTATATAATTCATAGGTATTCTGCTTAGAACTTTCAAGGCTGAATGAACTGTGACCAAGATGCTTCCTAACCTCATTTTACTTGCGAAGATTTTCTAAATGAAAATGGTAATCTTTCTATTAGCATGAGTTTCCGAGTTTAAAGTAAGATGTATTTGATATTCACACACAAACGATTAGGTAAAGTTCTTTCACAGTGACAAGTTGAAAACATTGATGATTGTTATAATTCTTCAGCAAAGGTGATTCTGATCGTAAGAACGTATGCATGTTCATGACGTACCAAGTAGCAAACAATTACATATTTTTTTGGTCAAATATTTTACACAATTAGAGGTTGGGTGTGTAGCAGCATTGTATGACAGTAATCTCATTTAATCATGTGTCGAATTAATGTGGTGGATATCAAGAATCCCTCGTTAGAATTTTGCTGCAATTAATTCTTGGAAGAGAATAAGATGAAATGAAAAGAAGAAGGGGGGAATTGCGTGATGTTGTTTGCATTTTTATTTTGGAGGTGTGAGATACATACACGAGGTTAATTTAGGTGTGATTTAATACTATCAACATAGAGGCAGAATTAAATCAAGCTCTTGCTTTTATAGATAGTATAAATATATATACATGTTTGCTACTAAAGAAGTTAATTGGTTGGCTAAAAGTTGAAGGGATTTCAATTAATTTGGAGAGAAGACCCATGCATCTAGCATGGAGAGATGAGGAATCCTTTGTGAGCCATGACATTAGTTAATGAATGGTTACATTTTAGGTCAATTATGGCATTGAAAAAAAATGTAGGGATAGTTTTGTCAAAAAAATTATTTATACATATTCATACTTTTATAAGTAGTATAATTTTTCATTCGTCCAAACACTTTGGAAGAAGTACAAGAGAGAGGCAAAAAAGACATAGAATCAATTGTAACAGTTGCGCAAACAATGGCATACCCGGTGGGACTCATTTAATTCAAGGTGTTTGGAAATATGTTTCCAAGAAATTCCTTAAAACTTCAGGCCCGACTTGATTGATACAAGGGCCAATTTCTTGGTTAATTTAGTGAGAGGCCATTTTTTGGGTACTTGATCCCCAGAAATGATAAATAGTTTTTGCTTTCATCTTACATAGATGTTACACTAATCGATTTAGAAATTTTTCGTGGCGATCGCATGACTTGCATCATGACCGATTTAATCTATCAACTGTTTTGATAGCAACTTCCAATGAGTCACAGAAGTCTGAAGATGAAATCATGAGTGATATAGGTTTAGATTTTTCACCAACTTTGTTTGGGAGTATACAAGATATAGAATGAGAATACTTGAACATAATTTTTGAAATTAGATTGAAGAAAGTGAAGGTTGAACTACTCGTTACATTAACAGTCATGGCTGACAATAATGGCCGAAACTTTTGACTGTACGCACTCGTTATATATGGATGAATCCCAAGTTAATGATGTTGAGTTTGTCGAAGAACATGTTTTTCTTGTCAGCTTTGGTAGAAACTTTCGATGTTAAAAACTATAGTGCACATCCTATTTTATCAATGAACTTAGTCCAACAAATGAAAAGAGTGACACATTTGGGGGATATCGATACTCCACGAGACCATAAATACACCAAAAAAAATATAAAGAGGGGAGGGGAGGCATATCGATGTTCCACAAGACCATGAAATGAGTCTTAAACCTAAAACAAAAGATAGTGCTTCTTGGGGGTGTGGGTGGGGGGGGGGGGGGGGGGGGTAGGGGCTGAGTTTTAAGCCATGTATGGCTTAATGTAGAAAAACAGCACATTACATCAAATGTTTCAATCGATGATGAAAATGGTGATGGTGTAGAGCAAATTTTCTTACTTGTAGGCTGGTAAGATAAAGCAGGCCTTTCCATCCCTAATGATGGAAAATATTATGATAGATAACCTAGAAAGTAAGTGAGAACTTCAGTATGATAAATCCTAGAATGTATTAAACATCGATCTCTCTATCTTAAAAGTACGAAGAGTTTATACACATTTCATTTTTAAAAAATACCCTTACCTCAAAAGCAAATTAAGAAAATAACCCATTCTCCTTCTGTTCAATCCAAACGTCGGGAGAGCACCGAACCGCTGCCACTGGTAATCGGCCCAATTTCCAGTCTCCATATACCATTACCCTATTTCTGAAAGAGGCCATACAACGCCCATCGAACCATCACCCGGAGTTAGTCTCTCTATCTTAATTTCCAGATCTGAAACTCCCATCATGGAAAATGGCACCAACTATACCTTAGTCATATATGCACCGTTTACCATCACAACTTTACTCTTCAAACTGGTCAGCACATCCCTTCTCCCCTAGATAGACTGACAGAGACAAGGGTCCATGCCATAACTCCTCCTATCATGGACTCTTCCTCTGCTAAATTTCCAGCACAGCCTAAAGCCCCACAGCCATGGCACAAGTATGTTCTACACTCACAGACTTCGTTTAGAGTTCTCATATATTTGAGTAGGGAAATCTTGTTTTTTTTGGTGGAATAAATTAATTGTCTCTACTGATTATTGCACGATCATATCAATAAATCCTTGAAGATACCCCAATAATGTCCCCTTCTCATTATCGATTCTGACTATGAACGTGTAAGTCATCTCATGTGCAAGCAACCATGTGCTAATTACAGACTCCGCAACGTCTATTCTTATTGCATGATGGTAGTCTTTTATTCTTTTTGATGGCTTTTTCTTGTGTTCTACTGTTACTTATCTGTTGCACTATTCATTAAAATTCCCACCATTTGCATGACCATTTTCTCAAATTCATTTAGATTGACTACTATATAGCAATTTGATATTTACCAAAAAAAGGAATAGATTTGATTTTGTTTTGTTTTCTTCACCAAGAAAATGCTCCTCCTGGATAAAAATTTAATGGTTGATCTTCCAAACCATTTAAATATAGGAGTTGAATCCGAATTTATCGTTTGTATGAGACGATTAGTTGACTGAGTGAATGAGCATTTATTTTCAGTCTGACACCGATATTAGTAACTCCATGGGCGAGAACTTGCATATGCCTTGTCTCTTATCGAGTTTTAGGCCATATGCATCTGGCATGATTCTTTCTTACTTCTTTTGTGTCCTTCATTAGAGTCATGTAGAAATGTTCATCAAAGTATACTACCACAGACCATATGCAGACAACATTAAATTTGGTTTGTTGTACCTACAATGCCATCAACATTTTGTTGTGCACAGTGATCTGCAATCAATTGCCTTTTTCCTACTCCATCGTCAAACTCGAATCCAAAATTTTTAAAAATCCATGTAGTGGTATTTCTATACCCTAGTATTCTACAAATGCATTGCCTTTTCGTGTGGGAATTTATTGTTATCTTTACCCACAGTATGCCCCTATATGGATAAGAGTTGGTGCCTTAAATGTCAACCCTTTTTTATGAGGATAAGTCTATAAAACATTATTGTTTGCCGCTGTTTCTATCAAACTCATGTCATGCCACACAAGACACACTCATAAAACCATTACATTTTTATGTATAATCTTCTCTTCAATGCACATTACTCTTTATTTTTCTGGAGTTGTTGCTGTTATTAGCTTCTTATTCTTTTTTTTCAAATAGCATAGCTGACTATCACGTAGCTTATATCTTTTTTTCCACTTCCATTTCCTTAGTCAAGCAGTTATGGTGTCTTATATGTTATGCTTATTAAAGCTCTAAGCATGAAACATATAAGTGGAAACAAAGGAGTAAGTAAGTGTAGAAATTAACTTAAAGGCACTACCTTTTGTTTGTCTGTATTACTTAGATTGATAGATTTTGCATACTTAGTGTTAACTACAGGTGTTAAAGATAGATGCCAAAAGGATATTTGTTCTGCCAAATATCCATATAACGAAGATAACCCAAGTGAGCAGTTAATAGAAAGAAGATAGTTGTTTGATCATAGGAAAGAAAGAGGGAGGAAAACTTTAGGGACTAAGCTGTTAGTTCTAGAGAGTTGCATGAACATGCTTTAGTGGTACGGCTATAAAAGTAAAAAGATGATTAAGAAATAAATTAAGGTAAAGAACAAAAAGAAGAAACACGTAGACGGAAAAGACCTGACAAAATCTTGTTGTTATACTAAGGTTTCGAATACCACAAATAAGGAAAGAAAATTATAGGAATTTCATTAGTTAACTATATTTTTCACATTAGCAGGTGTAGAAGATAGATCAAAAAAGATGTTTTATACTATTCCTCCTTTTATTAGTTGCTTTCTTATCCTTTTTCAAGATATTAATTTTTCAATTTACAGTCTTAAAAAACTACTGCTTCAAATTTCTGGCTTCTAATATCTCATATTTTCTCACAATTAGTGGTTATTGTTCAAACATGGTTGCTAAGACAAGAGCTCTGCTTTCATAATCACTTAAGCTTGGAAGTTGCCGGTATTGTAGCATTGAGAACCTTGTCTCGCCCTTATAATGATGCTTATATAGCCTACCCACAAAGGCATGGGTATTCTTGGAAAATTCAGCCTGTCTTCTTCTCTGTGGAGTTACAGTAGGACCCTTCTCTGCTCTTGAATTCAGTAACTTATGCTTCTCAAAAGCAGATATGTAGTTTGCTTATTTATTCCATTTGTATGCATTATTATTCCCCTAGATTGGAGTTAGAAGATGATTGTTGGCTATGTTACTTCACAACCGTTATATTGTATGCATTGTTCTTTCCCTGTGATTTGAGTTAGGAAATGGTTGTTGGCTATGTTCCTTCACAACTGTTATATTGTGCAGGGACTAATAGTAATTGTTTGGGCTCTTTCAAACTTAGCTTGTACTTAGGTGACGCAACTATTCTATGAGAAGCTTGACGCACTTGTCACCGTTAAGGAACAGATTGCTTGGATACTCATCCACATATCACGTTTTCTCCTTGTTTGTTTATTTACTTATCTTGCAACAAGGTTCCCTTTCTACTTCATTTTCCTTGTGCTCCTTCTGCTGCTTTTTATGGCAATTGTTATTTTGTTTATTCTTCTTATGCAAAATATAGATATGAATTAGACGGAATAATATAGATGGCTTCCAAAACGTGATTACCAACCAGTATTCCTTTTCCTTTTCCTTTTTTAAGCACTGCTCAAACAAAAATGACTATCGTAATTACACCTCTCACATAATACTATAAAAAATAGTGAAGAACGTATAAGTGCCCTGGTTTGCTTAAATTAAGTCATTGTTGACCGCTGTACAGATTTTGAAGGAAGTAGTTGTCATACTTCAAACGTTCTGTGCTTTATATAACAAAATGGCATTGTAACCTTAGTTGTAATTGAACAAGTTATGGGGTTGGGGGCTGTAGTTGATTCTACATTGACAGGCATAGAATTGGAATTTGGGCTTCTAAATAGTTATTGAGACTTTGAGGAAACTTTTTTATTCGGTGGTTGGTAGGTCTTAAAGACAATGAGATCCTTTTGGAATTAAGAATAATACATATGTTGTATCAGTTCTAACTCAGGCATAGCTCATGTCTTTACTTTGATATTATATTCTTATTTTTATTTTCTTTTACAGGAGAAGCACGAAGGAATATTCCTCAGCAATAGTTAGTGCGAGTTTTAGAGAGAGAAAAAGTTGATTCATTTTTCTTGGTTACCTCTACTCAGGATACACCGTATATCAGAATCTCTCCTTGTTGTAATTGACAATATGCTATGATTTTGTCAAACATCTTTGGTGCTAATGCTTATCATATTCACAGAAAACATGAAGTAAGGAAGTGTGTTTTGTTTTCCTCAGTTTCAAAAAGAGTTAACTACTTGGTTGACCATTGTACTATTAGACATATTTCACTTTGATTACTGGACTTCGATTTGTGTCAAAGTGACCATTGAATTCTTCAATTGATCTCAATTGGGTTACTCTGTCAATTTTGGCCCGTTAACTGCCCATGTGCGAGGCACGCGGAGCTTAAATTAGGGGCAAAATTGTCAAAACATAAAGAAAATTGGTTCTCTTTTACTTTTCTAATTTTCTTTCTCTTTATCTCTTCTTCCTCCTCTGATCCCCACTACCCACCACCCTATCCAACCACCAAAACTACCCAACCTCTGGTAGCCATCACCGTCCAACCACCGCCACCACCACTAGCCCTTACCCACAAGCAGTGACCATCGTTGCCGCCGTTAACTACCTCCCTTTTCCCCTTCCCCCCCCCCCCCTCATTGTTTATTTCAACACCAGTCCCATTTCCCATCGATTTCCCTCCCCCTTCCCTTTCCCCTTCATTTTCCATCAATCCCTTTCCCCCTCACTCATGTTCACAACCCCATTTCGGATTTGTGGAACACGGTGAATGCTCTAAAGGCATAGCAAGATGAACTTCATCCTGAAGTTCACTAGCAGCAGATCTCGATGGGTCTCCATTAATTATGAAGGCACTCAATATTAGCACAGGCACCCATTACCGCCAAACCCACCGAAATCGTACTTGTTTGCTTGAAGATCATCTGTGTGACGGTGGCACAAATGTAATGTATTGGAATGACAGAGTGGCCTTTCGTTAAGTTTGTAATGTATCGGAATGAGGGACGTTGGCCTTTCATTAAGTTGTAATCCCATTGAGAAGTATGGTCAATTTACTGAAATTGCAGTCATCAATGGGCCGGTTTGCTCGCAGTGGGCGATCTGGGTTTGGCGGTGGGGTGGTTACGAGTTTGTTGATGATGGTGGTTGTAGGTGGTATGGTGGTGGTGGTGGTGGTTGGTTTAGGCGGGTTTGTTGATGATTGTGGTTACAGCTGGTGCGGTGATGGGTGCCTGTGCTGTGATGGCAATTGGGTTGGTAGTTGTTGTTGGTGGTGTGTGACCGTGCTTAAGTCAGAGATGGCTAACAATGTAGATTTCTGAAGAAGCAGTAAGACACAATGTGTGATTGTGTGTGAACTTGTCTGTACCTGAGGGGCTTGGTGGTTCCTAGTAGGACTGGGCTTTGGTCAATTCTATTCAGAATCTCATTAGGATCCTAGAGGATCCCATATCAATCTCTGCTGATAGAGTTATAGCTTCTTTAGGATTCTGCCCGGTGATTGGTATGGTAAGTGACATATCAGTAATGAGACAGTACGGGTTACGTGTCAAAACTGCCACGTGTCGTCCGTAGATTAGAGGGATATTTTTAGCTATATCGGTAGTGTTTGGAAATGGGTCTATTTTAAAGAGAGAGTCAAGAGGATTGTATAGAAGAGCGAGAGTTAGCTGGTTATGTTTGGCAGTTGGTGGTGGATGTGTGGCTATGCTTGGTGGTTGGTGGTGGTGTGTGGCTATGGTGGTGGTGGTGGTGGTTAGTGGTGGTGATGTTGGGCTTGAAGGGAAATATGGGGAGAAGAAAGAAGAAGATATTGGAATGACAAATTTACCCCCGATTGAAGACATTTAATGGACTTGGGCTTGATTAAACTTAACGGAATGACTTAACTGAACAAATAAAAGAGTTCAATGGTCACTCTGACACAAATTAAAGTTCAGTGACCAAAGTGAAATTTGTGTTATAGTAACTCTTAACTCTTTCGAAAATAATAATCATCTGAAATATTTTTTTTTTGGAATAGTCACAACTGCAATTCATATGACTCGTCGATATGAGGATTCGAACTTGGGACCTTGACGTCATTCCTCAAGGCCCTTTACCACTCCACCACCCCTTGCGATTATCATCTGAAAAGTTATAATGTATTGTTTTGTTTGTTTCATCCATGATTTCAGTCATATTATTTTTGCCTTGTACTTTTGGGCCATAGTCAATGACACAAAATATGGTACAAGGGCTGCACATATGATGAGAACTATTATGTTTGATGAGTTCGCCTTTCAGATCCTCTTCCTTTAAATACTTTCCTTCGGATAGTTATGGCTCACCCTTGAAATGATGACAGCTTGTTAATGTTCTCTGCGGAAGAAGTTGTCTGACATATTGTAAGCTCATTTGGAGCAATAAAGAGCTGAAGCTATAAACTGAAGCCATACATCCAGAATATAGCTTAATTTAATCTTGTTGACAACTCTAGTTTTGAGTTGCGAGAAATAGTTTGAAATTTATAACCATGTGCCTGACTTGAGATATTTATCATTTGTTTTCGGCAAATAAGCATGCAACTTTTTGCTTCTCTTTAGACTTGGTCTTTGGTGAAATGATTTTACCATTTGGATTTTACCATCTTACATATATAATTGTAAGATCACGATAAAAGAGGTAGTTGGCCATGCTCGCATTTGAGGTTAAAAGTTGAGGTACAAGGGTTGATGGTTTTTCATTTGGAATCTGCCTCGTGGCATTTGGCATCTGCATATAAGTATGCATTTGTGAGAGGGCAGCGATTTGAATAAGATTGGCATTTACTCGATTTGCACTCCCAAATTGATATCTTTTTGTTTATCTATGGACACTTCATGTTTTCTTTGAATGACGTCTAAATGTTTAACATGTATTACTTGACAAAGAGAAAGGCTAATTAACTAAGCAAGGTTGTAATATGTTGTCAAAGTTTATCAAAGCCAAATGTATACTTTGACAACCATGCCTTAACTTGTACCAGTAAAATGGACCATAGCTTATCAAAGCACATTAACGACAATCATTTTCTATGCAAAAACATCATGTACTTTTGAATTGGAAGTAGCATAGACAAGTGCTTTTTCATATGTTTTATTTCCTTCTTTGACCTTTTCATACTTATGATTACGTTTGTTTGTAACCCACAAAATATTCAAAGAATTGTTTACTTGCAATGCACATAGCTAACTACTAGTTAATAGTAAACTAAAACCTAAAAGCACTGATTGTGGTTTCATGCATGACAGTGAAAGACTTAGTAGATAAAATCTCTTGGATTTTCAGATTTTTCAGACTTAGTAGATAAAAGTACTAATTGCGGTTTTTTTTAGATAAGCTTAGTAGATATAAGTACTGATTTTCTAGATTTTTTAGACTTGGTAGATAAAAGTTCTAGCTCAATATCTATCATAACTTGGTTCTGTGGTTTTCCATGCAGGATCTCAGTGAAAATTAAGATGTCAGTGCTACGGGCTCCTAAAGAATTGGATGGTTCGTGGTGTATAATTGCTAATATATTAGGTGAAAATAGATGCATGCTAACGTTTAACAGTCTATTATTTTGTGAATGGCTTTAGATGGTTGTGCATACCTTTTGATGTTGCATTTCAGTTGGTAGGTTCACAATATAACTTGAAATACATAAGTTGAAAAAGCACGTTTGGATGCACTAATGGGTTGATTTCAGCTTATTTTCATTTTAGGAGGGTTGTGGTTAGCTTATAGCTCAAAATGCTACAACAAATAAGTATTTTAAGTTTTTTTAAGCATGAGGTATATAAGCCAGCAAAAATATGAAGTAACAAACAATGTATGTAATGTTAACACAAGAGTTGGTGCAACGTATGTTCTTATCGAGAAATGACGAGCTATAGTGTAGAAAGAAAAAGAAATAAACAAATAATCAACTTTTTTACTCGAAAGAGAAAAATAAGTATCCTCCGCCACTGCCGAATTTGCATCCTTAATTCTTAACTCACAAACCCACAAACATGGAGTACATCATTATATTAAATCTTCTTTGTATATTTTGAGTTATTCACGCTTAGACGCCAAGGACCTGTCAGCAATTGGGAAGACCCGACGCCCAACTACCAGGCAGACTAGGCGCAATGCCCTCCGGAGACCTGCTTCCATCTCGGAGTGACCCGGGGTTATTGTCCCTAGGAGTGCTAATGAAAAGCCCCCCAGTGCTGGAGCACGTAGACTAGTCACGCAATCACCCTGACGGAGATAGTGTCTCAGAGAGTGAGACTATCCCACGAGCTAGTCCTCATGTCGAAGCACTGGGAGCGTGCTAAGGTAGTGTCCCGAAAAAGTTGCCTACCTGACGGACCGAGGTAGTGTCCAAAGGAGTTGTCTGCCCGACATACCAAGGTAGTGTCCTGGAGGAGTCACATACCTGACAGGCTAAGGTAGTGTCCGAAAAGAGTCGTCTACCTAGCGGAGGGGGAGTTGGAGCTCCTTGACGGAGATAGTGTCTTAGATAGCGAGCCTATCCCAAGGGTGAATCCTCGCGCCGGAGCACTCAGAGTGCGCCAAGGTAGTGTCACAGAGGATTCGCCTACCCGACAGGCCAAGGTAGCATCCTGGAAGAGCCGTCTACCTGGCGAAAACGGAGTCTTCATGCCCGAGAACTTAATTCCTGGCTAAGATAGTGTCCAGAATGATTCACCTACCTGATGGGCCGAGGTAGCATCCCAGAGGAGCCGTCTACCTGGCAGAAAGGGAGTCTACATGTTTGAGCACTTAGAGTAGTGTCCCGGAGGAGTAGCCTATCCTCGTAGGATGATACACATTCTGAGGAGTGGGTTGAATCATGTTCCACGATCAAGGCAAGGTGCACATGCTATGGTGAACGGATGGACCATTGCATAGGCGTCAAAGTGTGACAGAAAGCCAGGGGGCACGACTGTATAAGCTGTGATACCCTGAAAATGTTAATTTATTAATCTAACCATGAATTAGATTAATTAAGAGGGGCGCTATTTTTTATTAAGTAACATTATGTGGGAGATAATCAAGTGTTAGGGAGCTAAATAAGGGAGTTAGTGTGGCCTTGGGGGTTAAAATGTAATTTTGGAAAGTTAGGGGCAAAAATGCAATTTTGGAATATATGATGAACGGAATGCATATTTTATTAAGTAGCATCATTTTAGTGATAGTGAGGTGTTAGGGGTTAAATGTGGGGTTAGTGTGGCTTTAGGGTCAAAGCGTAATTTTTCTAAACTAGAGGGGTCAAAATGCAATTTTAAAAACTTAAGGGGCCAAAGTGTAATTTTTTGAAAGTTTGCAAAAGGTGTCATAATTTGGGGAGGATTCAGCCTAATGTTTTCCACCTCTTGGTTAAATTGATCTGACTAAGTTTCATGAACTATAAAATATTGTGGGGATAAGATTAATGAAGAGAAAATATAAAAGAAATTTGTTGGGGTGAAAAATGGAAATAAAGGAAACTCAAGAACAACCGAAGAACAGGAACAGAAAGGGAAACAATGGGAAGAAAAAAAAGGGAGAAAGAAGGAAGAAGAAGGAGGGGAAGGAAAAAAAAAGGAAGAACCCTAAACCCATTAGGGTATAATCTTGAACATTAATTGCGAAAAATTATGGGAATTTCGGTTGAAATTATATACAACCGAAGAACAGAAACAAAAAGGGAAACAGCGGGAAGAAAAAAAGGGAAGAAGAAGGAGGGGAAGGAAAAAAAAAGAATCCTAAACCCATTAGGGTATGATCTTGAACACTAATTGCGAAATATTGTGGGAATTGAATTAAATTTTGGTTGAAATTATATATATATATATATATATATATATATATATATATGTGTGTGTGTGTGTGTGTGTGTGTGTGTGTGTGCGTGTTTCGGTGTGTGTATATATGTTCGGGGGTGGGGGGAAATTGGAAGGGATTCTTGTTGTAATTGTGTAATATGAGAGCTTAGAACCACAAGGGAGGAAAATTAGTTAGGGTTTCCACATTCGGGTGTGTTCAGTGTGTGTTTGGAGGTGTTTAGTGTGTGTTCTTTGGGTTTGAGATTTGGTTTGGATTGTGTGTGTTTAATTGTGTAAGTTAGGTGGATATAAATGTGTTTAGGGAATGAATGGATGTATTGAAATGTGTTTAAGTGATCTAAGATGAGTTTATTGAGAAAATTCATGTGTGAATGTGAGGAGTGGCTACCTTGTTGGGCGGCTGATTGAAGGAGGAAAAAGTGTGTGAAGCTGAGCTGAAACATTGTGTGTAATGATTTGAACAGTAACTGTAAGCGTCACTAAAAGTAAAAATTTAATGAACAATTTCTAATCTAAAATTTTAAAAATAGTTAGAGTCAGATTTAGCCAAAGTACAAAAAACTACCCTAGTTATTTTTAGGAGACCTACATTGTGGAACAATTTTGGATTTTTCCAAGGTCGGGAAGGGGGTTAACTGATGCCGAGAATTTTAGAACTTTACAGTGAAATTTAAAATACCAAACTAGTGCGGTTTCATGCAAAAATTTTACGAGAACCCTCAGATCCTGAGAAGTTTTATTTTCCAAAATTTTGGGTCATTTTGACATCATTAGTTATTTTTGGTCGAACAGACTTTTAAACGTTCAATTAGGACACCAGTTTGGGTAATTCTGGCGAAATTTTTTTAAAATGCTTGTTAGCTCAAAAATGACTTTGGCATGTTTAAAATAACATTTTAAAGTATTTTTGAGATTTTTCTGGTGCCAAGAACCCTCAGGGGGCATTTTGGTAATTTCTCGCCCGTAAGGGGTATTTTGATAATTTTTTCTATAAAAATTTTTCAAAGGACTTTTTGGTCCAAACTGGGGTGCAAGACATCTGGAAGGTTGTTTTGAAGTAGCTATGAGAGGTTATTGTGGAGGCGTCGATAAGGTTGGGTTAACGATCCAGTTATCGGATCGGATTAACGAGCTGTCATAAAATGTTATGACGGTTAAATGGGAAGGGGTAGAATAAGGAGTGTGTATATGTTGAATGATGTCTAACGAGCAGAGTATTATTTGACTAGGTGATGCAGCTCATTGTGGTTAGAGGTTGCGAGTTACGTCGGCTATAAGCCAATCTGGTAAGGACAATACAGTTCTATATGCTAATTAATTGTTTCGATTAGCATGGCATGTCGATGACGTATATGTTAAATTCTTGTTATTGTGATTGGACACCGGTAGTCATTATGACTGGTATTCGTTTATTGAATTATGTTGTTGAGGTAGAATAAATTCCCTTAGTCCGCCCTGTTGATGAAGTTTGGTAAGAATAATTTGTGTTATAGTATGCTATGATTCGATTCGATTAGCATACCTGACGTTGGTGATGATATTGTGTAGAGGTTATTGTATGGTTGTTGTGAGACATCGGTAATTATTGATAGTCGATATCTCTCCTGTTTGAGAACACCATTGAGGATTTGTGGCATACCTCTCTCCTGTTTGAGAACACCATTGATGAACATCCCGTAAAATAGGACATCGATACAAGGATGATGGCCTATGAATTATGATCACTGGCCAAGAGGATGTATGGCGCTTAAGGTGAGTCTGTCGTGTCTGGTCGAGTCCGGTTCATCGTGTCCACGTTGCATTGCATTTGATTTTTATTTTATGTTTATGAATTTAATGATTTGTATTTGAATGAGGTTTATTTTTACGACTCTGGATTTCGGGTTCACTTGCAGTCCTATCCAGGAGGAGGTGGCAGCAATGTTGTTTTGTTGGAACTTGAAGCCGCTCCGACTGAAAGTATTTTTCTTTTTACATTCTTTGAAGCCCAAAGTCTAAGGGCACACCTAAATTTTAAAATCCCAATCCTAGGTGAAAACCATGAAATCATTTATGTATCTCCATTGTCCCTGTATCTCTTACAACTGAACCTCCATTCCGAAAGCCTAAATCAGATCTCCATCTCTCACATTCACAATCAGAAACAACCGTCAAGCCATGTCGGTGCTTTTCGATCCATAATACTAGATGTTTTATTGTAGATCATGCTCTCCATCGACGCGTTTCTCATCGTCGCCAACCTCCTGAAATTTGTCAAGATCCGTCAATGGTAGTTTTGTCTATCTGATCTCACTAATTAGGCAATGACATTGTCTCAAGCTCAACCACTACGTGTCTAGGCATGAGCCATATGAATTTTCATCAAACTTTTCTTAATTAGTTTTAATTAAATTATTGAGTGATTGAGATTTAGAGAAGTATAATTTCAAATTTTGGATTTGGTTTTTATCTCAAGAAAAAACAAACAAACAGATCAAATTCGATCCATGTAACTAAATAAGCAAAGCTGAGCCCATGTTTTGGTAAACGAAACTGAAACATTGTTTTTCGCTATTAAACAAACACGAGCCGAGTTAAAACATATCAAAAGTTATACGAGCATAACATACAAGAGCCCCTTTTTGTCTCGAACTTAATCCGTATAAAGTCATAATTAGGGTTTAACCATCCTGGAGAGTAGTATGGTGGTGGTGATGGATAGTTATTCTACCTTTCTAGAATGACTGTTGATTATTTTCATTTTTTATTTGCTTGTTTTCCATTCTTTTTTTAAAGTAAATTTCTACTTGTGGCACAATGAAGTATGTTACACAGACTCTTGAGTGACTTCAGTACTTGCTTCTATATTTAGCTGTCCCAAAATAAGAGTCCAAAAATATTAGGTATTTCTTTCTGTCAAAAGGCTAATGTATGCATCTCACCATACTAACTACATATACTGTCTATGCATCTATGAATATTGAACTGTTGAGCTGCCATGCTGCACATAGTTCTTTGTTTCTTACAGTTGATGGTATTCTCTTCCAAATATTCACTCTATACTTAATCCCTTGATGAATGAAATAGAAGCATCCTTGGGGGTTGGCTTGCATCTGTTTGAAGATTCTTGAGTTTCTCTCCTGCCATATGCCATAGATTATGACAGCAACAAACAGCTTGCAAAGCTTAGCTCTGAAGCTTTTCCTTCTGAAATTTTGAGTTGCATATTTTAAGAATTGGTTCCAAGATTCCAAAGTCATCCTCATGTTCATCATATCCAGTACAAGTCTCCATAGTTCTTGAGTATATGAAAATTGGACAAACAAATGATCCATTGTTTCCTTCTAATTACAACAAAGCACACAGTTGTCATCCTAGACTATATTCCACTTCTTCAGCTTGGCCTTAGTTCCTAATTCATTTTTGCACAACATCCAAAGCATTATGGAACATTTAGGTATATGTCCACTGAACCAAACTACCTTCCACAATGGAGCACAACTAGCTTTAGTTCTAAAGCAATTCCATGCAAAATTTATGGTAAGCATCCCAGTAGGTAGCAAATCCCACTTGATCTTATCCATCTGATCTATTTTAGGTGGTGGTAAAGTGCTAAGAATATTGTTGATCTGGTGCAAAGCATGAGATCTTATTGTAGGAAGTCTCCATGTGTTGTCCACAATGATGTCTTCCACCTTGGCATTTATGCTCAGGCCAAAATCATAGCATATTCTATTGCCATACAGTTTAATGAGGCTTTCACCAGTTAGCTATTTATCCAACCAAAGCCAAGTATGTTTGCCATTGCCAACATGATATGTACATAATCTCTAAACATGCTCTTTCAGTTTCAATATCTTGCACCAAGTCCATGAGGGAGTGACTGGTGGCTTAAAAGTCCAAATATGGTTGCCTTTTATTATGTATATGTGACACCACTTTACCCAAAGTGAGTCCTTCTTATGAGCTAAATCCCACAAGTGTTTGCAAATTGCAGTTCTGTTCCATTCATCTAACCTTTTAATTCTCAATCACCTTCCTTTTTTGGTAAACAAACATCCTGCCAAGCAACCTTTGCACTAGTACATTTCACATCTTTCCCATGCCATATAAAGGCTCTTATCTTTATTTCTATGAGCCTTGTTATCCTCTTAGGGAGGATAAATATAGTAAACCGACATATTTGCATACTCAGCAATACTGATGTAGCCAGTTGTATCCTCCCAACATAAGATAAGTATTTTGAAGTCCAACTTGAAATTTTCTTGGTCAATTTTTCAAGATTTATTGTGCAATCCTTGTAAGATAGCTTAGTTGAAATCAGATAGCTTGGTCAATTTTGTGCTTCATCCATAAATTGAAGAACCTGAATAGTTTCTTCCCAGTCCAGTGATCTTCCATTATGTGCACTATAAGGAGAGAATGATCTGATATCCCGGGCACATGTGCTACCAGCTGTGTGTTTGGGAAGACTTCTAACCATGCTTTATTTTGTAGGACTATATCAATTCTCCTCATTAACAATTCATTTTCCCCTCTTATTACACCAAGTGTAAAAGAGTCCTTTAGTATTCACATCCTTCAAATGACAATTATATATCCATTGGTTGAAGTCATGTACATCCTTTTTGCATATACCAAGCAATCCCTGCTTTTCTTCTGATTTTCTAGCAACATTGAAATCTCCTGCCATCAACCATGCTTTCTTTCCAATGTTAATAGCATCAGCTTCAAGATACTATCAAAATATTCTTCTCTTATCCCCTTTGTTATTACCTTAGACAAAAGTCACATAGTGACATATCCATGTTTTAACATGGTTGATTATTCCTGTGATCTGTTGAGAAGATTTAGCAATTTCATCCACTCTTATTATTATGTTGTTCCATCTAAACCAAAGCCTTGTTACTCCTTTGGAATTGAGGGAGTATATAAATAATCAATCCTTCCTCCACTTCTTAAAATAGTAGGGACATACTCTTCTCTTACTTGAGTTTCCAAGTATCTATACTTTATTCTTTTTATCACTTTTTTCACATCAACTTGCTTCACTGGGTCATTAAAACTCCTAATATTCCAGCTTGCTATGCTATTCATTTATTTTGTATTTTACTGCTCTTTTTGGTAGATCTTCTGTTTGTTGAACTTCTTGTTGTGCTCTTAGGCATCATCTGTATTTCATTATGCATTTCATGCCTAGCATTCATAATGTATGTACTACTCTCATCCATATTACCTTTACTTGCAAGAGTAGCATACCTGTTGTATATTTCCACTTCTATTGGTTTTTGAATGTGGTTGCTTACTGAAGGACTAGAAGACTTATTTACTAGTCGCTGATCTTCCTGATTTATATCATGCACCGTTACATTCTTCCTTTCCTATGGTTCCTTCTTTTTCCATACTTGTTGCATCTGAGGCTTCTTAAAACAATTACTTGTTTGGTGCCCAACACACTACAAGGAGTACACTTCACATGCAACCACTCATATTCCACACCCTTTGTTCTTTGATATAATCCTTAGGTCCTTTTTGTAGTATCACCTCAGGTAATTGTGTTTGCACATTGACTTCAACACAGACTTTAGCATAGCTCAGCCTCCCTTTGGTTGAAGTCATATTGTCCATGAATAAAGGTGTGCCAATTGAGCTCACTAATCTGCTCAGCATATGAGTTGGCCACATATGCAGGGGAAGATTTGGTAGTTTGATCCATACAGAAATATTATTTAACCATTCCTCCTTCAACGACAAACAAGGGTCCAAGGTTTGAGAATCAATGGCTTATTATCAAAAAACCAAGACCCTTTTATCAAAGATAACTTGCAGTGTCTCAACATTCTCAAATCTTGCCACAAAAATACCAAATCTAATAACGCTGAGAGAAAACTTACCAATTTGAGACCATTTCCTTTCCATATATATTTTCATGATGTGAAATGGTGGTCTGCCTCCCACCACACAGGCAATAACCGCATTTTTTCATTCCTTAATGTCATCTTCAATTTCCTCCTGGGTAAACTCCATCCCTTTCCATTTCTTGCAGGGGAACATAGTTGAGTTGGTTCTCCACAGTAAACTCACAATTTGGCCGAGTAATCGCAGTACAAGATTGCTTGCTATTTTTGAGGGCTCTGTTTCTAGGTGTTTGTCTCTATTTTTGTATTAGAATGTAAAGGTGGAAAATCCACCAAGTTCAACGTTTTGTCTTCTTCATTTTCATATTGTTGACGCGGAGATATGACATGGCACGGAGATATGACATGGCATTCTTCCACCTCACAATTAGGTGCATGGAGACTATGTGCTCTCGTTTGTTCATCAATTTCGAACCCAATCTGATCTTGAATTTCCCCCCTTCTAACAGTATTTATTGCAGCATTACTCTTGATTTTATCCCTCAATTTCATGTTTTCGACTGTCAATTTGTCTCATTAATTGCTCAATTTTGATTGTCTGCTCCTTATGATCTGAAGCCTTCGCACTAATTGCCTCTTCTAATGGCTCATTAAAGTCAGAATTTGAACTCGATTCCTGTACCTTATCATTTAGTTTGTTTGAAGGCTTGATGCTCTCCGGCCGTAGATCTCCAACGTCGTCAAACTTTTTCGATCCCAAAGTTACCGTCACCGACGATGGAATTGGCATTTGAACCTTCGAGTGCTGCAATCATGGAGGTTTTGCCAATCTTTGCTAGTGAAATCTTTAGCAAAAGGATTCCTCGGTGGTCCTCTTTGTCGTGAAGAGCGTCGGGGGATTGTAATCGACGGCATTGTGCAGCTAGGGCAAGCTTAGAGAGAAGGTAGAACTTCTCTCACTAAAATTGTTGTTGTCTATTTATCACATTGTTCCCAACCTATCTTGGTCGGACCCAAGGGCCCACTAGGGGTCCCGCTTCACGCGAACATGTCGACACATTCAACGATCAATTTTTCAACGCTTTGAACCGGTCAAAGTGTGCGCACCCAAGTCACATGCATTTTTCGCTTCGCACGCTTCGTGCGCGACTTAGTCACCAATTATTTTGCATTAGCATGACTCACGATAGCACAATCGTCACGCCGAGACTACCCGAAACACCTTTTCACCAAAATCATTAGCCGACAACTCAACCAGAGCAACGGGGTCAAGGGGCAAAGGCCTTTGCCAACCCCATAGGGTCGGCCTCGACCCCTCATTGGGGTTTGGCCTTGGCCTTCCCCCTCCCCCCAGTTGTTCACTTTTCGTGCAAAGTCCTTCTCGTGTGTTGTTCGCTTTTGTATGCCTCGTGTGTGACTTTGGCACCTTGTTCGTTACATGGGTACGACTCACGACAACACGCTCATCGTAACTCGACTTATAAACTCGTCATTGCCCATCAAAACACATGCCGTCAGCGTGCCTGAAGTTCACCAAAAGGGGGAGTAGCCTTGGCCCCCTTTTGGGGGAGTTGGCCTTGGCCTTGGCCACCCCGTAGGGTCAGCCTCAGCCTCCCCAAGGGTGGTGGCCTTGGCCTTCCCCCAATTGTTGGCATTTGGCTTCCCCTCCCACGCGCACTTGTCTTCTCGAGTCTTTGCACCTTCACGATGTTTGTCGATACTCATACATCAACCTTGCAACATCCGTCATCTATCGCTCACAACCGCACACTGCCCCGGCGACTCCCGTCGCCCAAAGTCGCGCACTACCTCCCAATGACCCGTCGCTAACGACCGCGTACCATCACTCCCAACTTTGTCATTACTGAATATCGCACTTAATATTTTGGTATAACATGCATACTCAACTCACGCCCCGTCTTCAGGACACCCGATACGCGCCCGTGTGCCGTCTCGGGGATATTCGTGGCCATGCCCGTGTGCCACTTCCATGATATGTGCCTCAGCACTAGGCATTACCTCCACGACATTCGTCATCGCGCCCCTGCGCCACTTCCATGATACGTGCCCCGACACCAAGTATTATCTCCACGATGTTTGTCGCCGTGCCCGTGCGCCACTTTCATGATATGTGCCCCCGGGCACCAGACATTATCTCCGCGACATTCGCCGCCTTGCCCGTGCACCACTTTCATGATACGTGCCTCGGCACCAGGTATTATCTTAGCGACGTTCATTGTCACGCCCTTGTGCCACCTCCATTATCTCCATGATGTTCATCACCGCGCCCGTGCGCCACTTCCATGATACGTGCCCCGGCACCAGGTATTATCTCCACAACGTTCGTCTCCGCACCCTTGCGCCACTTCCATGATATGTGTCCCGACACCAAGCATTACATCCGCGATGTTCATCACTGAGCTCGTGCGCCACTCTCATGATACGTGCCCCCGAGCACCAGGTATTATCTCCGCTACGTTTGTCACCGTGCCCATGCACCACTTCCATGATATGTGCCCCAGCACCAGGCATTACCTCTGCTACGTTTGTCTCCGCGCCCGTGCACCACTTCC
This sequence comes from Escallonia herrerae, assembly GCA_033070095.1. Classification (NCBI taxonomy): domain Eukaryota; kingdom Viridiplantae; phylum Streptophyta; class Magnoliopsida; order Escalloniales; family Escalloniaceae; genus Escallonia; species Escallonia herrerae. The sequence goes on from JAVXUP010000464.1 coordinate 105,488, forward strand.
ATGATACGTGCCCCTGGGCACCAGGCATTATCTCCATGACATTTGTCGCCGTGCCCGTGCGCCACTTCCATGATACGTGCCCCAGCACCAAGTATTATCTCCACGATGTTCGTCATCTCGCTCGTGCGCCATAATCAATTTCCCATGCCGTTGGCATCATACCCATGCGCCACAATCATGTTACAGGCCTTCAGGCACCAGACTCATTCACCGCACAATGTGCCCATGCCATGGAAGTGAAACCTACTTCGACCCACTCTCCGGAGTGTGCAGTATTCTGAGGGGCTCCGCTCGTAGTGCTCCGGCACGAGGACCCTTCGCAGTGGGATAGACTCGTTACCACAAAGCTATCGTCGTCTTCATTTTGGGGGGCTTCATTCGTAGTGCTCCGGCACGAGGACCCTTCATAGCTGGATAGGCTCGTTACCACAAAGCTATCGTCATCTGGGGTGACTTGCATGACACTAGGCACTGAGCTGCAACCATGTCCACTCACGTTACCAGTGATCATCGGCGCCACCAAGACGATGACCCCCAGGTCACTTCGGGACGGAAGCAGGTCTTTGGAGGGCATCACGCCTAGTCTGCCTGACAGTTGGCTACAGGGGCAACCCTCACCGCTGTCAGGTTCTCAGTTGGCTACAGGGGCAACCCTCATCGCTGTCAGGTTCTCTATGCGTCTCTTGACACACCTTGTGGGATTCAGTAAGGGCTTGAACTGGTGGCTAGGGCAACGGGTTTACTCTGATCATGCTTTCATGGTGTCGTCAGTCTTCTCAGATAGGTAGAGTGACGTTGTGTGGGGCAGGCAACGTGAATTTGGGAACCAGCAGTCCAACGGAGAACCGGTATTTTGGGACCTCTGGTGACGTGTCACTCCCAGGGGACGACATGTGGCATTTTATGACACAGGCACACTGTTTCCTATAAATAGTGAACTTTATGTCTCAAAAAGGGACTTTTGCTCATTTCTCACAAAATCATTTTCTCACTCTAGAATTTGGGAGCTCTTGGATTCTAGAGAGAGAAACACAAATTGGACACAACGTTGGACCGTAACATTGGACCTTGACTTGGACTATCGACTGCCGGCCCTATTCGTCTCAGCCTCATCTCCGCAGCACTGCCACTTCTCATGGCCTGTCTGGGAAGCCTTCCTCTCTGCACTTACTCCGACCTTACTGTCTCTCACTTTGCATACTTGGAAGCTGACTCGGACTGCAGCCTTTATGGCACCTCCACATAGGTACGAACCCACTTTCTTTGGTATCACACATTAGGCATTTCATAAATGCCACTTTTCAGATATCCCTCCTTTATTGTTACCATGCTGGTAACTACATAATAATAATGTAAGTAATAGGGTTACCAATGGAAATATAAGAAATTGAGTAAGACATATCTATAGCTTTCCTCAAACTGTGGGCTGGGCTTGGTTAACGAAAGGAGTTATTTAAGAATGGAGAAAGTATCTATATAATATATAATAAGTAAAACAAAAAAAAATATTGATAACTTCTTTGCGCAACACATCATCGCTTCTTTATATGACACGTCACAAGATTAATTATCTTTTATATTAATAATTCCTATTTAATTTAAAAAATAACTCTAATCATTCTAAAATTATGCCTAATCAATATACTAATCTATTAAAACTTCTTTTTGACAATTATGTCCTTAAATCAAAAACGAATTCTAATCATTCTCAAACTCAACCTTATCATTATACTAACTTATTAGGACTTAATATTCACTATTGTATCTTCAAAACTACTCTCTAATATGAATATAAAAATTCATATATATAAAAAACGAAAATAATACTTTCGATTTAGAAGAAAAAATTAATTTAAAAATCAATTCTAATCCTTCTAAAACTCTATCTAATCAATATACTAATCTATGAAGACTTTATTTTGACAATTATGTTCTTGAAAGTGTTTTTTAATGTGAAAATTAAAATCCATAGACCCAAAAATTAACTTATGAGATATAGAATAAAAATGTGATCTAATAATTAATTTAAATTTTGATAGAATCCTAATTTTTATGTCTAAATAATTTTTCATAGTACTCTTAACTTAACTTTTCAAGCTAATAGACTTGGTTTTTAAATGAATCAAATTGGGCCACTAAAATAACTTAATAATAATATAGTCATGACAAGTTACTTGAAACTGTTACAAATAAAATATTATAAATTTCTTACTAAATGCAATTATAGTTATAACAGAAGTAGATATTTTTCCCATAATATGTAAATCTGTTTTTGTTTCTTGAAATGTGGTATTCATTGATACACTTTTTGTAACTTTTTAAAATATTTTATTAACTTACTCGAGCTTGACTCGAAAACCTGAGCTATAATAATTAATAACTGAAGCGATCAATGCAATCATGACACCTTATTGCATTGTGTTTCTAATATAATAAGAGGTATAAAAATTAATGTTAAACACATTAATATTAGTAAAGATCTCCAAACATTAGTTTGAACGGGGTCCTTAATTTTGTAATTAATTAAATCAACAAATGTAGTAGACATTTAAATAATTAGCCTTATGCAATTCAAAAATCAATTCAAAATATTAAAAAAAATTAACCAATTAGTAGTATATTATGACTTTATTAAAATATTATATATCAAAAAAGCTCTCTAACATGAAATATTAACCTGTAAAAAAATTTACTTAAGACATTTAATAAGAAAAATTAGGTTCTATTTCAAATTCATATTTAAGTTTTCTCTAAATTCAAACATGAATCTAACTTGATAACTATTTTGATTAAAAAATTTGGTCAATAATTTCCTTACTCTAAAGTTTTGTTGTATCCTATTTAGTCGTATTGGTTAAATGTAAAAATACCATAATATACAGATTCTATATGCAGATTCTAATTTTTTTCTTATGGTATTTTTATGGTGAATAATTAACTATTAAGCATTCTAAATTCTGCATTAGCAATATACCATTTATGATTTTAATTATGTAACTTTTATACTTTGAATAGAATTGCATATAAAATCTAAAAAGTGTGATGAATGTAGACTAAAACTTATATTGAAATCCTTATTATATATGAAGATAAATCTTACTTAGTAAGTATGCTTATTGTAAACTTTGTGAAACATTGGTTAAATTTTGTTCAGCAATTTCCTTATTACGAGGTTTTGAACTATCGTATATAGTCATGTTGGTTAAATTTTTTAAACTTTATATAATTACTTCATGCACTAATTACTATTTTCTCTGCTTCTAAAAATGTCACACCTTCATTACTTTATTAGTTGTGTTGATGAACTTTTATAACCTACTATAAACAAATATATGGACCAAAATTTTCTCTATCAAAATTAAACTAATACATAACTAATGTTATGGACAACCCATTCAAAGGTACAATTTTTTTTAAAAGATATGTAGAAAATAATAAAAATGTTTTATGCAATAGCAAATTGATCTCAATATGTTCTCCGCATATTTTTATCAGTAGAATTTATTTTTTCTTTTTTGTGTACTAAATAAGCTTTTAATTTTTGTACATCTATATAGTTACCCAATCAGAATTAGCAAATATGCACAAGGACATTGCTTATTAATATTTGACCAAAAAGGTTAATTTATTTTATTACAATAAAATTCAAGCCAAAATTAAAGAAATAAACTATCTTTGATAAAATAATCATAAAATTATAAAATTGTGTAAGATATTTTATTATGCATTTCAAGACTACTAAGATAAATTATTATTAATAAACTGTCTCATGCTGATTCAGGGCTAGTATTTGTTTAATGAGCAATCAAAGAAAAAGAAACACAGATAATAAGTGGAAATTTGTTTATTGCTGCATGAGTACTCTTTACATACTGCGGTCATGTATATATTCTGGAATCCCAACAAAAACTATCTAACTTCTCCCAACTGGCTTGGTTTCCAATCCAAAACCAAAGGGGAAGAGTGGATCATAGTGGGCATCCCCAACGTTCATTGGAAGCTGATCAACCCTCTTGAACCATGTTCGAGCAAGTTTTCCAGTGAATCCGTAATCCCCGAAGAGGACGTCGGCCACGCCTTGTCCTTCAGAGCCCGGTAGCCATGCAGCAACGAGGGCGTCGATGGACGGGAGGTAGGGCTCGACCACGAGAGGCCTTCCCGCCACCGTGACAACGACACACTTGACACTTCCGCATACATCTCTAATCATGCTAGGGCCCGGTGCGGGGATTGTTAGGTTCAGATTGTCGCCAAAGTATTCCGCAAAAGGTGGCTCGCCAACAACAACGATGGCGTAGTCAAATTTTTGGGACTTGACAAATTTGGCGTCAGGGTTCTTCTGGTAGACAACCTTTGTTGTCTTGTCCACCGTAGATTTAATGCCCTTCAGGATGGTGGTTCCTATTGGATTAAAGAAAACAACACCATGTCAATATCCAAGAAAGAAAAAATGATTTACATGGATTTATATAATTTAGATGCATGGAAGTGATGCATACGTACCGGCGGTGATGTTGTTGCCGCTCTGTCCCTGCCACGAAATAGTCCAGCCACCGCATTGTAAACCCAAATCGTTGGCATGAGCTCCAGTAACAAGGATCCTGGATGCCTTTTTAGGGAGAGGAAGGACAGGCTTATTCGGGTTTTTGCCATTCTTCAAGAGCACCAAAGATTTCCTCACAGCTTCCCTTGCCAATTCTCTATGTTCCTATGCGATTTTGTGGTAAGAAAATTAATATCTAATCTAATCATCTCAAAGTTCGGGTAATTAGTTCAGTAATGTCGTTAACTTACTTTGCTTCCAATGTTCTGGACTAGGCTAAGGTCGCCCATGGGATTTTCAAAGAGACCAGCAACAAATTTGACTCTCAAAATTCTGGTCACAGCATCATCAATTCGACTCATGGGGATGATTTTCTTCTCCACTAAATCGGTCAAGATACCAATGAACTCAGTGTAGTTGTAAGGAAGCATGACCTGAAATGTCTCAACTTAAAAGAGTTGGTGATCACTTCACTACAATGAATTTTCACCTAAAAAATATAGAGCTGTACATGTTTACCATGTCAATGCCAGCGTGAACTCCAGCTTGAACGGAGTAAGTGTAGTTTGCACGTGGTGGTGAGGTGATCCTGTCAATGCCTTGCCAATCAGAGATGACAAATCCCTAGCCGAAAATAAAAGAATGCAGGTTAGCTTAATGTACATATAGGTGTACTTCTACCTTGAGCGCATAGAGTTCATTCACTTTCCAACGAGCGCACTTCTGCAAAAAAATTTCCTTATTAAGTGGTTACACATACCTTGAAACCAAGGGTTCCCTTGAGGTACTTCGTAATAAGATCATAATTAGCATGCATCTTCTTCCCATTCCAGCTCGAGTATGAAATCAAGACGGTACCCACACCCTTCTTGATAGTGTCGGGATAGGCAGGCATGTGGATTTTGAGCAATGTATCCCAATTGGCCACGGTGTTGTTCTCATCGATCCCCTTGACAGTGCCACCATCGCCAACGTAGTGCTTTGCACAAGCCACAACCTTTGTCCTTCATGTCAGAAAGCACAAACACGAATTGCATTGTTTAGAGAACCCTTCATCTAGAGATTTACATATTTACCAAGTTAGGCTATCTCCCTGCTGCATAAGATGGTTATACCACGTGCAGCAGATGACTTTACAGTATCTTCACCAATTCAAGTGAGGGAAAACTGTAGTTTTTTTAGACATCAATGTAAAAGCGTAGATTCCGTTTAACTTACTTGTCACCGACGTAAGGATAGCCTTTTGGTGCATTGGGAGGGATATCGCCTTGCAAACCAGGAACTGCTACTGTCATCTCTTGTACTATTTTGTGATCCTCACTGTAACTTTCATAACACCTGCCCCATCTTGGATCTCTGCATACCTGTTACCAAAGTATTTATTTTCTCACCAGTACACTAAAATGAAGTTGCAGGCAAAATAAAAATTATGTCCGGAATTTAATTAGGTCTGGACATGAACTACTTACAGCGATGCATGGGGCAAAAGCATATTGAATGCCTGTAGCTCTAACTTCAAGAGCCGTTGCAGCAGCAATCTTCTTTACAAGTTCAGGATCCCTGAATGACAAAAAATCCCAGACGTCGAAACGTCACAATCAGGCCACGAGAAATTTTATCAAATTTGGGCCTTTTCTTCTAATTTCATGTACGTAGAATAGTCCTGGATTGAATAAAATACCTGGTTACTCCAAGGCCAACATTGTGAGGGAAAATGGTAGCCTTATAAACGTTATTGTGGCCATGAACGGCATCAATCCCGTAGATCATCGGTATCCCAAGCCGGGTAGAAAGTGAACCCTTTTGAAACTCGTTCACCATTTCGATCCACTCCTTGGCGGTAGCGTTGGTACGGGGAACGCTCCCTCCACCGCTTAGTAAACTACCAATGCCGTATTCCTTCATGATCTTAGCTGTGATATTGACCCGATCAACCTGCACCATCTGTCCAATCTTCTCTGCTAGTGTCATTCGCTTCAAAAGGTCCCGAACCCGAGCCTCAACGGGCTGCTTGGGGTCCTTGTATAGAGCATGTTTTGCCTCTCCAAATGTTGCCAATAAGAGCAGGAGCCCCACGATGGGGATGGAAATCCTCGTAATCATTTTCACTTTTCTTTCTCTATTTTTTCTTTTCTTATGAGATTGTATAAGACGAACTAAACAAGAATATTAACAACAAACGCACAAGGAGAAGAAGCAGAAAACAAGACCTTGTGCAGTTTGTTGTTTCAGGAGAATTGAAATGACCGACCAAGGGTTCAAGCCTGCATGGGTATTTATAGGTGTCCATGCAATGGGTAACTCTTTAGGATTGGTCAACAGAGGCCGTCCAAATTGGCATGGCCAAGTTAGTACACCATTTGAGGACCAGTGGTTTTTGGATAATAATCTAATAGATAAACACCAGCCAAAGGAAGAAAGCAATAGATGGATATGGTTAAAGACTGAATTTCACCCCCTTTTACTCCTTGTCATTGGATCTGTGTTTCACTTCCACCACTAAAACCGGATAGCATATTAGGAATTTAAACTTGGTCTTCAACGGGACCAGAATTCTTAAACTAATTTTCACTGTTCAGTCAAAAGTTTTACAAAGAGAAACTCTTCGGGACAGCATGAGTCTTGCTCAAGCAATGATGAATGCAGGGGAAAGTACTTTGTTACAGCTAGGGTTGCAAGGTCCGAATCACATCAATGACATATATTAGGCTAAAAACTGGTAGTGACACGTTCTATGATAATTTGATGGCATTTAGAAGCTAAGCGTTGTATTTTTTAGTGACAAAAAACGAACTTCTCGCATTAATTTACTACAACCATACCAAGGAATTTCTGCATTGTGATTACAAATTAACAGTGTACCTTACAAAAACGCATTGAGCAGGAGATGTACGTAGCTGGACGTGGACGTAAACAACAAAGTTTAAGACAAAAATAAACATAGAGAGAGTCCTATATTGCTGTGGATTAAGCAAGCCAAACAAATTAGAAAGAAGAAGAATATAAAAAAAAAACACAAAACAACATTCACGTGCTTCAATGGTGTCTCGCATTCGGAAACTTCAATGGTGAAACTAGTTTCAAACTGAAGAGTAGCTTAGCAACCGATACATATCTTATGAATACTCGACTGGAACTGGAGTGGACTGAAGAATTTATTCTGTTGCCAAAATCTTTTTGAGTTGCCGGAAGTTATCCGACGGCCAAAGTTCACCTCCAAAATTGCGGGCAATGCTAACCTCCCCGTATAGCACATTTCTATGCAGGACTAGTGGTCTACTACTGTTGCAACGTCAAAAGCAAGAGGAAGAGGAATACGTGAAATGCGTAATAAACCCGGCATCGTAATGACACTAAAAAGCTGAAGTTGTAGTTTGGTCGACTTGGAAGAATAGAACATGGTATTAGAACTATAAACGTGACTTTATACATATCATTTATATTTATGATGGTGCATATGTTTAGGTGCATGAATTTATGTAAGGATAATTGCATAAAATACCCCTGTGGTTTAAGGTAGTTGCAAAAAGATCTCTGGAGGAGTTACAAAAATTGCAAAAAGACACTTAAACTTAAAAAAGTGTTACACCTATCAACTCCCGTAACGGAATGAAAAAAATGTCTAAATTGTCCCTCCATATAAACTGTAACTGTAATTATAGATCTAGGGTTTTTCTTTTGTATGAATGATGTTGGTATTAGGTAGGGGCAGCTCGTGGTTGTGGATCAAGATGGTTGTGCCCGCACAAGTATGGGGTTGATGGCGGGGCTGGCGAGCGGCGACGCTGGTCATGGTGGGTGGACAAGGCTAATGTCGAGCGCCTAACGGGGCTTGATCGAAACCCTAATTGCAGATTTAGGGTTTTTTTCCCTGAATGGTCTTAGTTTTGGATAGGCTAGGGTTTTGGTTGTTGAATCAGGCTGGTGGCCGCGGCACAATTGGCTAGGGTTTATGGCGGCGCAATCGGCGGAGCAATTGGAAAGGGTTGATGGCGGGCTTAGCAGCGGCACAAATCGCTGGGGTTGATCACTGGGCGAGGGCGATGTAAGAGGTGGGGGAGATGACGAGGATGGCGACGCGGAGTTCGTGGTGGGTGGAAAGGACTGGTGGTGGCGACGAACTTGGCTCCAGTTGATGAAGGCTCTAGCAGCGGCGGCCGCAGGGCTGGGTGGTGGCCAAAATGGGCGACGGCAGTGGTAGATGGGGCTGGGTGGGGGTGGCGGCTAGGGTTTTGGTTGGTGAGGTAGTGGCTAGGGTTAGGGTTTGATTGGAATAGAGAAGAAATTAGGACTTGGGTGGGAGAGAGAGAAAAAAATAGGGTAATTTAGTCTTTTTAATATATTAAAATTTATCAAACGCATTTTTTAAGAAAGTAAATATCACGGTCCATCAATTTGGATGATTTCTCTAATGGTTGCAACATAATTAATACACAGGAGGCCATTTACAACTTTTGTAACTCTAGGGGTCTTTTCGCTACTACCCTAAACCACAGGGATATTTTATGCAATTATCCCATTTATGTATCATTTATGTTCTTGAGTCTTTTCATTTTGGTTCATGTGTGGTGTACCTAGACAATAGTGTGATTAATGTGGTGTTTTTAGAATTGTAACTTGGGTACTATATAAAGTCATGTACCAAATCGTTTTGTATTGAAGTTCAAGTAATACAAAGTCCTCTTCCATCTTCTCTCTAAGTGTGCTTGTGAGTGACCAATTTTTCTATCAAAGTGGTATCAGAGCCTTGTTATTTTAAAGAAGATTACCATGAATCCTGTGAATTTGCTTCCATCATCCCTACCCTCACAAAAGAAAGTTATGACAATTGGCCAATTCATATGAAAGCCCTACTTGGATCTCAAGGTGTGTGGGAGAGTGTTTGCAAAGGCTATAAGGAGCCCCAAGATGAAGCCACCTTAACTCAAAACTAAAAGAATGCTTTAGAGAAGAATAGAATAAAGGATCAGCTTGCCATTATGTCATCCACCAAGCTTTGGATGAATCCATGTTCGTGAAGGTGGCAAATGTATCTACCTCCAAGGAAACATGGGAGATATTACAAAACTCTCACAAGGAAGTGGACAAGGTGAAGAAGGTTCATCTTCAAACTCTTAGAGGCGAGTTTGAAGCTCTTCACATGAAGGAGTCAGAATCTGTTACCGACTATTTCACAAGAGTTTTGGCAATTGGAAATCAAATAAAGAGAAATGACGAGGACGTGCAAGATGTTCGCGTCATTGAGAAAATTCTCCGTTCTTTAGACCATAAATTTGAGCATGTGGTTATGGCTATCAAGGAGTCGAAGGATTTAGATGTCATGATAATTGATGAATTAATAAGTGGGTCGTTATGTGCCCATGAAGAATGTTAGTCTTGTCAAATGGTCACTATTCTTGGGAATGTGAAAATAAAAGATTAGAAGAGATGGCAAACCTTATTGAAAACAAGGAGGAAAATGAGGAACCCACTTTGTTGTTGACACCCAAAGAGGATGAAGAAAAAACCAAAAGTTCATGGTACCTTGACAATGGCGCAAGTAATCACGTGCGGAGACAAAAGCATCTTTGCGATGCTAGATGAATGTATAGGTGGAAATGTTACTTTTGGAGATTCTTCCCAGATCCAAATCAAAGGAAAAGGTAACATTTTGGTTTTTTTTAAGAATGGTGAGCATAAGCTTATTTCTGATGTTTATTATATGCCAAAATTGAAGAGTAATATTTTGAGTTCGCACTCTTAGAAAAAGGCTATGAAATGAAAAATCGTAGTCTTTTGCTAAGAGACCAAAACACTAACTTGTTGGCTAAAGTATCCATGTCAAGGGATAGAATTTTTTTTTTTTTTTTTGTGGATCTCAACACGGAAGCACCCAAGTGCTTGAAGGCATGTGCAAAAGATTCAACGTGGCGTTGGCATATGAGATTTGGACACTTGAATTTTGGAGCACTTAAAGCTTTAGATGAGAAGAAGATGGTGAAAGGGATACCCTTCATAAATCATCCCAATCAATTGTGTGAAGCATGCCTTCTTGGTAAGCATGCAAGGAAATGTTTTCCCAAAAGAAGCAAGTTCAAGAGCAACCAAGCCACTTCAACTAGTTCATACGGATGTTTGCGGACCAATCAAGCCTTCTTCATTCGGTAACAATAATGACTTCTTGCTTTTCATTGATGATTTTAGTCGAAAGACTCGGGTCTACTTTCTAAAGAAAAAATCTGAATTTTTTGGGCATTTAAGAATTTTAAAGCACTTGTTGAAAAAGAAAGTGGCTTTGAGATAAAATCCTTAAGGTCGGATAGAGGAGGCGAATTCACTTCAAATGTTTAATAAATTCTGTGAATCACATGGTATTCGTCATCTTTTAACGGTTCCTAGAACGCCACAACAAAATGGCGTGTCCGAGAGGAAGAAAGGAACAATTTTGAATATGGTTCGAAGCATGTTAAAAAGTAAGGAGATGCCAAAAGAATTTTGGGCCGAAGCTATATCTTATGCAATTTACGTTTCAAATCGATGTCCCACTAAGAGTGTCATGGATCAAACACCCCCAAGAAGCATGGACTAGGGTGAAGCCAAGTGTTGCACATTTGCAAGTTTTTGGAAGCATTGCCTATGCTCATGTGCCCGATCAAGAAAGGAGCAAGCTTGATGATAGAAGGAAGAAATATGTTTTTATTGGCTATGACTCGGGCTCTAAAGGTTACAAATTTTATAACCCGAATGATGGAAAGACTGTTGTTAGTAGAGATGTTGTGTTTGATGAAAAAAATCGGGGAATTGGAATTCTCAAGATGATAGTTCTTATGATTTGTTTCCATATCTCATTGAAGAAGATCATGAAAGTGAAGCACCTTTGGAGCCTATTACTCCACCTTCATCGCCACCTCATCCAAACGAGCCTTTCTCATACAAAGGGAGTTCAAGCAAAAGGCCACAAAGAATGAGAAGTCTCCAAGATCTATATGATGAAAATGAAGGATTAGACAATGTTACTTTGTTTTGTCTTTTCGCAGATATTGAACCAATAAGCTTTGAAGAAGCTATGAAAGACAAGAATTGGAGACAAGCTATGGACGAGGAGATCCAAGCCATTGTAAAAATGAAACTTGGGAGCTAGACAATCTTCCCAAAGGACAAAGACCAATTGAAGTAAAGTGGGTGTTTAAGGCAAAGAAAAATGCTAAAGGCATGGTGGAAAGATACAAGGCAAGACTCGTAGCGAAAGGCTATAGTCAAAGGAAAAGGATTGATTACGAGGACGTATTTGCTCCCGTTGCGCTTTTGGAGACAATAAGATTGTTGATTTTGTTGGCAGCACATAAAAATTTGAAGATTTACCAATTGGATGTGAAATCCGCTTTCCTCAATGGTATTCTTAAAGAAGAAGTCTACATTGAACAACCCAAGAGGTATGTTGTCAAGGGGAATGAAGATAAGGTTTTGAAGTTGAAGAAAGCCATTTAAGGCCTAAAGCAAGCACCAAGAGCGTAAAATAGCCGAATTGACAGATACTTTCAAAAGAATATATTTGTGAGATGTCCACATGAATATGCACTTTATGTTAAAGCGCATGAAAATGGAGATGTTTTATATGTTTGTCTCTATGTGGATGATTTAATCTTTACAGGTAATAACCCAAGCATGTTTGATGAGTTAAAGGATGCTATGGCTCGTGAATTTGAAATGACGGACATGGGGCTCATGTCTTATTATTTGGGACTCGAGGTGAAGCAAATGAAGGATGGAATTTTTATGTCACAAGAGGGCTATGCAAAGGAAGTCTTGAAGAAATTCAAAATGCTTGATTCCAAACCAGTGAAAACACCCATGGTATGTGGAGTTAAATTAAGAAATTTTGATGATAGAAAAAGGTAGAATCTACATTTTTTAAGAGTCTCGTGGGAAGTCTAAGGTACTTGACTTGCACAAGGCCCGACATTCTTTTCTCCGTTGGACTAGTGAGCCGTTTCATGGAAGATTCATCCTCGATCCACATGAAATCAGCAAAACAAATACTCTGCTACCTAAAAGGTATTCTTAATTTTAGATTATTCTATAAGTCCTCTAGCAATTGTGAGCTCTTAGGTTATTGTGATAGTGATTTTGCCAGAGATATAGACGATAGAAAAAGCACAAGCAGTTTTGTGTTTTTCATGGGAGACAATGCAATTTCATGGAGTTCGAAGAAACAACCTATTGTGGCATTATCAACTTGTGAGTCCGAGTATGTTGCTGCTACTTCTTGTGCTTGACATGCTATTTGCATTAGAAGATTGTTGAAGGAACTTCATTTACCACAAGTGGAGGCTACCAAAATTTTTATTGACAACAAATCTGCTCAAGCTCTAGCACAAAATCTCTTCTTTCACGAACTGAGCAAGCATATAAATACGAGGTATCATTTCATCCAAGAGTGCATTGCCAATAATGAAGTACAACTCAAGTTCGTCAAGTCACTTGATCAAAATTGCTGATATTTTTACTAAGCCCCTCAAGTATGATATTTTTCACAAGATGCGAACCCTAATTGGAGTTGTCAAGAAAGTCAAGTTTAAGGGGGAGTATTAGAAATATAAACTTGACTTTATACATATTATTTACATTTATGATGGTGCATGTAGGTGCATATGTTTAGGTACATGAATGTATGTATCATGTATGTTCTTGAGTCTTTCCATTTTGGTTCATGTATGGTGTATCTGGACAATAGTGTCATTAATGTGGTGTTTCTAGAATTGTAACTTGAGTACTATATAAACCCATGTACCAAATCATTTTGGATTGAAGAGAGTTCAAGTAATACAAAGTTCTCTTCCATCTTCTCTCTAAGTGTGCTTGTGAGTGACCAATTTTTCTATCAGATGGAATATCTATCACTTAGAAAAAAATTAATCCCCAGAAAAGAATGCCTCAAAAAAGTTTTTGATGTCACCAAGGTATTAGGAGCCTCTGCAGTGTTGAGTCACGTGGTCTTATATTTGACCAAGTCCTTATTTGTTGATTGCAGTTCTATGTTTATAGGAGTAATAACAAGAATGTGTTAGTAGTGAATTAGTGTTGAACTGTTAGTGGATTATGGGTTCATGTTTTTATGCATTTATCTATTAGTCTTTGTTCTATATAAAGAGCAATAATTGTAAGTTCTAATAATGTAGAAGTGTGAGCAACAAATTATCCATCTTCCCATTTGATTTGTGTTCCTCCACTTCTATATACATACATTTATATCTTCTATCAATGGTATCAGAGCCATCAAGAGGGAAAAGTGAAAAAGAGACAGTGTAGCAACAAAACTTTTTTTGCTTTCTTTCATTATGGAAAGCAGTTCATTCCGAAAACTATGTGCAACCATCTATTCCTCGCTTTGATGGTTACTATGACCATTGGAGCATGCTAATGGAGAACTTTTTGAGGTTCAAGGAGTATTGGCAGGTGGTTGATTCTGGATTGGCAGAACCAGCAGCAGCTACTATGTTGATAGAGACACAGAGGACAAAGCTAAATGCACTAATGCTCAAAGATTTGAAGGTAAAGAATTACCTTTTCCAAGCAATTTATCACTCAATCTTGAAACAATTCTTTGCAAGGACACCTCCAAGAAAATATGGGACTCCATGAAGAAGAAGTATCAAGGGAACGCAAGGACAAAGTTGCTCTTCGTCGAGAGTTTGAGGCTCTTTGGAAAGTCAGTTTTAGAGTAGTTCTCGAGGCCAACAGCAATTGCGAACAAGATGTGAATCCTTCGTGCAATGACGTCAAAGTTTAATTTTGTGATTTGTTCTATCGAAGAGTCTAAACATATTGATACTCTTTCAATTATAAAATTTGTTGCTAGTACATCAGCAAAAAGTAACCCAGCAAGACAAACAAGAACAAGCATTGCAAACAACAATAACAAATCCAAAACGTGTTATCTCTCAAGGAAAGTGGAAGGGATGTGATAGTCCGAATTCTACATGACACAAACCAAGGTAATCAATTAAAAAATCTAAGGTCGAATGTTTCCTTTTATAGCCATTATCACTCTGAGTGTTCAACGAATTTAAACAGAAATCGCGGTGAAAAATCTAACTTTGCAGAAAAGGAAGAAGAAGAATAATATCTCCTTATGGTGTGTCAAAAGTCAAAACAATGAGGAAACTCATTGGAATTTATGGTACTTTGATCGGCTGTAGCAACCATGTGTGGATACAAATCAGTCTTTTCAGATTTTGATGAATCTTTTCGAAATAGTGTAAAGTTTGGTGATAACTCTACAGTAATTGTTATGGGAAAAAGGAAGGGTTATTGTTCAAATCAAAGGGAACTCTCCCATATTCTATTTATTTCATATCTAAAAACTAACTTGCTTAGTGTTGGCTAGCTTCAAGAAAAGGGATATGATTTCTATCAAGGATGTAGTTTGTCAAATTCAAGATGAAGATTTGGGCTTAATTGCTCAAGTAAAGATGACAGCAAATAGGATTTACCTTTGTATCTCTATCATATTAGGCTTAATTGCTTAAGTAAAGATGACAGCAAATAGGATTTACCTTTGTATCTCCATCATACCACTTATTCATGTCTGGCTGCAAAATTAAAAAAATACAGCATGGTTATGCCTCTTTCTCTAAGGCTATCTCAGTTTTGGTGGATTGAAGACCTTACAACAAAATGATATGGTGGAAGGCCTTCTAGAATTTGCGTCACCTTAGACGTATGTGAAGTTTGTGTTGTTAGCAAACAACATTGTAACTCTTTTCCCAAAGGAAATGCATAGAGAGCAAAGAAAGCATTGAAACTAGTGCATTTCGATTTTTGCGGGGCAATAAATCCAACTTCTGATGGAGGTAAAAGATAGATACCTTCATTGATGATTATAGTTGGAAAACATGGGTCTATTTTTTGCAACAGGAAAACCTGCACTATTTGAATAAGGTACGAAGTCTTTTGATGAGGAGTGGCATTCCAAAAAATTTTCTGGCCTGAAATGGTTAATTGGAATGTTCATATTCAAAATATGACACCAGAGGAAGCTTGGAGCAGACGAAGACCGGCGATAGATCATTTTAGAATTTTTGGGTGTATTAGTTACTCCCATATTCCATATGAGAAGAGAACAAAACTAGACGACAAGGGAGAAAAATGTTTTTTCTTGGTGTTAGTGATCACTCTAAAACCTATAAGCTCTACATAGCACCAAGAAAATTGTCATTAGTCGGAATGTTATTTTTTTATGAAGATCAAACTTGGCCATTGAGTGAGAATTATGTTAAACAACATATTCCAGCCATAGGTCTGGCCGGTGATGCTGATAAAGAAATGCAACAGTCTATGGAGAATGAACAAGAGCTAGTGGTCACACCAAATGTTTCCCAAGGAACTCAAAGCATGCATATAGTTATAGCTGATGATGTATAACGACCATACCGTGCTAGAAGAAGACCCACCTGGATGTTAGATTATGAGGTAACAGGAATTGACCAGATCCACTTACTCATTTTGCTTTCTTTTTAGATTATGATCCTACCACTTTTGAAGAAGTTGTCAAAGAATCAAAAATGGCGAATGGCAATGGATGATGAAATTGCAGCTATGAAAAGGAACAATACTTAGGAGTTAACTAATCCTCAAGACCACAAAACAATCGGTGTCAAGTGGGTGGACAAGACAGAGTTGCAGGAGAATGGCGAAGTTGAAAAATACAAGGCACGCTTAGTAGCTAAAGGCTATAGGCAAGTTTTTGGTGTCGACTATATGAAAGTATTTGCTCTTGTGGCAAGACATGATACACTCAGATTGGTGATTGCATTTGCAGTTGAAAACTCATGGCATATTTTCCAATTGAATGTGAAATCGACTTGCTTACATGGAGACTTGGAAGAACAAATATTTATTGATCAATCTCCTAGTTATGTAAAGATTGGAGATGAGCATAAAGTGTGTAAATTAAAAAAAGGCATTATACATGGAATAAAACAAGCTCCAAGGGCTTGGTACGGTCGTATTGATGCTTATTTTCTGAAGGAAGGTTTTAAAAAATGTCCAGAACATGCACTTTTCTTTAAACTTGGTGATGGAGGAAAAATGCTCATTGTGTGTTTATATGTGGATGATCTTATCTTCACTACCATGTCTGACAAATTTAATATAGATCCATGATGGTTGAATTTGATGTGTCTGAACTTGAGATGATGCATGATTTTCTTGGTATTGAAGTAAAGCAATCTGCTGCTGGGATTTTTATTTCTCATCAAAAGAAATATGTGCAAGAAATTTTTTACAGACTTCAGATGAAGAATTGCAATTCTGTCAGCACACTGACTGTGTTTGGTCTGAAGGTAAGTAAAGATCAAGAAGGGAAGAAGATCAATAGCATCTCTACAAGAAAATTTTGGGAAGTCTAATTTACTTAATGGCAACAAGGCCAGACATAATGTATTCTGCGAGTCCCACTAGGAGATACATGGAGAATCCTACAAAGTTGCATCGTGTAGCTGCCAAGAGGATATTTCAATACCTAAAGTGAACCTTTAATTCGGTTTGCTCTACAAGAAGGGAAAAAATTAGAATTTATTGGCTTTACTGACAGTAATTATGCAGGTGATATAGATTGTTAGAAAAGTACATCAAAATATGCCTTTATGCTTGGTTCTGGAACTGTTTCATGGTCATCAAAAAAGCAACCAATAGTCAGTTTATCAACCATTGAGGCTGAGTTTGTTGCTGCAACTTCTTGTGTCTGTCAAGCTATTTAGTCGAGGAAAGTATTTGAAGAGCTGCACTTCAAGCAAGAGGGAGCTACTACAATTTATTGTGGCAACAATCAACAATAAAGCTTTCTAAAAATCCTATTTTACATGGAAGAACCAAGCATATTGATATAAAGGTTCACTTCTTAAGATATCTCACGAAGGAAGGGAGTTATTGATTTCATCTGTTGCAGAAATAAAGATCAATCTGCTGACATTTTTACGAAGCCCCTCAAGAAGGCTACATTGCAGAAGCTAAGGATGTTGCTTGGTGTTGGCAAGGCGGAATTAAACTGAATGTTTGAGAGGAGCGATTGTTGAGTCACATGGTCTTCTATTTGACCAAGTCCTTATTTGTTGATTATAGTTCTAGTTTATAGGAATGATAACAGGAATGTGTTAGTAGTGAATTAATGTTGAACTGTTAGTGGATTATGGGTTCCTGTTTTTATTCATTTATCTATTAGTCTTTGATTTATATAAAGAGCAGTGATTGTAAGTTCTGAGTAGTACTGTGAACAATAAATTATTCATCTTCCCATTTGATTTGTGTTCCTCCACTTTTATATATATATATATATATATATATATATATATATATATATATATATATATATATATATATATATATATATATATATATCTTCTATCATGCAGTGGTCAGAACGGAGGTGAAGTGTGCAAAACGGATGCTTAAGGCT
This sequence comes from Escallonia herrerae, assembly GCA_033070095.1. Classification (NCBI taxonomy): domain Eukaryota; kingdom Viridiplantae; phylum Streptophyta; class Magnoliopsida; order Escalloniales; family Escalloniaceae; genus Escallonia; species Escallonia herrerae. The sequence continues at coordinate 123,466 of JAVXUP010000464.1, forward strand.
TCAAAGACACTTCTTAGTTGACAAATGTAGGCCCTCATAGTAGCAACCAAGTACACATTTGAGTTTCCTTCATAAGTCTTGGTGATCTAGGTATGTCTGACAGCATAAGCGTCTGCTCAGCAAGATTTTGGCGCTAACAAGGTAGTACAAGTGATGCAGGTAGTCGTGTAAAGCTCTTATGTATTAATAACTCTATCCCTTTTGAAAAAATTAAAGACATCATTTGACTTCGAATACTTATCCTTGGAGTTCTATTATCAGCAAATGTTTTACAAAATTCACGGCGTTGCTAGTAGCTAGGCAACAATTCAAATATATGTTTCTATGAAAAGCAAAAAAAAAAAATGAGTTTTTGGAGAATTATAAGAATCATGGATCATTACAAAATTTCTGTGTGACAGGAAGTCTGACGTACTGCATAGATTTGCTTGAGAGCTCGTCTTGGGGGGGGGGGGGGGGATGAATATTTGGAAGGACGGAAATGTGTAAATCGAAAAGTGGAGGGATAGAATAATATATTAGTTTGTTTGATACACAAGCAAAGAGTGAAAGGAAGGAGGAAGTTAAGCACGAGCGATGAATTTTTCTATTGGGCCCACCATATTTTTTGTGCCCCAAAAGTGAGCGATAAAGAAAGAAAAGAGTGTTACTTATTCATTTGTCATTTTTTATCCTATTGAACGTCTACACTCCATGCATTTAACAAGGTAATATGGTACATATTAACACCGTCTATCTCCTTTTTTCTTTTTCCTCTGACTCAACCAAACAATATTAGAGAAAAATATCCTCTTTTCCTTATATATGAAAGATCTAAGGGATCCTATTTTTTTTTTAACAAACTTTGACTCTTACTCGGATTGTAAGAATCTTCCTCCAATCCTATATATAGTGACAATTAATAGTCGTCAAATATTTCTAGTGACTTTTCTTCTAATACTTTCAGCGATAATTATTAACAGCATTTTTTTAACGTCACTAGCCACTAGAAATATTTAGAGACGATTGATTGTCGTTATATATGGGAGGTAGGAGGAAGATTCCTCCAACTAGGGTAGCAGCCAAATTTTTTCTTATTTTTTTCTTCCTAGTTTTCATCCTCAGTACCAAACAAGCACTTGGTTTCCTATGCTCGTGCACTTGTGCGGTCATAGGAGCTGCATTTGTTGTACTACTCGCTGTGCTTGTGGTACTTGTTATGCAACGATAATATAACGGAATGGAGGATCCTAATACTTCTATAACTTTGGTACTTGTGTTGTAATAGTCGTACAACGGATAACGTTGAGGGTCCTAATATACCTCTATAATAACCGAAACGATCTAAAGAATATTTGTTACCCAAAAAAGCTGCTTCTATTTGACTAAAGGTGATTCAAAGTAAGTCCAAAGAGCAGATCTATTCTTATCCAAATAATTAATTACCCAACGTCCTTTCAGTTCTCCACTCTATAAATATTTGGGGTTCGACATTCTTCAGATTCATAACCTGCTCTCTTTTCTCTCCCGGTTAGACTTCTTCTTTCTTGTTGATATTACAGGATGGTTTTGCTCGCTACATTGGTTAGATGAATCTATTTGCGTACTAAGTGTATGGGTACACATTAACGAGCCATATGCATGCACTATGTGCATTATCTGTTGAATCTTAACGTTGTACTTTCGGCTCCAGTCTCGTTTGTTCTTGTGATCAGAAAATCTAGGTCTTGTAATCAACTCCGGTGCATGTTTTTGTTTGTATTTGTCATATATGATGTTTCGATTTTGGTCTTATGTGATCTCGCCTTCCAACATTGTGACGACTGTAGCAGATATTATCATGTATTAGTTGTTATCATAAGCGCAAAAGCATTCTATGGCTTAAGCTCAGTCAATGGAAGTTGTGATGATTGTGATTCTTATGAGAATGACGAAGCAGTGAGCACCATTACACTCTGACCTTTCTCTCTTTTCCTGCTCTTTCAGATTCCGTAGTATATAAGCTTAATAAGGCAATGAACAGAAGGGTTTCAATCCCCTTGTTGGGACTCCTGTGGTTATGCGTGTGGGCAGCTGTCGGAGAATCGAAATACATGGCATACAAGGACCCTAGACAGCCAATTGTTGTCAGAATAAATGACCTTATGGCACGAATGACGCTAGAAGAGAAGATTGGGCAGATGACGCAGATTGATCGTGTCAGTGCAACTCCTGAAATATTGAAAGAATACTCCATTGGAAGTTTATTAAGTGGAGGAGGAAGCGTGCCGCTTCCACATGCTACTGCAGAGGACTGGATTAACATGGTGAATGGGTTTCAGAATGCTTCTCTTTCTAGCCGACTTGGGATTCCCATGATTTACGGAATTGATGCTGTTCATGGGCATAATAATGTCTATAAGGCTACGATATTCCCTCATAACGTTGGCCTCGGTGCAACCAGGCAAGTATATGCATACACCATACTATTTTATGTCGACCTTTCTTCCACTCAAACCTCCGCTGACTACACTGAAAAACTAGAAGAATGTGTGAAGGAGAAGAAAAGTGTTAGATGAGCCTACCATCTTCTATCCTGCGTTGCAATGTCTGGAATAAACCTGCCTTATTCTTTTCATAATTTTCAAGCTGTTCATAGATTGGCTTACATGGTGAAATTTTTGAAAATCATATAGAAATTTCTAAATATTGATTTGTTTCTATGACCATGTTCCGGGAGCGTAGAAAAGACTTATATAGGAATAGGACGCTTATGATGCTTTTAACATCTTCATAAAGCTTGGTCTACTCAATAGCATTGCAAAAGGTTAGGGAATGTGGTGAACTCATTTTGGTTGTCCAGAATGGACAGCAACAACAAGAACAAATATGTGTAGTCTGTTCAAAAGAAGCTCATGTTATAAGCCAATGCATCAGGATTTGAAGCTATTACTCCACAAGAGGATTTTACGCATTCATTGATCATTTTACTTTTCTTCTTTCAACTTTTTTTAGCTTCTTGAGTGAAGATTAATTGATCCTTAGCATAATGACACTACTGAGGTCAATAAGAACTACTCTCGGCTATCTTTTAGCATATGATTCGTCGGTACTTGGCCCAAAAAATGATGAATTCTAATTGTTGCAGAGACCCGGACCTCGTGAAAAGGATAGGTGCTGCCACTGCCATAGAATCCCGAGCAACTGGCATTCCCTATGTTTTTGCTCCATGTATCGCGGTATGCGCTCGAATCTAGACACTTCAATTGGCTTTTTACCAACGTCCTAGAAGTGATATATTCATGACTGGTTTGAAATAATGTTGCGAATAAATTAACAATCGAACAAGAGTGGTGGCTAAAGTTAATGTTTACGAGTCGTGAATATGTCAAAGAACTTAAATATTGAATCGTCATACATGACTGGAATATACATCATGCTTAGTGTTTTTTGTTCCTTCTGATAATATTGCGTGTGTTCTTCCTATATAGGTATGCAGAGATCCAAGATGGGGTAGATGTTATGAAAGTTACAGCGAAGATCACAAAATTGTTCAACAAATGACTGATATTATAGATGGTTTACAAGGCGAGATACCAGCTAATGAACGAAAAGGTGTACCTTACCTTGGAGGAAAGTAAGTTTAGCAAGTCTTTTGCTTAGAGATTATTGGGGTTAGAGTTGAATCTGATCACAATTTGGTAGCTGACATTAATTCCTTGCGAAATTTTGAAAGGGATAAGGTTTTGGCATGCGCAAAACACTTTGTGGGCGACGGTGGCACGGTCAACGGGATCAATGAAAACAACACTGTGATCGACTGGCGTGGATTGCTAAGCATTCACATGCCAGCGTATTACGACGCCATCATCAAGGGCGTTTCAACAGTCATGGTCTCCTACTCGAGCTTGAATGGAGTCAAGATGCATGCTAATAAGGAGCTTGTCACAGGATTTCTTAAGGGCGATCTAAAGTTCAGGGTAAAGATAGTGCTCACATAATGCTCTTTTCACTTTTGTGGAAATTCATGAGTCTGCTGAAGTTTCTGTTCGTGTGCGAACTATAGGGTTTTGTCATCTCAGATTGGCAGGGTATCGACAAGATCACTGACCCCCAACCCCATGCAAACTACACTCACTCGGTTCAACTTGGGATTCAAGCTGGCATTGACATGGTTGGTCTCTTCATTTTTCACGGCGATATATAATATTTTCTCAGAAAGCCCCGTTTTGAGGTTAAAGCACCTTGTAGTTAATTTTCTGATGACTTGGTTTTCAGGTCATGGTTCCTTTCAACCATACAGAATTCATTGATGCATTGACCTCGTTAGTCAATGATAAAATTATCCCTATGAGTCGTATTGATGATGCCGTGAGGAGGATTTTGAGGGTTAAGTTCAGAATGGGTCTCTTCGAGAATCCCTTGGCAGATTTCAGCTTTGTTCATCATCTTGGTAGTCAGGTTGGCTATCCATCACCAGCAATTGTTTATCCATGGCTTGAGTTTAATTTCAAACTTCATTCTGAATCTTTGCTTGAAGATTCAGCTCATAAGTGGTTTTAACCAACTTCTCCATATTCATCGGAGTTTTGGAATAACTGTCTTCCATGTTCTTTGGCTAGTACTAGGTGTCTCTTTATATACAAACTTATTACGTTGTTTGTCAAACAGGCTCATAGAGATTTGGCAAGGGAAGCGGTGAGGAAATCGCTTGTGCTTTTGAAAAATGGGGAGAATGCAGACAGCCCTTTAGTACCGCTCCCCAAGAAGGCATCGAGGATCCTAGTTGCTGGAAGCCATGCCAACAATCTGGGCCACCAATGTGGTGGTTGGACTATCGCATGGCAGGGACTTGACGGCAACAACCTCACTAGTGGTACGTTTTCGTACTCCCCAAATTCTATGCTACAAGTAACCCAAAGAGAAAATGAGTAAGGATGAGTTCTTGCTGCTACGACTTCTAACATGGTAGACCATTTACTTGGCTGTACAGGAACAACCATCTTAAATGGCATTTCAGCCGCGGTAGACCCGAGCACAGAAATCATGTACAGCGAAAACCCGGACGCCAATTTCGTCAAGTCCCACAACTTCTCGTACGCCATAGTTGTTGTGGGAGAGCCTTCTTATGCTGAAACTGCTGGAGACAACTTGAACTTGACCATTCCCAAGTCAGGGGCAGACACCATCACCAATGTTTGTGGGAGTGTCAAGTGTGTTGTTGTCCTCGTCTCCGGTCGCCCCCTCGTGGTCGAACCTTACCTTTCGTCCATGGACGCGCTTGTCGCCGCCTGGCTACCGGGCAGCGAGGGCCAAGGCGTGGCCGACGTTCTCTTCGGGGATTACGCATTCTGGGGGAAACTTTCGCGTACTTGGTTCAAGACTGTGGACCAACTCCCAATGAATGTTGGGGATTCACATTATGATCCACTCTTCCCCTTTGGTTTTGGACTCACCACTGAAGCAGCTGGTGCGAGGTAGAACGCATATACAAGCTAGTACGTATTTTGTCTAGGTTTAGTTAATTTAAGGTTTTAGAATATGTATATGTAATAGTTTAGTACTATTTCTAAGATTTGTTTAGTATTTCGTCTAAGAAGAGTCGAATTTAATGAGTAAACATATTTCATGTTTTATCAAAGTATTTTTTTTCTCGTATTTTTATTTTTTCTGGTTGGGATATCACAGACCAGCTTGCATATTTTCTCTTAGCTCGTTTATGGCTTCTTTGATTAAAATGCTTATGGTAAAGTCAAAGTGAGTGGTCATGTCAATTAGAAGAGGCTAAGCAGCTTGGCCAAGATTTTTCCTAGACATTCTTGTGAAATAAACTAGAATATATTGGTAGAAAGGAAAACAAAAGATTTTTACTAGTAAGAGAGCAAGATGCTACGAAGTTCACTTTTTAAAACAAATGGTAACTTAACATGATATCAATGGTTGGTCCTATCCATACTCTATGGTCTTCATGTTATAATCTCACGGCTTCTTTCAAATTTACACGTCCGCTTTACTTGACTCAAGTATTGAAATCACCTCATATTCCACATTGTTTGTGAGGGTAGGTGTCAAGTCCGATATCGACTACACATGGAGTTTTGAATCAGTTAGTATATATACCTAGTGAATTTCTCCTTTAGGAAAGAATGTTCTCTGGTTGCACTGCATGTATACTTTTGTATGCGTGCAGTGCAAATGTTAGGGAGAGAAAGAAAGAGAAGAAGAGAATATTATGATGAGTTTGAATGATAAATGTTGTGAAGATTTTTAGTTTCGATTGGCTGCCAAAAGTTTGAAGATGTAATTAAGGTGTTACAAATTGTAAAATTGTATAACCAACGTAATGTGTAGTTTAAACATTGGAAAAAGTAAGAAATTGTTTTGCTCAAAATTGACAGTTCCACAACATGAGTTGGATATGTTTAGATCTTTGATTACCTCTTTGAGGTTATTTTCTTTGTAAAATGCTTTGGATATTATTTTTCTGGTAAGCAGTATTATTTTGAAATAGCATGCATAGGTCTGCCTCCGCGTGACAATAGTGGCTTGAGACTAATACCCTTCAGTACTTCATATCCGGCTTCCAGTGCTCACACAGCTTTACGCTCTGTCAATCTTACATGCCTGCTCCTGGGCACAACAGCACGGTCACAAACATGTTATATTGCATACTAATTTTACTTATCTTCTCTCACAGATGACGACGAGAACTGAGGCGTTGGATGATGAAGTAAAACTCATTATGTATGATATTTGTCACCTATGCTCTAGTTTTGACGTATGCAGCCTCACCATTGGAGATCCAGACCTTTTCAGTGAGGCCAAACTGAAAGCTCAAACAGCAAGTTCAGCTAACTCTCACCAACTAGGAATGGCCCTCAGATCTTTGGAAGCTATTGAAAGGATCCTTTGTGTGCTTGCTGATCTGCATTACGTTATCTAGTTTAGAGCTCCGTTTGATTACTGCTTTACTTCATCATGAACTTGTTACCCTTGTAGGTACTGACTTTGGTTTTTTCATTCAGCAGCTGCTGCTTTTGTACTATGGGGGTACATTTTCTTTCATGGAATGCAAGTCTAAATTTCAACCAAAAAAGTAGCTTAAAGAAGGAGAAGTTACTTGATGAGAAGAAGAAGAAGAAGTCAGTTGCAGAAGCAAAGTAGTACAAGACTTTTGGGGTGGCTTAGAAGATGTTACAAAAACTCATTTCGGCCCGTACCCATTTCTCCACCCCTTTGTAGAACTCCCCAAAAATAGAGCCCATATGGGGCGGGGACCTAAATTGCCATCCCCACGAAAATTTAATAAAGGTGATTTGAGTATTTCCAAGGACCACAATCAAGACAATTGATGCAACGCTCACCAACAATAAAGACATAACCCCTCTCAGAGCACCCCAAATATCCTAAATACCCACCTATTTGAATGAAACACTACAAAACTGCACCAAAACTTAACAAAAACCCTCCATTCCTCTCCCTCCTAAAAGCGTGAGGCTACAACAAACGTGAACAAAAGAAAGGAGGACAACAACTCTAATGTTGGTGCCAGAAAAAGGCACCCCCAACCAAGACAGGAAAAAAAGTGTTGATGTCAGAACTAGGCGTACACACAAATTTCGAGTCTAAAGATAAGACATTAAAATTAATGATAAATAAAGTTTTTATTAATTTGAAAAGCGAGTATTATTCTCCCAAATAGAATAGAATTTTACACAGAGAAAATGCCATTTGATTCTCCTCTTGACTAATGCTTGATCGAAGGCTTAATAGCTTGTTTCCAGATCAAACGGCGAATTCGACTGAGTTCGTTCAAACACTCAATGAATTCCACGGCTTGAATGTCTGAACTTAAATGATGTGTCAATTTGTGTCTTCAGGTTGACACAGCTCTGGTTATATCCTCCAACCTGAAATTTTTGTGTTTTCAGGTTGGCACAGCTCTAGCTTGGAAAGTCAACTCTTGCTGACTGACTTGGAAGACTTCTTTCCACCCCTTGGGGCAACTCCATATGTATAGGGGTGGATGGAAGTGTTCCTGTAAAACTACACCTCTTTGATGATTATATCTTAATTTTGTAAAGAGATAAATATCATGTTTATAGTACAAGGCACGTATTAAATTTTTATTCAGCAACATAGTGATACACGTGTTAGCTTCCTGAGCTTAATGGGAGAGGCAAGGGGGGGTATCAACTTGGGCCGTACCTTCAGTGTCAATCCAGTGCCTCAGCTAATACACTCTTGAATGCAAAGGCCACTCTGCTTTCAAACCCCAAATATATACATGGAAACACACGGCTAGCACATGAGGTTGTATTTACGAGCGTGTATTGGCTTCATACACTGCATCAAACTAGTTTTGTAGGAAATTCACATACAAAAAAAAAAAGGTAAACCCTTAAATTAAGGTCTCTTAACATCACTCGACATTGTGGCTCTGGTCATGCTCAATGAAATCTAATGCTTCCTCCTTGGAGACAACACTAACATGGCTAACCCTGTTTTTGTGTGTCACCCCATATATCTTGTCAGCAACTTTCACAAGCTCTGGCCGGAATGTAGTCGTAATGAACTGTGTACTCGCCATGTCTGCCATACGACGAACCATATCTACCAAACAAAAAGTGAAGGACACCAGCAGATAAACTGACGAGCAGCAGAATAGTGATTAGCAACGCAGATGATTAGCAACACAGATGGTTGCCTCCTGGAACTACCATTTAGCAAACAAGGAAACAATGGCAGCTCAATGTGTCAAAACAGATTATTGCAGTCCAGTTTGTACTTAAAATCATAATCAGATGTTCAAAACTAAAAAAATCTACTAAGGCATATGCAGTCATTTGTTTGGTGGCATAGGGTAATGTATTAGATGCAATCATGGTATTGCTGTTTGACGGAGTGTTTAGTGTTCACCATTCTCTTCAATAAAGATCATTAACTCTATCGGAGAGGAGGGTGCACACAAAACAATTAAAAAGAGATAGAAATAGGATACTTCCAACAGCAGTTCTGTACTGAGGATCTAGTGCAGCATCAATCTCGTCAAATAGATAAAATGGAGCAGGATCACATCGCTGGATAGCAAAAATCAGTGCCAGTGCAACCACAGTTTTCTGACCTCCAGACAATTGCTTCATTGACTGTGTCTCCCCTTGCCCAGAAAAAGAAACCTGCCATAGCAAGAACAAGTTAAAAGGAGAAGTTACCAATTGATACTGAACTAGGAACTAGATTAAGCATGGCCTTTTTTAGAGGTAGCGCTATTAATGCTAGCCCACAAAGATAAAACTTACTTGAATGCACTTTCCAGCTAAAGCTTAAATACTAGTCGGATACTCGTGTCATATTATTTTAGAAATGTTGTACCACATGATATGGACTTAGCTTATGAAATAGAACAATTGCAACAGAAAAGACATGCCTTCACTTTGACACCAATATATTTTTCAACCCTTCCCTCCGTGTCGGTTCCACGAGGCCCATCCTCATCATGATCGTCGTCATCATGATCAACATCCTGTTAAATTTACAAAATGGTTCACCAATTCAGTAATCAAAAAAAAAAAAGATCACTGCTCCAGGAAACTACAAAACTCCAGTTTTTACAGTTTAATACGTGACAGTGAACCTAACACGGCCAAAAAACTGTGATCGAACACGAAATGAGACAAAAATATGAAAGCAGATGTCAAAAAATTAACAGAGAAGGGTTTAAAGATAAAACCAGTTTACAAGAAACCTGCACCTCAAAACACAATTGATAGAGTTTCCTCCACAAAGCCTGCAACTAAATTATTTAACCCCACCCCAAACCCAAGTTATCTGGTTATTTCCATCTTGCAGGCAGCAGGAGAAAAGGGGGAGGGGGGAAATTCAATTTCCGGACCATAGAAATGGGGGAATGCATTCTTCTACCGGATACTTGGAGATTCCCATCTCATTTTTTAACGTAAAACTGATACTTGTGATGCAAATGACAACGGCCCAACTTTCAGAAGCTATTAAGATAAACATAAATACTAAAGCTTTGACATTAAAACAGTAATCCAGAATGTGGAAATACAAGTTGATAGGGTAGAACAGCAAACAAGAAAAACTTTAAGTCGTAAAAGGCCTGAGAGTTATATATTTCACAGATCAAACGAAACGAAATCCAACCTTTTTCTTCGTCATAGCCAAAACTCCATGGCCGCCTTGGACAAGTTCAGAAAAAACTTCTCGAAAATGCTTAGCTACACCTTTGAAGGTACGTTCTATTGATTCATCCTTTCTTTGATCCAGCACCGTTATAAGTTCTTTAATTTTCTGCATAGTTATTAGAAAACAAAGTTAAATTTATCATTAGCTCCTTCAATTTGACCTACCATCACGATCTACAACTAAGGAATAAAGAAATGAATGACAGAAGGCACCTCATCGCCGCCGTCCAGTTCTTTCTGCCTTTCCTGGAGCTCTCTCCTTTGGTCAGTGAAATTTGTATATTGATCAAGTGCTTTTTTATTCACATGGCTGAATTGTTGTAACTGCTCATTGCACTTGTGAAGCAGTTTATACATTTCTTTTACGCTCTTGTTATACCTGTAATACCCATTGAATGACAAAGAAATAAATATAAAAAAGCGGCCCTATTAGAGACAATTATACAAAGAAACTTGACAAGCACAATAACCAGTTGCTTACAAGTATGACATTATCAACTCAAACCATAGTAAAACTACTTTGAGGTCAAAAAAAGTAACACAAACAATAATTGGATGTAGAAAATCATAATCAAGAATAGTGCATAACTAGAAGAGAAATATCTTTTGATTAAATCTTGTTGTAACAATCACTGCTTTTATCTTCCTGGGATAAGTAAAAACATATTAGAAAGCACCTGCGGTTTGGACCCTTGGCAAAGTAACAACTGCTAAGAATCTTGTACAAATCACAAAGTGCATGTTATTCTGCTGCAATATATATTGTGATGAATCTAATAGGGGTTAGCGCGAAGCTAGAAACATGGAAAGTCCGAAGGCTGAAGGACAATATATCAGAGAACTTGACTATGAACAGGGGAAAGTGGATGAGGACTCCAGTGGCCGAACCTAATTATTTTGGGACAAAAGGGTAGTTCAAGTCAGTAAAGCAATGTTGGAAGAGAATTGAAAACTCAAGCCATGTCACTGTCACAAAGATTAATTCCTCGGACTGGCATCCCATTAACGGATTCATAAAATATTCGCTACATGTAACACTGAATCAAAATGCCAACACCCGGCATTCTAACCCAATGAGACTATGTACTCTTTCACCCAATTATCCTAAGCAAAAGCTTATAAAGCCTTATACAACTCTCCACTTCTTGGTGTGGGATGTCAACATGCTTAGAAAAGCACCTCACAACCCGACAGCTAAAGCGTGAGGATGAGTATATCGTATAACCACCACAGCAGCAAACCTCCATCACTAACCATGAGCCAATTTGTACCTGGAATTTAAGTGTTGCCACCTCAAGTACGCAGACTTGGGCATGAAGTTTGAAATTTCGAGTACTTCCTAGTACTACAGGAAATGTCAAGAATCCTATTTTTCGTACACTTCTCAAACTAAAGGTCCAGGCCAACCTAACCTAGAATAGCTGGCATAGTCCAACCAATCACACGCTTGGGCTCACTACATAAATCCATAGGCCCCCTTGGACAGCAATAGGAGTTTTCTTTACACCTAGCTCTGTCAAAGTGTCGACCCCATGTACACTAATACACGCGCACACATGTACGGTATATAAACACTAATATATACATCACCCATTTTGGGTATTAGAAAAAGGTTTCATAACTGTTCCAGTGTTTAAACGCAACCTTTCACTTAACTTTCTTGCCCTCATAGCTCGACCGAGTATATTATTTTTAATGCATTTCTGCAATATGTAATTAACTTACTAAAAATATTGATGTTGTGGGCTGGTTCAGCTGGTTCAAGCTACAAATTGATATCAAGGGCTGGCCATGGGGCTCAGGCCAGAGAAGGTCCGTCAGAAGATTATGAGCATAAAAATCTAGTGCAAGAATGGATGTAGGGTAATTATGCATATGACATACAATATAATGTTGTAGAAACAAAACACCATGAAGCCTTCCAATCAGACAATAAGGGGTTCATAAGTAAGCTAGTGAGAGACTCAACATTTATTAGTCGACAGATTGCACATGAAATAGCGTGAAGCTTGTCATCAGATCAGCACAAGTAAGTCAACAAATAAATAGGAAGCAAACGCTAGCTCTTCCACGATATCGCAAAGCAATTCTGACTCTAATCATTAGAGAAGCTGGAAGAGTGAGAGAGGAACGAAAAAGTTACCGAATGATTTTAGTTTTACCATGTAATACTTCATTCCCAGCATGGAAAAAATAGTTTCCTAATCTTGTACTGCCGCCATCTAAGTTTAATCGTCGATGAAACATTAGAGATTATATGTTGCCTCAGTTTTTCAATGATCCTCTAATATATCCTCCATCAAGCAAATCAGGTGCAACTAATTACACCTCGAACTCAAACAGCCATTACATAAAGATTCCTAATTCATTAACTCTAACAAAGTAGAAGTTAAACCACTCATAAAATACCATAAATGAACAAATAGCAAAGCAAATGGACCATCATCTAGGCCATTGCATGTACTTGAACAAGATTTCCAAGGAGAAGGTTTTTGATTTAATGATGGCATGCAAATAACATTCATTTTCAGTTTCTAGTTCATTATGTAAAGCACATAATGAACTAGAAACTAACCACGGGATGTGTAAGGCATGGTCCAACTTGAATTTCCCCAATTGGGTAACATACAAGATGGATCCCAAAGTTAACTTCAATAGCCTAACCGATGGCACATAAAGTAAGAGAAGAGTAATACGTTTGAAAGGCATCTGAGGTCAAAGGACCCAATTCTCTGATTTTCTTCGAGTACTCTTCTTGTTTGGCAAGAAGAACACTCCTTTTACTTAATAGTTGTTCCAGTTCTTTCGCTTCATCCTGAAGGGTCCGTTGATAGTCATCTTCCAAAGTCTGCAGTAAGAGGAGAATATAAGTGTTTGAGACAAAAAAATAAAGCTAGAAGTTGAAACTTTGAAATAGACAGACTACCTTTAACTTATTCTTTTCATCTTTGATCCGTTTGAGCTTCCTGGTTCGTTCCTCTATACTTTCAGAAACTCCTGCGCCAGATACTATGTCAGAAATGCAACTTCCACAAGAGCATCGTTAAAGATTGGAAAGCCAGCAGATGCAAATGAAGCTCACTTTTGAGCTGCCGTGCAATGTCATCAACTAATAACTTAGCATCCCTTAGTTCCTGCCTCTTTATTTCAGCTTCATTCTGTATCATGTCAGGCTCAGCAGACAGTTTTATTGCCTCCAATTCATTTTTGCGCCTTACAAGGTTTGTTGATTGATTGGTCTCGAGCTCCGCTTTTCTTGTTTCAGTCTGAATCAAGCATGTGGACATATAAGATTTGATAAAAGCACGGAATCAAGTATTTGATCACCCCAAAAGATTCCATTATCAAACCTCAATACGGTTAGCCCTGCAGGTAATAAGCCTCTCTTTCAGCTCCGTTATTTCAGGGTGCAACCGCGACAGGGTTTCTTTTTCTACTGGGGTCAAGTGATCAACAAGTTCTGTGCCCATTTCATCTTTTTTAATAGCCATGCTTGATCTAAGCTGATCAATTTGAGACTGCACGTTTATGAGCAACTTTCCCTACAGCAGATAAATATTTTGTAAGCAGTTAGAAAAGCTAAATTTACAGAATGCAATGCATGAAAACAACTACAGATCCTCACAACCTTCTTCTCATAAGCCTTAGATATGGATTGCTTCTGCTTATTGGTATTTGCAATATCCTGCTTGAGCTGTTCCAACTCGGACTTATCATGAGCCAGCTTGGCGTCACTTTTCTGCTGCTCGCCAACGAGTTCATTAATTTGTTGGTCTATCTGTGCGAACAATTAAGTAAAACCTAGCAGCAGAAACAAAGATGGGAAAGCTTCTAATGATGTTGGCATATGAAATCAACACAATTGCAGACATGAGAAAGCGAAAAAAAAGTTCACAGTAGTCTAGATTGCACTTATCAACCATATATAGCAACTCTCTACCACACTTTTGCAATGACATGTACAGGCAATGCACAGAAATCCCCAGACAAATGAAGTAAAGTTGCTGCCTGTTATTCCGTATATTATCATGTCACGGCTACTTTAGTCCAACTGTCATTGCTTCTCAAAAGGGAAAGAGAGAGTACAAAAAAAATGACATTGATCTTGCATGTCACTTTGTCAGAGTTTAGCCACCACCAACAACCAACCCCGCCCCCGGCCACCCCCAAAACCCCCCCCCCCCTTCCCGGGACTTTACCAGTTCTTCCTACCGAGCAGATCATAAAAAGTCTGATATCCCATATTAACTCGCAGCATGAGCTACTAATGCATGGCTGAAGCACATTATAGGAGGAAGAAGATCGGAACTCAGGAGCTTTTGGTTACAGTCATGGAGTAAGAATTATTCCCCAAGCCAACCATGTCTTATATTTGCCATAAGAACAAGGAGACTTGTTGATTCAAAAGAGATGGTTACCCCTGAGTTTGAACTTTAGACCAAGGAAGACTGAAGTAGGAAACAAAAACAAATAAATGATAAAAGTTAAAACTATTTATGCAAAATGCTAGGTCTCTTGAATTTATTTGATTCTCGTCCTAAGGATACAGCATTTTTAGTTCCTAAGTCGTTCCATTCTACAATAGTTGTTAGACATTTATTAATCCTAACTACTTCCCATCAGAAACTTAGTTTTTAAGATCCTTTTTGGCTTACTAATTTTGGATTTTTGTTATTATAACAAAAAACATTATGCAACAGGAGACATTATTCAGCTCAATAAGAACTATTACTCACGCCAACAATGTCTTACATTAGCTGAAAAGATTGGAATTTGGTGAGAGATAAAGTGAAAATCTATTGATAGAAGAAATTCAAAAAGAAATGGTTACTTTAAATTTGACATGCACAAGGAATACTCAAGTAAACACAGCAAACAAATAGATTGTAAAATATAAAACTATGTTTGCAAGAATAATATGATAAAACACAAGCAATATACAACTCGAAACGAAGAGCATTTTTCTCCAGACTGATGTATATAACTCTTTAGTTATCTCAACAGAGGTTGGAAATATATCATGGTAGTTTACAAATCACGCAACCCACAAGGAGATAAATGCCTCGGTGTATAATTGTGTACATTTAAGCATGCCAACGCACAACAAAGATAAACACAACAACAAACCAACTTAAATAACACTAATAAATAAAGAGGAAGTGTAAAAGAAAAACAAAAAACACGAGAAAACAGATAGTTGAAGGATATCTTGAAGCTTATATCTAACTTTTTCCAGTTCATCCTCCTTCTCATTAATAGACTTCGTGTTCTGTCTGATAATGCTCATAAACTTCAATTTTGACCTTCTGTAATCATAAAATCCTCCTGTCATTCCACCTTTCTTGCTCACTTGATCACCTGAAACGTAAGAAGGGAGCGATATAAACGCAACAGGACATGGACCAAAGCATTTAAGGGAGAAATGATACACAATTTTATGGCAACCTTCTAAAGTTATGCAGTCCAAACCATTAGTGCGTGCAATCCTTGTTGCCACGTCCAAAGTACGACAAACTACTGTTCTAGCAAAGACCTAGGCAACATTCAAACATCCAAAATAACAACAAAAGTAAGAATCGAAAAACCAAAAGCAAACTTCTTACAATTAAAGATAACAGCAACCAGCAATGGTGCAGAAAGGAAACAAAGCCCCCAAAAGTCGAAAGAAACAAATGACGAGTAATACAAAGATACACACAAGCAACATCTAGTAAGCAGCACACACTTCGTCATATCAGAGATAAAGTCATGCTCCTAAATGCAAGTGGAACTAGAATACTTCACATAAAGGGCAGTAACAATGCAGCAGTGCCGGGAAAATAGCAACTCGTCTCAAACTGAAATGAACCTGACAACTAACGTGATGTTCCTTCTTTTTTTCATTTTTTCTCATTAGAACTCAAAACTATAGTAGACTAGTGAGAGTCAAGATCCATATAGCGTAATCTAGGACCCATAGACGAATAATAAAGGTCTATGAAGCACGGGTGCTTCAAAAGGGGAGGAGTAAGGGAAAGGGCATCGGACATGTGGACACGGGTGCGTGTCAGGTGCACACCCATTATTTTCCATTTATTTTTTTATTTTCCGAAATTCGGGTGTGATCCGACACTTCGGGGGCTGAAACATAATTTGTAGAAGATATTTGGGGGTTGAAACATAAAACTTAATTTTTGTGGGGGGGTGAAAACATAAAATAACTTAACTAACCAAATTAGGGCACACGAACTCATAGAGAAAGAGAGATCGCAGCAGCCGCGACTTCCCTCGACACCGGCGATCTCCCTCGATGTCGGCAACCTCCCTTGACACCGGCGACGTCCCGCGACACCCATCGAACAGCCGCGACCACCCACAACCTCACCGAACAACCGCGACTACCAAAAACATGGGGACCTCCGGCGACCACCGAAAACCATCGGGGACCTCCGGCGACCACCCTACTCACCTCCGGCAGCATTGCTTCGATGGTATGTCTCTGACTTCCTTCTGTCTTCGTTTCCCGTCAATTTTTTTTTTATTTTGGTTTCTTGCTGAGTCTCGAATGTGGATTGTTTGGTGGTCTTAAGTAATTATAGTTTCACTTCTCAAATGTTTTTTTATTTTGCTGTGACTTTTTTTATTGTGACAGTGTGTTCTTTTTTTGTGTTAAAGGTTTAAAGGCTTAAATTAAAGCCAAATATGTCAACTTCAGATAGTATTGCTGCCCCTAGTTCTGGTGTTGGTGATGATGAGACAAAACCATTGTGGAAGTATGTGACTAGGCTTGAAAAGGATGGTAAAGGGGGTGGAAATGTGAGATGGCAATGCAATCTATGTGGCAAGGTTTCTAATAGCTCGTACACTCGGGTTAGGTCTAATTTGTTGAAAATGTTGTGATGGAGAGATAGACGAAGATGAAAATGTTGTGGCCATGGAACCCTAAGATACTTGATGGAGTACTTTGTTTGTTTGATAGTTTGAACTTTGATGCTATGTTGCTACTTTTGTTATGAATATGATGTATTTGATGGTATTGTGCTACCGTTGAATGGTTAAATTAAATTGCATCATGTCTTTTTATGCACTTTATTAAGATACAACTTGTTTAGAAATTAAATGCTAGGTGTACGTAGTAAAATATATATATATATCATAAATATATATAATATTTGCCGTATCCCCGCACCCGTATCCTAAAATTTTCAAAAATGCCGTATCCGCGTATCCACACCTGTCGTATCCACACCCGCACCCGTACCCGTGCTTCTTATGCATTAACTTTCTATAAATTTACAAATTGAATCTAGACTCTTATTAAACATTTAACTTCTTTAAAATTCTCATATTCGATAAAATAACCGTCCAATTGAATGAAAGCTTACGAATTCTCACAAAAACCCCTTTATGCTTTGGATAACATGATTGTATAATTTGTTTTCTTACAGTTTTGTTGATTTAAGACTATTGTTATACGTACACTTTTGGTATAAAATCTTAGCTCATTCCTTAAATTCATGGTATACAATTAAGAAGAAAAATAAATTTCGTGATTTATGATAATATAGTATAGTTAATTTCTCGAAATTGGTCTTGGCCCGAGATAATGATGTTCAACATCTATAAAGGAGATGAAAAGCAGGAATCTTACTAATTGTCTACTTTGTCAAGCTGGATTAGGATCCCTTGCTGTAGTACAACTGCAGCAGCAAATATTTTAGTAGTTAACCACTAACATGATTTAGCCCTATTCAATGTTGTGGTACTCTTGTCTTGTCAAAATACATCTTTTATCACACGAGACTCACTTCTGACAATTTTTCCTATACATAACACCCAGCTCTTGCAATAAAGCAATTAGATTCTCTCAACCACACAAACTTGTGAAGGTACTTGCAGTTTTGATATTAAAAAAAAAAAGGGTAGACCAAAGGTCCAGACTAAGGTAGGCTAAACATCAACATAAAAGGCATGGGTGTAAAAACAAAGTTCGAACTTAAACTTAAGCAAGAGTGTTCACGTAAAGTTAAGCTACATTAACGCTTTACTCTTATATTCAGAAGCAGGTAACATTATGGAGCTCAATACGCCTATTCAAGGTTAGAATTTCCGGCCATATAAAACCTGGAAAGTAAATCTAAACCTTTAAAGCTAGCTTAAGAGTTAATTTTGAGAATTGATATTTGAGCTCCACTCTAGCCATTTAAGCTCAACCTTTGTTATCATGCAGGCTACGTAACAATGTATATTAAAACTGTATCGACAAAAGTGGAGCTTCGTTATCATGACCTAAAACACTTTGAAATACAGTAAGCAATCTCATCTACAAGACAATGAAAGCTAACAAAAACTCAGCAAAACATCTTAATGGCTTTTCAATGGAACAAACAAAAACTAATACAAAATGTAGTGCTCAAATTTTGTACTGCTCTCTTTTCATCTCGAGCGCTCTCACAAAGTCCAACTTAAATCATACTATTAAATTAATATAAATAGTTATAATGATTTTAGGGCTTATATTATTGAGTTATATGTCTTTTTGAAATTTTTAAGCTCTCTTGTTGCACATGTCTCTACTATATTCTTAATAGGCTTTCATCAATTAATAACGAATTTAATTGGGAGGAAGAGATTGTGTATGAAATTTGAACTACTAAAGTACTTAAAATACATTGGAACACATTTGCTTATTGACACCTTACTTCAAAATAGCAATATTGCCTTTTATCGAGAGAAAATAAAAGTCTAAAGAGAAAAAGTTATAACATTAAACAAATACTGCATAAGCAACCCAAAGAGCCATTACACATACCATAGTGTGATATTCAATCTTTTTACTTGATCAAAATGTTTAGTAGATTGTAAGATGGTATACTACAGGAATGTACACGGACAGTATTTCATTTTTGATTTTTTGCTTCGAGGATTTGTTACCATGATGTATTTGGGTATGATTACCAGAGTTTTTTTTTTTTCCTTTTTATTCAGTTCACAGTTTTTTCCAAAAAAAAATTAATTAGTTATGAATGTCATCTTTTTCTCTGGATTTTTGGTTTTTTTTTTATGATAAACTATATAAGCATACCCCTTCCTTCACTCCAAATAAGTAGCAAATTCTATTACTGATACCATGTCAAGTATTAGACAATGCAGAGATATTCCTATTTTTTGGTTGCTAGGGAGAAATGTCACTTATATACAATGACAAGGCATTTGTAATCATAATAAGCGACCTAAAATACTGGATGGTCCGGAACCAATGGTCCTGACCATCTAGGACCATTGGAGATATATATCATAAAATACCGTCAATCCTCCCTTACGCCCTCCTTCTATCACATCACCACCTTTCATCCAACGGTCCTAAATGGTTGAGACCAATGGTCCGGGACCATGCAATATATACTCTTGGTTGAGACATATAACTTGAAAAATAACAAATAGAATAGCTAAGATGTGGTATAACTTTGTAAGAAATTGAACCAAATAACGGCAGACATTATCCTATTGTTAGCATGAGATTGCTTCTGATTAGTATCCACCAGCCAACACTCATAACCTAGATGGAAGAAAATGCACATTATAGAGTATTCTTTTCTAACTGTTAGACTTAAATTTGAAACCACTGCTCACTATGTCATATATCTGTTTTTCTAACCAGTAAACAGTAACTTTATTTCTTCTTAACCTAAAGAAACAAGCACCTATGCTTAACCTGTATTTTTATGAGTTTTCTTGAATGAATGATACTCCCTCCGTCCCAAAATATTTGATCGTGTTTGACTTGCACGCTTATTTAGAATATGAGTCATATTTTATGAGTTTCCCATTCTACCCAAAGAGAGGTGGGAGGAAGAAAGTGGGCCAAGAGAGAAAAAGTGGGTTGGTAGAGGACTAAAGGTGGATAGAGAAAATAGAACAAAATAAGTATAAACATGGAAAAACACATACAGAGTCTTTCTTAATTTGGAAAGTGATCATTTTTTGTTTTTATTTTTTTGCGACAGCCCAAAAATATGATCAATATTTTTGGGACAGGGAGTATTATTGTAGTTTGTGAGATACATTTTTTTGTTATTCTTTTATTTGTCTTTTATATTATTTTAACTGCTCAAAGAAAGCTCGGGTACCTATGCTAGTTCCAGTGATTCTCAAATCGTGAAAGGGTTGTATCATTGGCATTAGAGAGCATAGGGTTTAAGAGCATTCTAGTGATAATTGTGATCTCTATTGTGGTTCAGAGTTCCTTGACTTCCACCTTGTATTACCAGTCTTCAAAACCCTTTGCTTTGTAAGTCACCCAGTTTTCATTAGGTTGTATACAAAGTTACTTGCATCCAGTCTCCGTACTTCAACAACACATCACTGCAGCCTAAGACGTAGGCTCAATAACTAATTTGAAATTGTAAGACATCTTTAATTCTGTTATTGCTTCAGCCTGCCAAGCAAACTTAGGCAATAGCTTGTGAGATAATAAAAGGGGTAATGTGGCAATTAATAATAGAATAGGCAAACAACATGTGGAGACATTCACCAAATATTCTTTTGTACAAGCTATCCTCCGTTGTATGATGTCAAACTAAAAATAACAATGTAATATAGCACATCCCCCTGTAATTGTTCACTGCCATATAAGCGATTTTGCACACCCAGCACATAAGATAATGTTTGGAATGTCTCGGTAAATCACAATCATCATTTTTTACGCATGAAAGTAATAAATCTTGACAAATATATGCATGTACATAAGAACTACTCCCTTTTGTTATCTTTTGCCTAGAATCAATATCTATCTCAAAGCTGCATTTGTGTGTGTTGGTGTCTGTTTTTTTTTTTTTTTTTTTTTGGGGGGGGGGGGGGGGGGTGTGGAGAGGGAGAGGGAGAGCTAGGAAAACCTCTCTCGCAAAACCGAGATGGGCAATACTTGTGATACTTCTGACCCAGAAATTTAAAGAAAATACATGAATCAACTACTGAAAATTTTATCAAGATCAGTTCACGTCATTTGAACTAGTTTGAAATATCATAACTCGTAGTAAGAATACAATCATGCTTTACATTTGACCAGTAACTTTCAATATTCTCAAAGCAAAACTCAATATAACCAATTGAACAATATTGGATGTAAAACTTTTACTCACAATAAAGTGAACTCATATCAAGTGTATCTGATCTGATTGAAATATATTTTATTTTCAGACATGGACGAAACAGGACAGGCCAGAACAACCACAATATAGCCAAGCTAGCTGACTATTGACCAATCCACAACACTGTTAAAGATGTTGATCTTTTATTGTAACTACTAACAAAAAAATTATTCCACAAAACAAAGACCTCATCTCCTAGCTAACCTGGGCAAATGCTGGAGTGTAATTGCGGGAAAATTTCAACTTCTTCAAAAGAGGTACCACATCATTATCCTGCGGATAGGTAACTTGAGGGGCCTTCACCCTGTTTAATGGTATAAATGTAACCCGTCCGCCTTTAAGTCTATTTAGGTTTCTGATTATCCGTGTTGATATTTCATCATTCTCAACCACCACATGAAACAAGCTGTGCAAATCGGAGAAATGAAATTACATAAGATATATTAAAGCATGAAAAGAATAAAGTTAAAAAGCTAATGAATTACGAAGTTAGTCAGCTGATCATACAACAACGATGTTGACCTTGAAAAGCTGAAGCTCCTGAAAGACACTGGTTTGCGCTTACCTGTTTCCAGCAGTAACTTCAACAGCAGTGAAAAACTTTTCATCACAATCAAGCAACTCAAAAACTGGACCAAATACTCCAGATATTTGATCTTCTCTGCATATCCTCCTAACAGAATTAAGTCCTCTCCTAATATCCTGGAAGATATTATTAAGATGAAATCTGCAGAGATGAGTAGAACTACAGGGTTCTAAAATGAACCATGTTTTTACAATCATATATGTTGCACAAGAAATCCCTACCGACTATTTTACGTTATTGACAAAATTGAGATGTATCTGTGACCAAAAGTCAGTATCATACTTAGACAAAGAATAGGATCAAATAAGTGTGAACTGAATCAAATAAGTGCGAAGGCATACTTAGCTACTAATTTTTGTTCTTCCTTGTATAGTCATGCAGAGGGAATAAAAAGAATGAGGTTTGATATTTGTTTTAAAGACTAATCTCTCGTGTTTCTGCCCTTTAAATGCTATTTCTCACATAAAAACAGCTCTTCTCCTTAAAGAGAACCTCTCAACTTGTGGTGAGATGCTAAGACAAGGCCTCCTTCCCTGCACTTTAGGTATCATGCCTTGCAGGGGGCACCTTGTCAACTCCCCAAACCTTGCAGGGGGCACCTTGATTACTGTAAGAGAGATGCTAAGGCAAGGCCTCCTTCCATGAACTTTAGGCATCATGCTGCAAGAGGCCACCTTGTCAACTCCCCAAAGCTACCTTGGTAACTTCATTTTTTGGGGAGGACATGTGCACAATTTTCAGCTATATAGTGTCTTCTTTTTCCCTTCCTCAACTCCAACACATGTTAGATCTTATCAAATAGATTATGTTGAGCTTCCAATGCTCGATTGATTTACTTTGTAAGTGATTGACACTGGCAAGTGTCTTATTCTAGCATGTTATGTCGAATTTAACATCTTCATCTCAAGCGTCATGTGACCCTCACCTTTAATTGCATGCAGCCACTTCAACAATTTGAATTTTTCATAAGGCTCTTTTTGTACGTTCTGCTGGCAAATGCTTATATTTTAACTGTCATTAGCCTGAGGGGACTGACAAGCAAATGTAAAACGTCTGGCAAGGCTCATAAAGAAGGCTAAACCATTAGTCTCACATATCTACTACCTGCAAATTCTCTCCAACAATTGAATCACGACATGCGAAATGTCTAGAAATAAATCATTGCAAGCTCATAGAAGTATCAATCTTCCCCAGTGATATGTTTCCTATCGATCATAACTTTGTCATAGAGAAAGATTCACAGAAAGGGATTTCATTGGTCAATTCGGTACCAATAATGGCAATGTCAGTGGATAAAACATAATGTCCATAAGGAGTATAATAAAGACCACCTAAGCCACCAAGGCATTGAAATTGTAACATGGCCATTAAGTGCTTGCAAAGAAAACACGTCGAAGAACCGACACATAGACCCCCAAAAAAATAAAGTGAACTTTTCCTGCAAACTCCGCAAGGGGCATGAAACAAATTACACCCCTTTAGCAAATCAATTTTCGTAGAAAGTTTTCTGTTCCGCATGACAAGAAAGCCATGGCACCACCAGCTTTGAAGAATGCCATCGCCAGCTTTGAAGAACGCCCAATCAACTATTTCCTCCCACAACTTTCCTAATGCATGTGTAGATACCCCAGCATGCACATCAATTCATCCATTTTAGTCTCTCGAAAGCAAACTAAATGAAGTTTGCTTCAGTAGTTACTTGCCAGAATTCCTTAACCCGATTAGCAAAACCAAAACCTACGGGCCCTATGAGGCCTTCATTGCCCACCATACGAGCCACTCCTAATTAGTGCAATGACCCTGACATACAATTCCAATCCCCTTGCATCAGAGACATTGGTTGTCTCTATCAATAAAGGTTGGAGAAGGGAAGGCGATTTTATGGTTCCTGTGGCAAATATCTGAAGTCTCTCGAAAGCAAACTAAATGAAGTTTGCTTCAGTAATTACTTGCCAGAATTCCTTAATCCGATTAGCAAAACCAAAACCTACGGGCCCTATGAGGCCTTCATTGCCCACTATACGAGCCACTCCTAATTAGTGCAATGACCCTGACATACAATTCCAATCCCCTTGCATCAGAGACTTCAGATAACTGCCACATGAACCATAAAATCGCCTTCCCTTCTCCAACCTTTATTGATAGAGACAACCAATGTCATGCTTTACTAACGCAAACAATCATCAGTTTATAACATAAAGCACATAGAACTTAGTGGAGTAGCCTCTCTCTATTCATCTCATTTCCTACACAACAGAAGATAATTATAACTTGCTAACAGAGTAGGATGGAAACAATCAACTCGCTAATAAGGCGGCACTGACTATTGATATAATGAGTCCAGCAAAGCCAAAGCATGATGGGATACTCTGATTTGTTGGCAATGTAGCACTGACAATTTTTGAAATGAATATGTCAAATGAAAACATGGTCGGTCACTTCAAGACAGCATTTGGTAAAGAATTACTCACACCAGGAGTTGCATGATCTAAGCTTTTCTCTGCCTTCATAACTTCTGTTTTAAGATGTTCAATTTCAGCAGAAAGCTCACTTTCTTTACCCCACAAGGACCTGTACGTCATTCACTTCATTATAAATGAAGACTGTAAATCTAAATCATCGGTCTACAGTTCGAAAATAACCATACTTCCTCTCATCATGAAGCTTGTCCCTGTGTGCCTTGAACTGATTAAAACCTTCAAGATAGTGAGATATATAGGATTCTGATGCTGCTATATCACTTTCTCGGCTCTTAATGTAGGCATCCTGCTCTTGCAGTTCATTTTGAAGCTGATCAATCTCACCCTTAAGTTTTTTCTCCTGAAAAGAAAAAATTTTTGAGGACAGACAACGTAGCATGTATATGCAGTTACACTACGAATAGAGGAATGCAACTGTAGACCAAGATCTTAGGCGCAAGAGCAGTTATACCTAACAAAATGAAACAACTACAAAATACTTAATCTCATTCCTTGAAGAATTAGAAGTTACATCTGGAATAAACATGGCTCAAAGGATGAGTAAGCCATTGATCTGCTATCTGAATGAGTGAACGGTGTGTATACCCAAGAAAATGGACAGTTGAAATTGCAGCCATTCGAATTCCAACTTACCTATTTTGCCTGTTTTCACAAAGTAATAAACCAACTTTCCTCTTAAATGTAATTCCACTGATTGCTGGGAGTTCTAAGTCCACCCTCTACTATAGCATTAGTGACAAACAGTAAAATCAGATATGAACTAATTGAAACAACTTAGGCCTAGAAAATGCAATTTCAGCCAAGATTATGACAGCTGAAAGAAAAAATTCCACTGAAGTTAAAGGCTATTCCAATGAGCAGAGATGTTGATCTCATAGTTGGTTGCACGGAACGGGAGCGAATGCGGGAGCGGAAGCAGAAGGGCAGGTAGCTAGAACATTCTGATTTGGTAGTGACTTGAATACCCAAATATTAATTTTACTTTATGCTAGTAATATATAATAGTTGGAAGATATATATGTACAAATGTGCATAATTGCATAAATGATACGTGCTATTTTGTTTATTTATTTCATTAATTACTGGAGAGGTCTTTATTTATTTTTTTAGTCTACAGAGAAATTCAATCTTATGTGTTTTTGACTGATAGACCAGGTGCCTTCTTTATTCTTTATTGACCAATGGCAAAAGAGCCTGAACCATTTATCCTTATACAACATCTGGCCCACTCCCACGTGCTCTACCTCTCAGCAAATTGACAAGTGTCATTCCCTTGTAAATATTAGAACCAAAATTAAAAAGTGAATTTCTCTTGCCCCAAGGCCTGGTCTGTTTCATCTTCCTCGTTCTCTTTGAAACCTTAGCCTCCATTAATGATCTAAAGAATCTCCATCAGCTATGGATAAGTTAGTGGCAGGAACAGAAAAGAAACTGCGGCTACTTGAGTTCGTGATCCCAACCTACCTTGGATCACACTGCCAACAAGCTCCCAAGTTGGGAGCGCAAATTCATGAATCTCAGGAAGATTCCTGGCCTTTTTATAAGAATCCTGCAACTAAGATCTCTCATGCTTCTTCACCTGATTAATAATTTGCATTTGCTATTTACAAAAACACTAATTTTTTCCATCGACTAATTTTTCCCATCGAGAGTCTAATCCATCTATCTTCACCCAAACTCATAAATCATGTCCCCCTCCTTCCTCTGGCTTCGCCCCGCTCACGCATAGTTCACCACCTTTCGGGTCCCGACAGGCATGCTAGCACTCAAACTCTTGTCAGAAGATCAAGGTTGGTCATGGTGCACCCCGTGAGGTGGATCCCACCTATCAGCTTCCTTTTGCCTTGGCTCCAAATTAAATCCATTTTCCTACGGAGCTACTCTTCCTGTCACTCATGTATTTCCTCGAAATTGATCCACTTCACAAGGTGGAAATCCCGTAAGCTTATCCAGCCACAAAGACACCCTATTAATATACATAAGAGAGAATGTAGATCCTAAAGAAAGATCAGTGTAGACAGTAACCTGCATTAAATTTGAAGAGAGAACTCGTTCATACTCCTCGATTTCCTTTCGAAGCCATTTATCACGCTCAGCTTTACTAGAAAACTGGGTAGCACGACCTTGTTTTTGGTAAAGAATGCTAAGCTGCTTTTCACGCTCCATTATACTGTAAGACCACAGAATAAATCCCATCAGGAAACTGCACCAAAGGAGAAGCACTACACGTATGCCAAAATAACTAGACACTCTTCAATCTTCACAAACAAGTAATGCACATTGGTATACATATTCGCATAGAGTGAGTGCTTGTGTGTGTGGAGCGAAGAGAGGAAGTTCATGCGAAAAAATGGAACTGTGTCCCTTTCTCAATACTGGAAGTCTAACAGGAGGGAAAGAGTTCTGATAGACCAGTAAAAATATCTTGAAAAACATAAGCTAAACATAAAAGAAGAAACATAGCAGAGATGTCAAAAGACATACCTTCTTGTAATAAGCTCTTCCTCTTTAACTTGCTCATCGTACAAGGGCCTTATTCTACTCAACTCTTCTAAAGATATCTGAATTTCTTTCTCAAGAAGCTCAAGCTGTTTCGTTGCTTCATCCTATAGAGTTACCATCGGGAAATCAACATGTGGAACAGTCTACGCATACATATATAAGCAAAAACTCTGTTGGAAGAATACCTTGGCTTTAATATTCCCAAAGATCTTTTCTTGGAGGTCTTTGTCGTCAAGCTCATGCTCTGCATGCTTTTTAATAGCTTCTGTTCGCTGCTTCTCTATTGTCTCTTTCTCTCTGTTTAAACTTTGAACTTCTTTGGTCAGATCTTTAGATGACTTGTCCAACTCCTTTAGTTTTTCATGAGCATCCAAGACATTGTTATACATCTTAGTTGATGTTTCAGAAACCTTGTTTCGAGCCTCTTCTACCTGCACCGAATAAGCAATACTTAGATATTTGCATTGTATAATATCAGTAACATGAGAACCAACAGATAGGTAGGTATCATTAACAGCCGATACATAATCTGACATGAATGTAAAGCCGACTTAAGCTGACAGTTGATGTTCGAACAGCTGGTAAACTGACAATTAATGTTCGAACAGCTGGTGCTGGGGTTGGCTCCCGTTAAGGCGCGTGAATATATGAACTTCGATGAAGTCAGGATCACGAATCGGTCAGGTCAAACTCGAAACTTACAAGAACTACAAACCTTTCAAGCTCACCAATTGACCACTCGTCCCATTCTGTGCCCTTAATTGGTGATTTTCATGCTTTAAATACAGAAACAGGACAGTTTTATAAAGTACAAAACAAAGACAAGAGTTGAAGTGTTGACAATTCTATAACTACACATCCTTCTCTCCCAATAAATACAAATATAAAAACTTTAACATTCCATAGGGGGTACCCCGTGTACAAACTAAAAAGCCACATATTGAAGCAGCAAGAAGCTGTCTTGGACACGCCATACAACAACCCAATAGCGAAACCCTGAGTATTGTGAAGAAAAAGCTCCACAATTGTCACTATAATAAGCATTTGTCACCAATTTGCTAATTGCCACATCTTGCACCTCTGCTTTAGATCTGCCGATCTAGCACCACCGACAACACTTCAGCACAGCAAAAAGCAAGCTCCCATCCCTCTTGCACAAAAAAACAGATGTCCACACCAAAAACACCACCTTAGGAGGGGCAGGCCCACACCATATAGCTCTCCGCAGGAAACACGCCCCTTAAAAATAGGCAAGTAAAGAAGCAAGAGTTCTGGTTTTTTATATTCATCCACCAATTCATGTCCTCCTAATAAATAAGTGTGAGGTGCCACATTCCATCATGCACGGCTTTCAGCTCCTAGTCATGAAAGTCCATCCTGGGAGCTTCTCTGTTCAATTGCAATCTGTACAACTCCAAGAGTGAGCCCTCCTCTCCTCCCTGCACCAACTCTCTAACCAGAATCTGACTATCTCAAGATCATCTTCACGTTCCTTACCCATGCTCCTCCTAACTGCCTGGCGCATACATTATATCTTGATGTATAACGCTTTTAGAAAGCCTAAATGTGGTCAGCACTGTTTGTTCTGAATAGCAGCCGAACACCTTTGCGACGTGAGAAATATTATGTATTTCCACCTATACAAAGCATGCTTTCCTCGATAGAATAATATTTTCCTTTTGAAAAATAAACATAAATTAAAAAACAAGAAGAACGCAAGACATAATAACATTTTGGGATAACCACACTCAACCTACATGAGGTTTATAGTTACTACACCAAACCACAAGAGGTCTGAGAATTTACACTCAACCCATGATCAGAGCTCTGAAACAGTGAATGATAAACCTTTATCAAGTGACACTTTTATGAAACTTTCAGATTATTACTTCACAGTAAAAAGATGAGTCAAAATAAATTATAATAATTTTTTCTACAAACACTAACTCTCTTCCCCTTTTTCGTTTGTCAAGAACCAAAACACCCAACTCTCTTTGTTTTCAAGAGCCAATGACACCCCCTAGAATGAAATATCTCTAGTTCACTATCTATCCCAGAACTGTCTTTTGACAAGATCTACGAGCACTATTCAACACCCATAACGAACCAGTTGTCGGTTATTATTATTCATCAATTTCATTCGTATAAAGTTGCGAAAATACAGTTATAAAGAACATCGTGAAAATGATGATCCACTCTTAAAATGAACGAGCCCACTCCCAACTGACACTACTCATGTAAGACAGGATGGATGGAGTTTGCTGGTTAAGAAATTGTGATAGCAGAACATGGTGAAGTCAAAACAATAGGCATCTTATATGATGTAGAGAAGAAGGAATTCTTGTATTGAAGCATGGAGAGCGGTGATAGGGAAATCACTCAAATGGGGCGAAGACCTAATAATGCAGCTTTCTTCATTTTATGTGCAATACTTTGTTTTTGGTTTTATTTTGCCCAAGAGGACATTTTTCTTAAAGTATGATTAAATTCTCTGACACTCGAACAAATTGGGCCAAGTGTAAGATAAACCAAACCTCTGTAGTTTAGTGTCGTTTCTCAAACCTCATGTAGTTTACTGCAATAACTTAGAACCCCATGTAGGTCGAGTGTAATTTCAGTGACTGTGATTATATAGAGATTTAAAAAATATGTTTGGTTGATTTGCTTGCTAATTCTTAATTAGAGATTTAAAAAATACCTTTTATTGCTTTTTAAGTGCACTCTGTTTTTTACTATATTTCACTAATAAAAATTTTTGGTGAATTCGATATAATTTTTGCACCCCGTGAAAAAAAAAATCCTAGTTCCGCCCCTGATCATGAAACTTATTTATGAACTCATCAGAACCTATCTACCATACAGGTATTAGAAAGATGCAATCAAAAACCTTGAGTTATTATAAAATAAAGGAGAAAAAACAAACAATAAATAAGTTGACGATATTAAGGCATTGCCCACCTTTCTTTAGTTGGGGTGAGACTCTCGACACAACCTTTTTGCAATTTAAATACCCTAAAACAAATTATTTATTGCTAAAGCTGAAACTCTGTCGCCATATCTGCTTTGACAATTAACTAATCATGGATCAGGTTAAGGAACCGAGTCTTCTTTATTGATCAGATTTTGTAGACTGGCACCATCCTTAGCTCCACTCTTTAGCCCAAAGTGTCACTATTCCTTGTTTATAGAAACACATAATAGCTCCACTCAATAGCAGTGAAATCTTCGATCTCCTATCAGCTTATGTGTACGTGTCCCCACCCTTTTCTCTTCGTACTAAACACTGTCTTCATTTGTACCGAAACATTCAATCGCAGTGAAATCTTCGATCTCCCATCAGCTTATGTGTACGTATCCCCCCCACCCCCTTCCTTTTCTCTTCATACTAAACACTCTCTTCATTTGTACCAAAACATGAGTCATTTCCTTTTATGCTTCTAAATATAATCATTTTTTAACTCAATAAAAATGTAAGAGAATTACATTAAGGACTAAATTCCTATTTGCACCTTCATTACTATCACCGGACCATATTATTCAATTACCCAATAAATCTATCTCAGGAATGTACAGAAATGAAGGATGGGCTATTTACAGCAACCGGTTACTAAAGCTGGAACTCTGTAACTACATTTGGCCGCACCCAATTAAAATGTCTCAAATTGCCTTGTCTTTTGGGAAACGCCTCAAATTTAGGGGCCAAACAAAAAGTATCAATATTTCCCGTCTTGACTATGAATCCTGACTCCACCTCTAATGGAAGTGAGATTCAAAGAATAGAGACTCCTACCAAAAGTCAGTCAGTTCCAAAGTGTTATATCTCAGCACCAATGACTTTCCATCTTAACCTTCACTTCAGCTATTAAAAGGTGTGGAATTATTTGTAAGTCATTGTCTGAGAACTTGAAAGGAGGACAATGTACTCTAGTTGTTAGAGTATTTAGGCCGCCTTTGTTCTACAAATACAGCATTAATTGATTAAATCTACTAGTCGGCTGAAATATACTCGAGCTTCAGAGATTAAAGCTGAGGCTATGGCCTGATGACAATCAAGAAGCGTTTTGTCACCCAAATGTTAGCGGAAAAGAATATCAGATTACTAGTTTCTCTTTATTAAAGTTTGTGCGTAGTTAGGTACTATTTGAAATTATTAGTCCTGATGGGAGAATACTAGCTGGCAGTAGCCTATAACTTCGGCTCTGTTTGAAAACGTTTTCGTTTCAGTTTTTTCTCCAATTTTGTAAATTGGAAGAAAAAAATGTGTTGAGCACACAGTTTTCGTTATTTTTTTTTTTCTTCAGTTTTATAAACAGGGCTGTTTTTTATTTTCAGTTTTGGTTTTTATTTTGAGCCCATCACCACCACCCTCCCACTGCCACCGCCCGGCCACCACTTGCCGCTGCCGGCCCCGGCCATCGCCACCACAAACCACACTAAAGAAAAAACTCAAAATAAAAATTGTATCAAACACATTTTTTTTTGTAAAAAATAAAAACTAAACTGATTTTGGTTTTTGTTTTTTTTGAAACAGGAAACCAAAACGGGACGTGATTACAAACGCTACCTTCATTAGAGTTCATGCATTGCAACGCCTAAAATGGACTCTTATGCATGAAGCAATTGAAATCAAATATGCAGCAAATCATGGCCACATGATTCTTCTTGCGAACATACGGGAAATTAGGATTAATCACAGCGCAACACTGTGGCTCGTGTGAAATATTAATTGTGTTGAGTAGGTATAGACGTATAAATTATGTTTGTGAGTGTGTGCACACTGTATATAAGAAAATAGAGCATAAAGGTGTTACTATATCTCCTACAATTTTTTCTTTTTTCTGATTTCTTCCATTTCCCCACCTCAACCGTGTCCCTGATCAGCCAAAATAACCATCCGGGACATGGCCGACCCCACAAGCAATTCTTAAAAATGTCATTGTTTCGTCATTTCATAGAGTCAAAAGCATAATCATGGTGCAAGTCCAATTCACAATCGATAATCCAGAGTCTTTCAGCAAATAAATCAAATAACAGAGCAAAAACCAGTTCACAATGGAAAATGCCATTGTTATTTTGAGCTTTAAATTTAACAGACCTCTGCAAGTTTCTGGCGTGCATCATGAAGTTCCTTTTCATATATGCTGTATTCTAGAGATTTCCTCTGCTTGTCAAGCTGCTGATATTTTTTGAGTTCCGCTTTCTCTTCCTCCAGCTCTCTTAATCTCTCGTCCAAGTATTGAACAACTTGAATTATCTGATTTCTCTTATTACCTGTTTAGCCGAAACATCTCTTAGTAAATTAAAAGTATGCAATGGGCAACTAACTCAATAGTGACTTGCCAGTTTCCTGCATGATTTTCAAACTTTCACGACGTCGTTCTTCATAAACTCGGGTGCCACCGATTTCCTTCAGTAGATCCAGTCGCTCTGAATCTTTCATCAATGTTAACGACGATATCTAGGAAAAATTCCACAAGAATGAGTCACAGTTGAGCACAGTAGATGCATAAACCAGACAAGCAAGAGCAACCATACCTTTCCTTGCTGCACCACATAGTAAGGATTGGAGCGAGAGAACCCGGCACTTTCCAGCAAATTCATAACTTCTGTTTTCCTGCAAATACAGAGTTACCTTCTCTGATTACCAACTGATAACCAAGAGTGGCAATGCGAAAAGAGATGCGTCAAGGCAAACAACAACTTGTAAAATTACTCACGTGATATGCTTCCCATCCAAGAAATACTCATCTTTTTTAAGACCAACTGTTCTCCGCAAGCGCACTTCCTCCTTATCAACCTATCAAATATACAGGGATATCAAAACAACTAAACAAGACGGAACTGTCTACAAATAGGAGTGCTTGCTACATGTCGGTGGTGCTTGCAAGAAAGAATTTAGGTGAGGGAAAGACTTGCAATGGAAAAAATTCAAAAACATGTTCAATAGTTAAAATGATTAATTGTAGCAGAAACTTAGAATCCAGCTTCTTATTTCGGAGGAAAAAATTGAAAAACATGTTCAATAGTTCAAATGATTAAATCTTGTAGCATAAACTTAGAATCCAACTTCTTATTTCGGAATCTTGAATTCTAGGCCACAACCACCAGTTTAGTACTCCCCACTGACTAAGTCATCCCCTTGGTTTTGAACCCATGACCTGTAGGTCAATGGAGTAACCTTTACTGCTGCGCCAACAAAAAACCAGTTTCGAGAGTATTTCCCCACTGACTAACTCTTTGTACAGTTTGCATGAATGTGGAGTGTAAAATTCAAGATCACAGATTTTGTCAGGAAAATGCTTTAGTAGTAGTTAGTTAATGGAATAAAAACACATCTACCATGTGCAGCAAACCAATATATAACTGTGTGTACATTATCATTGAATGTTGTCTACAACTGGGTTCATGATTGCCTTATGCTATTGTTTATCTATATCAATCTACATGATGTACTTGGAAGAAACCATGGAAGAATCTGCACACGTCAGTACAGTGGAAATATTTGCATGAAGTTGGAAGATTAGATATACTCAAAGAGGTTGACAAAAATTACCGGGATTCGATTGTCAGAGTTATCAAAAACAATCTCAACAAATGCAGATAACACTCTGTGACCTGTTCCTTCCTGAATAAGGTGAAATTCAAACATCAGGGGAGCAAAGAAGAATTACAAAGTATGATATCTATTAGAAGTTCAAAAACTTACATGGAGGAAAGCATGCCTATCTTCACTGCGCAGGTTTTGGAAGAGGTCGCTTATCACAAAACGGATAGCTACATGCGCCAATTCAAAATACAGACAAAAGAAGAAATGAAAAATAAGAGGTGTCAAAAAAAAGATAAAGACAAAATAAAGAACAAATATTACGTATAATAAATGATGATTGGATATAAACTCAATTACCGTGGAAAAAGTTTGACTTGCCAGATCCATTAGCACCAACTGCAGAGTAAACAACAGCAATTTATTACAAAAGAAACAACAGCAAATACATTAATAAACTCTTCACTAGTTGGAATCTTCTCCTTATGTTAATCTACTAAACTAAGGTAGAAAACGCCTGAAAATAAAATTCTCTCCTTTGAGATCCAAAAGCGTAGCTAAACACTGTCTTGTGCTTTTAGCGACTTCTTATGAACAAAGTTGACAGTTTACAAACAGTTCCGTTTTCTACTTCGATCATTTTTTTAAAATTACCAAACAGTTGTAAATCTGCTATACCCTCCTCAATTAATTTCAAAAATGCATTTGCAACGAGTTAGTGAATATAAATCTGGTGTTCTAAGAAACAGAATTTTTAAAATGGTAATTAAACAAATACGACTCAGAAAACATAAAAACAAAAAAGGGAAAACGGTAACCAAATGGAGCGTTAGCAAATCATGAAAAGGAGGGCCTTGTTCACCAGTCAGCAGGCCAAATAAACTAGGCTTTCTTTTTCTTTTTATTTTGTGAAATCAAGCCAAGCTTCAGTTTTCTACCTCTTTCAAGTAAGTGCTTTCCTTTGCATTATGCTATCTTATGTAGCAGATGCGACTCCATGGTTTTATTTTCTTTTTTTTATTATTTATACTACAGCGAACAGAACTTTTTGCAACCTGGTTTCCTTCTGTGAAGAGCGCAAGCAGAAAATTTGTGGAGATTCAGCACTAAGAGCAATTGTATGGGAAGTAGATTAAGGATATCAAATAATGCACAAGTACCTAGAGGTTACTTGGATATAACTTTCATAAACAGGACCTCTACATTGAAAAACTACATTAAGTTACAAGGAAGAGGAATGGCTGCGCACGCCCACAATCTAAAATGTAGTGAACACGTACTTACACTTGCTGAGGTATTACTTGAGTTATTATTACTTGAATCAAGGAGTTTATTTACCTCTACAAGTTCCTATACTAAACTACCGTTCTTTTACTTTTCTTTTCGTAGTACCAGAGCTAGAGCATCTTATATCAGAATGAAATGTTCTAAAACATAACTGATCCTTGAGATCTTCAAGTCAATCGATTCTTGAGATCTTCAAATCGAAATGCAAGCCGCTGATATTTTAATATGATCTGCTAGTGCTGTCTAAACATCTAAAACCAAGATCATGACTCTGCATCAATCAGGAAGCCTTGTGGTCCAGATGAAATTGCTTGTGGTGTTAAACATCCAATAGTTTACTTATGTTTCTTAGGCGCAGGAACCTCCTGTGTTACAATCTTTTATCTGGTCCCACCCCAAACCTTCTACACTCCTGGCATGGCATAACCTACAGTAGGTGTACCGAGACGACTTACTATCCACAAGTTCTAATTAGTATTTCCATCAAGGTTAAAGAACCTCCAAAATCCTTCATTTCTATTCCACACAACCACCACAACAACTTAATACCAACAGATTTGGGAGCAAATAGAATAAGCACAAAGAAAGGAAACATAATGAGGGGACTAATCAACAGCAAAAATTTTGATACGCGCTGGTCTTTGATTGGTCGTTCCTAATGAATTGCACGTTAATAGCACAGAAAAAAGTACACCAAACATTAGAGTGAACACTAATATCTACATAGAACATGACAAAACTAAAAAATGCCTAAAAGAATTTTTTCAAGCCTTTCGACAGTTTATCTTGCCCACTATCGTTTATCTCGCTAGGAATCATGATAGCTAGTCTATTATCTGCCTAGCTCTAGTCCGACAACCGTACACTTGAATTAATTCCGTAAAACAACAGCTAAAAGAACAATGCATTAGGGCAAACAATAAGTGTATTCAAACAACAACAGCATACTGGAAATACTAATACACACAGTAAGCATATCCAAACACACAGTGATCGTACATACGTGTTAATCGAAGTAAAAAAGAGGAGGGAAGGAGCCTATACCGACGCAATTAACTTTAGCACTGAAAGGTTCAGTAGCAACTTGCTCTTTGTAGCTCTTAAATCCTTCAATAATGACCTAAAATTGGCCCAATATCCAAGTAAGAGAAGTGAAATCGAGGACTACAAAGAGTAAAAACTAGTGAATTCACAGTTTAATTACCTGCTTTATGTGCATGTTGAAGTTCCAAGGGTATCCCTACTTGTGAGCATAAATTCCAACGAAGCGGTGGAGGGCCTGGTGGTGTTACCCTAGAGTAGGTGGCAGTTGGCGGTGGTTTTTTTGCTCCACGGTGGTGAGCGCTTGCAGAGGCATAAAACTTCACTTTCACGGAAGTGAAGGTGTCAAGTAGCGGAATGGATCGGAATTTGGGGGGAGTTTGAAAGAAAAAGAGGCAGGGGCTGTTTGGTAATGGATGTGCACTGCTTTTTTTAATGTGTTTTTTTCCTAAATAATGTAATTTTAATATTTAATTACATGTTTGAAC
This sequence comes from Escallonia herrerae, assembly GCA_033070095.1. Classification (NCBI taxonomy): domain Eukaryota; kingdom Viridiplantae; phylum Streptophyta; class Magnoliopsida; order Escalloniales; family Escalloniaceae; genus Escallonia; species Escallonia herrerae. Next base: position 159,686 of record JAVXUP010000464.1, read on the forward strand.
CTTATTTCTTGTAGAAATCACACTTACAAATAACAATTTCAAAGAATAAAACATAATTTCAAACTATGATTTCAACTTTTTCTTTTTAAGAAACATGATTTCTCTTGAAAAACGTATTTATGAACTACAATTTAAAAACATGGTAAGTAACAACAATTTCAACAAAAATTGTGGTTAGAAATCACGATTTCAATAAAAAAAACATCTTTTAGAACAATGACTTCTATTAAAAACAAGGTTCTCGAAAATGATTTTTATTTTTCAATCTTGGTCCGAAAACATTGTTAAAAACTACGATTTCTTTTAAAGTTGTGGTTCTCGATGCTCGGTTTCTATTTTTCAACCTCAATTTCTTTTTCTTTCCAAATGTTCTTTCAATTTTGTTTAAATTAGACAAACAAAACGAAGAATGTATAAATAACTCAAAAACTAGTTTTGGAAACATGTTTTCTTCTTAAAAATCGTGGTTCTAAATCACGACTTTAAAAAGTATGGTAAGCAAGTTAATAAAGTTCAAAATGCAGTAAATGGGTAATTATGTATTAAAATTGCATTATTTAGGGCAAAAACTCACTTGTTTATGTTTTCTACGAGCTAGAAGTCTACTGGTATTATGAATTAGGAAGAAACTTACCATGTAAGCTTTACACTTTGTTTGGTTTGTTGATTAGTGTTAATAAATTGGGTCAGTGGACCCATTATCTACCCACTAACAGATAGTGTGTATTTTTTAGTCTGGATTATTACAACTAATTAGAGGATATTTATCTCCTAAGTATTTGAGATAAATACAATATTTTATCTCTTAATTGTTTGAGATAATTACAGTCTTTATCTCATAAGTGTTTGAGGTAAAGCTAATATCTAATATTATATCTATATAAAGACCAGAGATATCAAACAAGTCATAACATAACAAAATAAGCCACAAGACAATTCCTTCCTCTTTCATACTCTCTCTAAACCAAACTCTAGGATTTGGTTCATGGACGAAGAACTCGATTCAAGAGTATGATTACTTGTTGATACGCCTTTAACATGCTAGCATAAATTATGTGCATGTTACACCTTTTTACGTGTATATACATATATATATATATGAGGCTCATCAAGAAAAATTCAAAATTTATGAGTAAATTATTCTGAAAAATAATTATATGGATTTGTTCTCCTATGGTTGATGATGAACTTCATAAAATTTATAAAATTTTGCGAATATTAATGCATGGTTTGTGAAAAATCGCGATTTTATTTTTCAAGAAAACTCTAATTTTTTGGAGTTTTGGGACTCAAATTCAGAGCATGATTCAGCTTTTATCATAATCGGTTGATATAGAGTTAATCTATGTTACATAAGCTTTCCAACGATAGATGGCACGCATTATTAGGCTTAAAACAAGAGAGATATCACCTTCAGAAGTTGGCCTCGAGGCATGGCAACCGTTGAATAATTAGGGTAACAGAAGAAGACGAACACGGGAGCCACGCGCCCAGTCAAACGCGCACATGCCAAACACCAGCGGAGCCCAGCCATCAGCCAAGGTTGAGCTGCACGCACGCGTTATGTGCCGCACGCGCGTGATGCCAAGTTGTCCACACGTGAGTCGAGCTACTTCCACGCGCCCCCACATGTGCGTAGGTTCAACACGCGGCTGCTGCAGAAATGCCCAGACACAACCCCACACGCACGGTGGCGAGTGTGGCTTGTGAGGGCTATTTCCGGCAGATTTTAGCCACATCGCCAGCGAGTGGTGCTCCTGCTTGGTTTTTTGTGGAGTCAAATTCACCTTTATACCCTCTATGTGTATTCTGTTTAATTTTTAAACAACTTTATCTAAAAAAATTAGCTTTAAATTTTTTGTTTTGTACACACATGTTTTTTTCTTTAAATTCAGAGGGTATATTAGGGTTAAATTTACTGTTTGTCATCTTTTAAGAATTTATCTCTTGTTTTTGGGCTTTTTGTGAGTATTTTTATGGTCCCAAAATACAAATAATGCATAAATATTAATTTTTGCACTTCGTGAATAGAAATAAATATTTTGGAGAGCTGTATGACATAGATGAATTCTGTTTTATTTGTTTACCTTGATTGTTATGGTTTAAATATGCTTTTGTTAAGGTATATTTGTTGGGTTTTGGTAAGCCTATACTTTTTTAACCCAATTTCAAGACCTTCTCTCCTGTTTTTTTTTAAGGAGAATGTGGCTTATGCATCCATTTAATTATCTTTCAACTTATTTTTTTTAACATGCTAGTTTTATGTTAAATGGATGGATATTAGATTGACATTCTAAATAAACTTATGTATTTATTTTTTTAAATTATTAGAATGCTAATAGAGCTCAATGGAGTCCTTGCACACTTTATTATATGGTGCAATTATGTTATTCTAAATTATCATGTGGATGATTTATTATATCGTGGATTATATGATAAAATTTATTACAAAAAAATTATTTAAAAAATATTTTTTCATCTCACATACATGGGAGATGATTAAGAGCTTAGCAACTTTTCGATTTTATGATGTGAGAAAGGATAGTATTGTTCATTTGAATTTTTTTAAATAAATAGAAAGATATGTAATTAATGTCTTTTTCTTTGCACAAACTAAAGAAGTGAATAGGATGACTACCAAGAATGTCATAGCTGATCTCGTTAAGGGTAAGAAACTTATAAGAGATAATTATGATTTTTTGCATAAAAAGATGAATGAACAAGAGCTCGAGGAGCACTCAACTAAAGAGATGGTCCCGCCCACTGAGAGGCAACCCCTAACAGACCACGCTACCTACCAGAAATGGAATGTGAAAGATCATAGTGCGCGCTACACCTTGTTGAGTAGCTTGAAAAATTATCTAATTTGCCAGTTTGATGAACTTCCAACTTGTAAAGCTTTATGGGATCTGCTAAAGTTCTCTTTTGGTGGAACCTTAACTACGCGGCTTTGTAGCCTTGTGATCAAGTTTGAGGAATACACAAAAGACCATAAGCATACCTTGAATAAACATCTAAGGGTGATGTCCAATATGATTGGTAAGTTAAGGGATGGTGGCCATGCGCTCACAGATGAGCAGCAAGTTAAAGATGTCATAAGGTCGCTTCTTGCCTCATAGGCCAATATGAAACAGATATTGATCTATATTGAAAACATCAAGAACTTTTTCTGATGTTTCGCGCAATGCAAATGGCAAGCGCTGAAGACAAAGTAAGAAAGGCAAGAAAGACGAGGCTAGTACTTTTGGGCCAAAGGAAGGGAAAATGAATAAACCCAAGAGAGGAAAACGTCGTGGAAAAAAGAATTTGTCTAAAATCAAATGCTTCAACTGTTAACAGTAAGGACACTTCACTCGTGATTATACTAAGCCAAAGAGGCCACCTTCTGAATATTTCTCTCAGTTATGTGTTTCTTCACATGTAATGGTTGATGATTCCAAAGTTATACGGTTTGTGGATACTGGTGTAACAAAACATGTAGCACGTTATCGAGAGGAATTCGTAGATTATCAACAGATTCCATTGAGAAACAAACATATCTTCACCGGAAACAATAACTTCGAGGAGGTGCTAGGGGTTGGTTCTTACCAGCTCAAGTTGTGCACTGGGGGCACATTGCTTCTTGAGGATGTACGATATGCACCCACTGTTCGGCTTAATCTACTTTTAGTTAATGCTTTTATTAAACAATGGTTTTTCCTTCAATTTTAGGGGTAATAAGTTGGATATCTTTTTGGATGATGTTCAGTTTGAACATGGCTTTCGCATAGATAGTCTTTTCAATTGGATTTATTTGATTCTCAGTCCTTTTATTCTTATGTGGTGAATGATAATGTTGTGATGATTCTGCCACCTGGTATGCAACACTGGGCCACTTAGGCCAAGATAGAATGACTCGTTTGATTAGAAAAAGCCTTTTTGGCCCACTCATAAAAGTAAATCTACAAACATGTGAGGCTTCTTTGGCCGGTAAAGCATGCAGGAAGCCTTTTAGAAAGGCTATGAGAGCAACTCAGCCACTTGAGCTAGTTCACTCTGACATATGTGGGCCCATGAATGTAAAGGCTCGCAATGGTGCCTCTTATTTCCTTATATTGATAGACGATTATACTCGATATGGTTACGTGTATCTGATATCTCACCACCATGAAGCTTTGAGCTGTTTCAAACGCTTTATAGCAGAGGTTGAGAATCAGAAAGAGAAGAGTTTAAAAACTCTTCACACTGACCGAGGACGCGAATATTTGTCTGATCACTTCAAGAAGTTTTGTGAGGAAAAAAGGGTACGCAGGCAACTTACTATTCTTAATACTCCACAACAAAATGGTGTTGCAGAAAGTAGAAATAGAATATTGTTAGATATGGTTTAGTCTATGATAGCGCAAGCAAACCTTCCAATCTCTTTTTTGAGGGGATGCCCCCTTTTGACTGCAGTCTATATACTTAATCAATTGCCTTCACAATCAGTCAAATTCACCCCATATGAGCTTTGGAATGACCAAAAGCCAAATTTGGATAACTTGCATCCATGGGGCTTAGCATGTTATGTTCACAGTACTTCTCATACATATGGAAAACCAGGGCCCCTAGAGCTAAAAAGACTATCTTCTTAAGGTATTCTGAAAACTCTAAAGGCTATGTGATGTAGGTGAACATCCAAATAATGGAAAGACTGAAATAGAGTCTCGTGATGTCGATTTCATTGAGAATGATTTTTCTAGCATCGGAGATGCAAGTAAGGATCTTGATCTCTATGAGTTAAAGGAGGTTGAAGCCACTTTACCATCTTCAAGCGAAGCTGAAAAATTAGTTTCTCATCCAGTAATCGCTGAAGATAGTATAAGTGACCCTTAACCTAGTGGGAGCATCCTAGATAGTGGGAGGGCACCACCAGGGTCATCAAGTCAACAAGATTCTCAACTGCACAGAGGTGCACGGGGAATAATTCCATGTCGTCATTTTAAGATTGACAGAGAAATTCTTATATGCATTCTAACTGATGAAGATGAGCCTACTTCTGTGGAAGAAGCCTTGTCTTCACCTGCTAGAAATAAGTGGATGGTTGCAATGAAGGATGAGTTTAGCTCAATGGAGAAGAAACAAGTCTGGGAGTTGGTTAACCTTCTGCCGTGGCGCAAGGTAGTTGAAAACAAGTGGATTTTAAAAGTCAAGCACAAGGTAGATGGGTCAATTGACAGGTATAAGGTACGTCTAGTGGTGAAAGGGTATACCCAACAGCGGGGTCGGAACTATGAAGACACTTTCTCCCCGGTGGTGAGATTTGCTTCAATTCGCCTGATCCTAACTATTCTCGCCCAGCAGGATTTAGAACTTTTTCATATGGATATTAAGACTGTGTTTCTCAATGGAGACCTAGACGAAGAGATCTATATGGCTCAACCTAAAGGTTTTTAAGTCAAGGGACATGAGCACAAAGTTTGCCAGCTCAAATATTCTATAAATGGTCTCAAACAATCGTCTAGGCAGTGGTACTTTAGATTTCATTATGCCATTATCTTTATAGGTTTTGAAATGATTGAAAAAGACCATTGCGTTTACATAAAACGATCCAAGAAAAGTATTCTTATCCTTTCTTTGTTTGTGAACAACATTCTTTTAGCTGAGAATGACATGAGTTGCATTGTCGCCACTAAGCAGTGGTTGTCCTCAACTTTTGAGATGTAGGAGACTTCTTGGTTTGTCTCAAGAGACATACATCAAGAAAGTTATTGAACGATTCTGTATGCATAACTCAAAACCCATAGACACTCTAATGGACAAGGCGTGTACTTTAAGCACATACCTGCCCAAAGAATGATGAGGAAAAGAATCGGATGTCCAAAGTGCCTTACGCAACTGCAGTAAAGAGTCTGATGCACGCTATGTTGTGTATGGGTCCAGACACCTGTTATACCGTTGGAATGGTGAGTCGTTATCAGAGTAATCCTAGACCTGCTCATTGGAATGCAGTGAAGAGGATTCTTCGATACCTACATGGAACCGTTGATCTCATCCTGTGTTATCATGGTGGAGACTTGAGACTAAGAGGATACAGCGATGCCGATTAGGGCATTAATAGAGACGAGCATAGATTCACTTCAGGTAGAGCTATCTCTTAGTGCAACAAGAAATAGTCTTGCATTGCTCTATCGACGATGGAATCGGAGTATGTTGCTTGTTCAGCAGCAATCCAAGAATCTGTTTGATTGAGGTCATTCATACAGGCTCAAGGGGTTACAGCTCATGCAGATGAGGCTGTCACTATTCTCTGTGACAATACAATTGCCTTAGATTTTGTAAAGGACCCCAAATATCATGGGAAAGCCAAACAAATAGGCCTTCCTTATCACTTCATTAGAACTTTAGTTGTGCAAGGAGAGGTGACCATGAAGCATATACCTACTGACAGAATGATGACTGGTCCTTTGATCAAGCCTATTGCTAGAGATGTTTTCCTTTCTCACATTAGGAGTATTGGACTAAGTAGGGTTTGATATGTTTCTTATGGCAATTAATGTACTTGACATTATTATTATATTTTTCATTCCTTGATTTGAGTTTATTTTGGAATGAGTGGATAATCTTTATGATTACATATACATCCTTATTGAGAGTGTCACCAGGCTTGAATTGACCCACTCACACGGGTAATGTACCTTGGCGCTAAGATAGCGAGCAAGATGAGACATAATTGCCTTAGGCGCCAAGAGGGCGAATAAGATGATACAGTTTGTTATTAAAGTGTGTCACCTTAGTTGGAGCTAAGATGAGACCTAAAAAGGTAGGTCGATCATAGAGTATCTTCATAACTCTATGTAGCATGTTTACAGCCGAATGTGAGATTTTAGGCAGGCACTATGAGAGTGACTGGACTGAAAAACTCAGGTTAGGCGCTCGTACAACGACTAGACTCAGATTTTTATGGCGTATTTTATTATACATTTATGTGACACGCCTTTACGGGTTACGCCATAACATGCAAATCATACTGCATGTGCTAAATGCAAACCGACAGTGGGAGTGATGAATGAATCCCTGCTTCGTCATTGTGTGAGCCTATCAATGTCGCTACTTCAGCGTGTACCCTTGGATCATGGATGATGCGGTCTCGCGGGGCATGTCTAGGAAAGTGGTTGGGTCTAATTGGAATGACATGAGGGCTTTGAGAAGAAAGTTCAATATTACACCATGTTGTGTGATTCATAGCCCGGGCGACCATGTGGATTTTCATTTCGATATGAGTTATGAATATATAACATATGAAAGGTTTAACACTGCTCATTATGAGAGATTTGAGAGTGTTTAATCTGGTGTAGTTGAACTATTTGGGTACATACGAGATTTTTTAAAGTGAAATATTGCTTTAGTTTGGTGATAGCTTAATACAATACTCCTCAATGTTAGACATCCTTTGGATCTCGACAACCTTCGTCTCCAACTCACCTCAGATCAAGCTACAGTCGCAAGTACAGGTCAGAGGCCGATCTGACATTTGATCCCAAAGAGAAGAACGGAGAACACGTAACCAGAAGCAGATCATGCTACTGTAGCGATCCATCTGTCAAGAATGCAGAGCAGTTTGCGGTGAGCATACAACTATTCTTCACTTTTGCATTCCTATAGTATCCTTATTAGTTGTGGACAGTTGCTTTCCTATAACATCTATTACTTTCTTATACAAAGCGGATATAATGAAAAAGTTCAAGCCAACTCCCAGGCAGACAATAGCCAAGCAGTGGACGAGGTCTTTTTGTGGTCAGAAGCTACAAGGGGTCCTAAGAAGGACCGTACACTCGACCACCCTCGTCAATCTGCACGTTCGTTGTTAGGTAGACATCAATCATCAGGCACAACCAGTTGTAGCAGTTCTCAGGTTGAAGTGACGGATAAAGAGCGCATAGACAAACTTGTTGAAGAAAAAATTACGATGATGACCCAACAAGGTTTTATTAAGCCATGAGCCAGACATCAGGTAATACCAATTTTCTTAAGTAGTTATGTATTGTGGTCATTTAATCTGTGATCTTGATTTGTATATATTATGTTGAATCATTTGTATGGCTTCATGCAGAGCAGTATTGTGCCTAGTGCCGGTGATTCTCAAGATGGTAAGGACATTGTTGGATCAAACGTGCCTTCAACAAGGGATGAAGAAGATGATGATGACGGGGTTGGTGGGTCTGCCGGCTAGTATATTTTTGGGGTCTTATGTATTGATTGTAGCTCATGAACATATACTTGACTCATTTTTTTTATTTTGGTTGAAGACTGTGTATGTACCTAAGAGTTGACGTTTTTCTTTGTCACATTGAGGTGATTTTGATGGCCTATGTTTATAGTTTGATGATGTAAAGCTTGATATGCTTGGTTTGGGATTGACGTATTGAAATGAATGCGAGACTTGTTTTTGGATGTGTAGAGTAGATAGGTTTTGGACAGGTTGTTTGAATGAATGTGGGACATGGGGTTGAAATGGTTTTTTTAATGAAATGTTGAAAGGTTAAATTGGTCTTTGGACAGGTTGTTGAATTGATTTGGTTTTGGACAGGAGGTCAAAATAGAGCTATTTTTTCAAAGCATACCCAGGTTTAGCGACCGCACATCGCGGTTGCTAACTGAACACGGCGGTTGCTAAACAAAAACATTTTAATTAAAAAAAACTTAGCGACTGTGATTTGCGGTCGCTAAACAAAACAAATTTAAAATAAAAAATATTTTGCGATCGTGGGTGCAGTCTCTAAATGTGTCAACGCGGACTCTAATATAAGTGACCAATTATTAAATGCAATCGCTAAACTTTAGTGACCGGATCTCTAGCAATCATTTTAGCGCCTGCAAAACGGTTTAGCGACTGCTTTTTCCTTTTAGCTACCGCCAGTTGCAGTCACTAAAGGGCTAGTTTCTTGTAGTGAAGTACTTGAAAGAAGTAGAAAACCAAGAGCCAAATCGAGTCAAGTCAATGGCAGAAGAAACTGTCAAAGTCAATATAGGCACGCCTGCAAATAAAAAGGAAAATCAAAATAAGGGCTAGTTTAAATGAGTTAGAAAGAGAGAGACTAACTACACTCTTAGGGAAATTTATCGATGTTTTTACTTGGTCATATAGAAACATGCCTGGGATTGACCCTTCAATCTTGAGCATCATATACCAACTCTGCCAGAGGTCAAACTCGTTAAGTAGAAACTTTGCAAGTTGAGGCCCGAATGGTCTCTCAAGGTCAAATTAAGAAGAGGTCATAAAACGACTCCATGTAGGGTTCATAAGGTTCATTAAATACCCTGCTTGGTTGGCCAATATAGTACCTATTCGCCAAGTCTGGAAGTGTGTTAATTACAAAAACATTAACTGAGCTTCTCCCAAGGATGACTTCCCTCTTCCATCGTTGATTTGATCATAGACAACATTGCAGAACAAAAGTTGGATTCCTTTGAGGACTATATAGCGGGGTATAACCAAATTAAGATGGATCCAGAGGACTAAGAAAATATAGCCTTCACTATTCCTTGGGGCACCTTTTGTTATAGAGTAATGCCTTATGGGTTAAAAAACATCGGGGCTACCTACCAGAGAGCCGCTACTACTCTTTTCCATAACATGATCCATAAGGAAAGTAGAGGTGTATGTTGATGACATGATTATTAAGTTCAAGATCCAAGAGGATCATTGTGCAGTTTTGAGGAAGTATTTTAAGAGATTAAGGTAATATAACATAAGGCTCAATTCTTAGATATATATATTCGCAGTCACGGCTGGTAAACTATTGGGATTCATGGTCAGTAAGTGAGACATAGAAGTAGACCTAGCTAAGATCAAAACCATAGTGGATATGCCTCCGCTGAAGAACGATAAAAAGATCCGTGGGTTTAAATTTTGGAAGGATTCAATATATTAGTCGCTTCATATCCTAGACGACGATGATCTATGAATCTATCTTCAAACTATTCAAAAAGAGTCCACCAAAGAATGGACTCCCTTTTGCGGATTGAAATAAGAGACTGTTCAACAAGAAGCTTTTAAAAATGTAGTGCCTTAGAGGCCTTCGATAAGATCAAAAAATACCTGAGTAACCCTTAAGTCTTAACCCCTCTAGTTTTGGGTAAGGCTTTGTTGCTTTACCTGACCGTGATCAACACGGCCGTTGGAGGAATGTTAGCTCTATATCTAAAGAACTCCCTGATAGAAAGAGACATCTACTATGTTAGCAAAAAGTTAACATATGAAGAAATGAACTATTCTACGTTAGAGAAGACACGCGTGTCGTTAGTGTGGGTAACAAGAAGCTGGGACACTATTTCTTTGCTTACCTTATCAGGTGTTCTTGACTAAGATGGACCAAATAAAGTACATGTTTGAGAAACTGGTCCTATCCAACCGCACGACTAAGTGGCTCCATCTATTTCTAAATTTGATATAACCCATATCACTAAGAAGTCGGTAAAAGGAATAGCCGTAGTAAACATGTTGGCAGATTGTCCTACGAAAGATGTTAGTGAATGGGAATGAAGCTTCCGATTGAGGATGTTTTTGTCATTGAGGCAGAGAGCAGTGGTAGTTGTATTTTGATGGAGCCAAACAACGAATGATTTGGTGTTGGAATTCTTTAGATGTCACCAGAAGGAGCAGACACCCCCATAGCCATCAATCTAACTTTTGACGATACCAACAATGCTGCCTATTATTAAGCATGCATCGTAGGCTTGGAAATAGCCTTGATGTGAGAGAAGTTGCAATGTACGTGGATTTAGCCCTAATCATCCATCAGATCAAAGGGATGTTGAGGATCTAAGATGAGCAATTACAGGCTTACCAAGCTCATTCTGAGAAAATTTTGGATGAGTTCGAGGACATAGAATTCTGTATCTTCCTTGGCTCAAGAATAAGTTTGCCCACAGGCGAGCTCCCTTACCGAGGGGCTTTGTAGACACCCCATTTTTTTATAGTCTTTTAATCTACGTAATTGATCATTAACTTTATTACTATTACGGGTTTAAGCGTAATAATATAATGATCCTAAGTTACTTAGTTAAGTCCAATTTTATCCAATCCAGTCCAGTTTAGTCTGGTCCAGTTTGATTGAAGTCCAGTTTAGTATGAGTCCAACCATGTTAGAATATTATGATTGCTTAGATAATTTAGAAATATCTTGAGATTAATCCTTGATGAATGTAAATCTTATTAGTTAATATGAAAGTTGGAGATAATTTCTGAAATCTGGTACATCCCATCTGTTTGATCAGAAATAATTACCGAATTATAGACAAATAAATTCCCAAAAGTTGGGAAAAAAATCTTGAGGCACTACGGGATGACACGGCCTGTTAGTTGACTTTTGCCAATCTACAATTTCAATCATATATTTGATTTTATCAAGGATCTCAGACCCAAAATTTATCTTTATCACTTCGGTTAGCCTCAGACCTTTATAAAAAAAGGAGCTTTGGCTACATGTCTAAGGGCCCAGTCTTTGTAGAACCTTTGTACCATTTCTTCCGAGAAGTGATAAATCATTTCTAAAGAGAATCCAACATCAGCACTTTTGTACTCTTTTCATAATTCAGTGATCTACATTGTATCGTAAATTCATCTTAAGTAAATTCTCTAGGCCATTGTCATCTAGAGCTAATTTTACTTTGATTCCTAGGTTAGTCTAGAGAAGTTTAGATTCCCCTCCCCTCAACCAAAAAAAAAAGTATAATTCCAATCTTTTTTTCCTGTATTCCTGTCTAAAATTAAAGTTTAGGTCGCGTATCATAGGATCCAGTCAAACCAGGGTGATTTTGATCCCAGTTAATCCGACTATGTCGTTTGACCCTAGTTGTCCAATTCAAACCAAATATAGAATAAGAAGTAGAGCATATTTTATGTGTTATGTGTTAAAAGGTCAAAAGAGTAATAAAAACAAAGTACATAACAAAAGGATATGGTGGGTGCCTAACACCTTCACGCCACATAACTTAGTCTCGTACCCATAATTTCTATTTTCAGCATATTACAAGCTTGTTTGGCATCTTAGAGTCCTTTTTTAGTGTTTTCTTAGTTTACCTTTATATCTATAAAATAAGATAGCGACTCTGAGTTTCTCTAAGGACTTCTTGTGGGTCTGAAAAGGAAATTTTTGAGTCAGTTCACTACAGACACATTAGTGAACTTTTAACCTCTTTAGAGACAAAATCTTGAAGTTTAATTAGCCTCAACCTTTAAGTCTTAAAAACACCCATAATTTCTAGAAACCTTTTAAATTTAATAAAGGTATTTTAGGGGAAAATATTGTTCGGTCGTTTAACCCCTTGAGTATCAAAACTTCTTAGTTTTTAAGCTGGAGTCTTTATTAATTGAGTTTCTACCAATTTTATCGCCCATGAGAGTTGAATATATAAAGAAAAATAATTATATGAAGAACATGATATCTTACAAGTATATGGTACTCTGAGCTAGAGTCGAACATACAAGCCAATAACCATGTGAAGAACATGATTCATGCACATAAGTGTATGTCAATAACTCTAATATAATCTTAGGATTATTTATTTGCCATGAACCCAAATCATAATCATGAGTGGAAAAGTTCGATCTAATGGTTTGCATTTCAAAAAACCTAAAACACTCAAGTCTTGCAGTAGCTTCCTTACACCAGTATGTTGTCAGTCAAAACCTAGAAAGTAACCTTGGTTTTACCAGAGGTTTTAATTATCAATATGTTTGTAATGAAATCCATGTATGTGAATAACAATTCAAAGGCTATGGAAACTCTGTTATATGCAAGTTGTTTCTTTTAATTAAATTTGATAGAGAAGATGTAGTAGTTATATGGCAGGTTAGTTTTAATGTAAATGGAGTTAGGTTTTAATATGGCTAAAACGATGTTCAGATAGTATGTAGTCATAGTAGAAGGGTGATATATATATATATATATATATATATATATATATATATATATATATATATCATTAGTAAAAGTCAAAACAACCTTTTTCTCTAATAGAAGCATATAATCCAATAAGGATATTCGACGTAAAGAAGCTTGATATCCTATGAGAAGTCAAAACCACCCTTACATTTTAAATTCCAAAAAGGGTATCTTAGGGGAAAAAATTATAAGTCAAAAACACCCCAAATCATTTACAAAGACTTCAATTTAAAAAGGGCATTTTTTTTAGAAAAACAAGATTAGCTATTTAACCACATCCATACTTTACATATGTCTAAATACATAGATGAACCCCTTTATATCATTCTCCTTTGTCCCTGGGTGGTTGCGGTATGATAATAAAATTAGGCTTCACGGCATTCATAAATTCAGGGACTATGATTCAAATTTAATGCAATACCAAAATTTCAATCAATTTCTATGTCATGGTCACTGATGTTTAGATTAGGGTGAGGCAAGATGAAAGCATAAACGGAAGCATGCATCTACTCTCGGCATCGTCGGAGCTGGGCGATGTCGATTTCTAATGAAAACTAAAAAGCCTTCTAACTTGATGATGATTACAATCTTTGAATCCATAAGAGTTCTAATGAAAGCTAAAAGGAATTTATTGATCAAGATAATTTTGTTACAACCCTTTAAATAGCAATAGAACCCCTAATAGGGGCTACAGGAATTACTACCAAGTTTGGAATAAAAATAGAAACATTGCAGAGAAATAAGCCAAAAAACTCTTATTGATCAGGAAAAGGGGTTCGCAGCTACGCGGAGGTGCCACAAAGGATACAGTCTGAGTCAGCTTTCAGGTAGGCAAAGTGGGAGACAACAAGGATGGCGTAAGGGCTGAGAGCAAGGCTCCCCAGAGAGGTCGCGATAGCTGGCAGAGTCGCGCAAGCAGGGCGACGACGAATAGGACCGACGGTCGACAGTCCGAGTCAGGGGTGCAGCGTCAAGGGTCCGGTGACAGAAGTCTAAATGTATTTCTCTCACTAGAATTCCAAAGAGAATGTCTTTTTAGAGAGAGAAAGTGAAAAGTCCAAAATGAGAAGAAGAAGTTGAATAAGCTCCAAAGTTCACTATTTATAGGCAAAAATGTGAATGTGTCATAAGTTGACATGTGTCGTCCCGTGGGAGCGGCACATCGCCAGGGGGTCCATAGTACTGATTCTTCGTTGGACTACCGGTCCCCAAGTTCGTGCTGCCCTGCCCTTACAACATCTCTCTGCCTATCTGAGGAGACTGATCATGCCGCAGTAGCATGGTCAGAGTAGCCCATTGCCCCAGCCACCAGTCCAAGCCCTGACTAAATCCCACTAGGTGCGTCAAGAGACGCGCAGAGAACCTGGTAGCAGTGAAGGGTGCCCCCGTAACCAACTGCCAGGCGGACTAGGCACGATGCCCTCCGAGGACCTACTCCCATCCAGGAGTGACCCGGGGGTCATTGCCCTGGTGGTGTAGACGATCAATAGCAACATGAGTGGGCATGGTCACCGCTCAGTGCTTAGAGTCCGTTATGGGGAAGACTTCGTGTCGGAGCCCCTTGCGAGTGTAATGTTGATGGCTTTAAGGTTGTGTCAGCGATGGCTTCAGTGTTGTCAGCCCATCCTGCTGCGAGGGCTGGAGCCCCTGATGATTGTGCGGGTGATGGCGTTAAGTCCATCATGTAGCTTGATTGAGCCAGTGATGGCATCAAGCCCATCTCGTAGTTTGATTGAGCCGGCGATGGCATCAAGCCCATCTCGTAGTTTGATTGAGCCTGCGATGGCATCCAGCCCATCGCTTAGTTTGATTGAACCGGCGATGATGGCATCAAGCCCATCCCGTAGTTTGATTGAGCCGGCGATGGTATCAAGCCCATCCCGTAGTTTGATTGAGCCGGCGATGGCATCCAACCCATCCCGTAGTTTGATTGAGCCGGTGATGGCATCAAGCCCATCCCGTAGTTTGATTGAGCCGACGATGGCATCCAGCCCATCCCGTAGTTTGATTGAGCCGACGATGGCATCCAGCCCATCCCGTAGTTTGATTGAGTCGGCTATGGCATCAAGCCCATCCTGTAGTGAGGGCCGGATCCCCTGGTGATGATGCGCACTCCGGAGAGTGGGTCGAAGCATGTTCCACGACCAAGGCAAGGTGCGCATGGTGTGGTGAAACGATGGACCGATGCAAGGAGCATGGTAGTGTGACAGAAAGCCAAAGGGCACGACTGTGTTAGTGGCGTGGAGCATGGGCGTGACAGAGTGAGTAAGGTGCCGGGGGCACGTCTCTATTTGTGGCGCACGAGCACAGCGACGAGCATTGTGGGGACAACACTTGTTGTCGAGGCACGTGTTATGAAAGTGGCGCACGGGCGCGGCGACAAACGTCGCGGAGCAATACTTGGTGCCAGGGCACATGTTATGGAAGTGGTGCATGGTTGCGGTGACGAAGGTTGCGAGACAATACATAGCGCCGGGGCACATGTCATGAGAATGGTGCATGGGAGTAGCGACGAACGTCGCGAAACAGTACTTGGTGCTGGGGGCACGCATCATGAGAATGGCACACGGGCACGGCGACGACTGTCGTGGGGCCATACTTGGTGCCGGGGCACTTGTCATGGAAGTGGCACATGGGCGTGGCAACAAACATCGCGGAACAGTACTTGGTGTCGGGGGCACGCATCATTAGAATGGCCCAAGGGCACAGTGACAAACGTTTTGCGGAATAATTGGTGTTGAGCGAGCATTGTAGAGAGCGCGATGAGTGACGGCGAGGTTTAGGAATGACCCTTGCAAGACAAAAAGGTGGCCGACCCCCTACAAGAAGGTGTGGCCGACCCCCTCTCAAGAAACGGGTGGCCGACCCCCCTCAAGAAAGGGGTGGCTGACCCCTTTGAAGGAGGGTGGCCGACCCCCCCTGAAGGAGGGGTGGCCGACCCCCCTAAAGAAAGGGGTGGCCGACCCCCTACAAGAAGGGGTGGTCGACCCCTTCAAGAAAGGGGTGGCCTACCCCTTGATGAAGGGGTGGCCGACCCCCCTATAAGAAGGGGTGGCCGACCCTGCTTAAGAAGGGGTGGCCGACCACCTTCAGGGGTCGAGCCCTTTTTCTCCAACGATTTGACCGTGCTGACATCGCTGCATTGGTGCTGCCTGTGAACGCTCAAAGAGGAGATGCGCCTTAACCGGGTGATGGCATTGAATAATTAACCGTTGACTGGGTGATGTGTCGCGCAAAGTGGGTCCCTTAGCGGGCCCTGGGGTGTGAAAAGAATAGGGAGTGAACATAAGCCCCCTGCGTGCGGTGTGCGTAGAGGGGTAACTCGAGCGGACATCGCATGCATAAACGATGTGGCTTCCGATCGGGTAGTGGGGGGCAAAAATGGAATGTTACGTAAAAAAAATATTGTGTTGCGCGAAAGAGTGAATTCGTGCAAAAAACAGAGTCGTTGGGTTTTGGGGGAAAAGTTGAGTTAGATTTGGAATGGGTGGTTTGAATTTAAAGTTGGCCCTCCCCTATAAATAGTGAGGGGGGAGGGGAGTTGCAAAAAAAAAAAACATTTGCCTCCTATTAGCCCAGAGAGAGGAAAAGTGAGAAAAAAGATGGGAGAAAGGGCAAACAAGTGGCCGAGGGGTCGGCCGCTGATGGGGGTCGGCGCAGGTGTAGAAAGGGAAAGAAGAGAGGAAGGGGGAAGTAGGGAGGAGAGGGAGGAAAATGGGAAGTGGGTCGGCCGCTTAGGGGGGTTAGCCAGCCAGGGGGGTCGGCCTCATTTGGGGAAAGAGGGGGGGAGGGAAAGAAGGGAGAAAGGGGAGGGGGTCAATCGCACGAGGGGTAGGCCAGACAGGGTGGTCGGCCACGCGATTGGGTGGAACGAGGGTCATGCCCGTTGAGCCGATGCCAATTCTGAAAAAGGTTAAGCAGAAGATGTGGGAGAAGCCGCGGGGTGCGGTGGCTAGCGCATCACGACCATCATGGGTCATGATGATAGAATCAGTGGCCGAGCTGCCAATAGATGAGGCCAGAGTTGTGCCGGGTGGTGAGACGGTAGTGCCCTTGACCTTTGATGATGGTGGGGTGAGATCGTATGATCCGGATCCAGACAAGACGAACACACTGCTAGGAGCGAAGGGGGTAGTGCCACCTGTACCTGACCGTGAGCTGTGGAGGGAGCTTGCCATCCCGGTGGCTGATGGAGCTTTTATAGTGTCGGAGTGGTCCGTCGATGGGAGAGGAGCCACGGGTGCCGTCACCATATGTGGGTGCTCCAAGCTATGAGGAGGCGCATGTGATGTCGCCGAGATATGTTCTGGGGTTATTGGTGGAGAGGGAGGATATACTGTGGGCACTCGTAGTGTTCAAGGGACATGGCGCGATGCCAACCGGGTGGGACTTCTGGTGTCAACACATGGTGGAGACGCCGCGGTGGGAGGCGCTATTGCATAGGTTGGGGTTACTGCCGGCGGTGGACATTATGGGGAAAGGTCTGAAGTTGTATAGGGATACACCCGGGATAACCCTGCTGCTGTCGAGGTGGAGCACTCAGACACATATCTTTGTGACTGAGTTTGGAGAGATTGGGCCAACGTTGCTGGACGTGATGATGCTGACAGGGCTGCCAATGCAGGGAGAGTTGGACGCGCGTGGGACGCAGCTCAGTGGTGAGGAGCGCTTTTTGCAGACTCAGTTGCTGAATATTTTAGCGGAGACGAGGCAGCACCGGAAGGGAACATACGGTGGGTGGCTCCGACTATTCTATGGTACAACGCAGGCGAGGTCGTGGCAGAGATTGGGCGCTGCTGCTCACTTTATGATGGGGCCGAATCACAAGGACGAGCGGTATGAGATGGTGGCCTTCCTGACGATGTTCTTGTCGAGGTGAGTATCGTACTTTCCATATATTGTATTTGCGCTTATGTGACCTTATTTGGCACCGCGTGTAATGAGTTGCTGTCTGCTTGCAGGTTTGTGTTTGAGGGGACGCCGGAGGATGGCATTTCTCCAAGGGTGATTCCCCTGGCGATTCGGATGGCGTAGGGGAAGCGCGTCGGGCTGGCCCCTATGTATCTGGACACCCTGTATTCACGTCTGGATCAATTAGTGAATGACGTGAAGCGGTCGCACGGGCAGTACCAGGTGGCGATGTACGTGGACTGGATGTTCCTGTAGAGGTACCTGTATGAGTGCTTTCCAGATTATCATCCGGTAGGATTCCCGCTCCAGCACCCGGTACCGACGATGAGGACGGTGACGCACGGTGGTAGGTCACAGGAGGTGGCGGTGTGGTGTAGCGGATCACGGGCATTCGCATGGTCGGGCATCAAGAGGCCTGATTATCAGCTATCACGGCTGATAGATACTCGTGAGGCGTGCCTGGCACGGCCGTACAGAGATATGCATGCGTCGTTGGAGTACCCCCTGGTTGCATGGACAGGAGATGACGAGGGATTTGACCAGGAGAGGGGCCTTGGCGGCGACGAATGTTGTGCTCTTGGTGGCTTACTTTTCGGGTTGGCTTCCGGTGATGACGTACGATGGTGGGAAGCCCACGGAGAACCTATATTACGTGGCCCGGTATTGCTCGGACTGGTTGTCGCTGGCGTTTAGCTATGACTTGGAGCCGCAGTGCGGATACCGCGGCCCGTGGAGTGTGACAACCGCGTTTGGGTACACGCAGTATGATAGAGTCCGTGAGTGGCCGGCACCTGTGACAGAGTGGAGACAGCCGGGGGTAACGGTGCGGGGGCAATGACTGAAGGGTACGCATAGTGGTGGGAGCGACTGCGTGCGAGTTAGGCGGGGTGGTTGGCACAACCATCAGGTACACGCCGTCTGGTAGACGTGTTCGTATGTGATCCGGCATTGAGTCTGATATCTGTGATAGCTACGAGGCAGGCTGTCATGCTGGCGCTAGTGTCGGGGAGTGCTGCCGGGGGCTCTGAGAGATCTAGACGAGGAGCCAGATGAGGAGGCAGGAGGGTCTGAGGATGAGGCTCCGGTGGAGGACCGTGGAGAGGAGCCGGCGATGCCGTCATCGTGGGTGCCAGGGGCCGGTAAGGGGCCGCTGTCAGCGCTTCGGGTAAGTATGATGGAGAGTGCTCGTAAGGCGAGTGCAGGCACTTCGGGCTCGCGCCTGGCAGGGTCGAAGAGGCCGCGTGAGGCATCGGAGGAGCCAGCGGTTGAGGTAAGACTTGCTGTTACTATTATAGTAATATTATTATTATTTTTTGATTAAGTCTTGGTTATTAATGTCGTAATAAAAAGAGTTGATGTACTGACAGTTCCTTTGATAGGAGGATGAAGAGCAGACGGTGGAGAGATTCGGTGATGCAGGTGTGACTGTCGAGGTAGAGGTGGCAGTTGAGGTAGATGAGCCGACAGGCGGGGGTGAGTCCGGAGGCGATTGATGTGTCGGGGGCTGGTGTGAGCGGCAGGGTGAGCCCACTACCGGGTGCTAAGGAGGGAGTGGAGAAAGTGTATGGTGGAGCGGTCGACGAGTCGCTGATGTTTGATGCCAGTGGCTACTGGTGGATAGGTACAGTGGTGGAGGCTGTGGTGGTTGAGAGGACCCGGTGGGGTTGGAGCCTGCGGTGGCACCCCCAGCTCATAAGTCAGAGATTCCGGTGTAGGCTATTACGGAGCGTCAGCAGACGCGTCGTCGGGGTCGATTGTCGAGGCGGGGGTGACATTGATGGCGATGCACTCAATGACTGTTGGTGCACAAGCGGTGGGATGAGTGCGGGAGAGGCCTGTGGTGGTAGGAAGCGGTGTAGTGGTTGGTGAAACGAGTAGGGGATCGTCGAGTGGGCAGGCCGACGTCGTATCGTGGGAGAGTCTCCAGTTGCCCACTGAGACAGTGCGCCGGTTAGAGCTGTTGAAGGCAGCGTACCCGCAGACGTTTGAAGGAGTGACTGTAGAGAACCCAGTTTTTCAGATGTGGGTGTATGCAGGGTTCGTAGAGTGGCTACTGCCCTTTGCGAGTATTCCTGTGACGAGTTGGTCGACAACGTTCATTGAGCGGTCGCGGAGAGAGTTTGCGCCGTTCACCTCTCTAGGCTTGTAGTTGGATTGGATGGTTGATTTCTTGAGGTCGAGGAGCGAGGGCAATGCAATGGGGGAGAGGATGGCCTTGGTGCAGATGGAGGAGGTGCAACTCGAGAGGCAGCGTACACGGTTGGAGGTGGAGCAATCAGAGATTAGCGGAGAGCTGGGCGTGATCGACAGGGAGGTGGAGGAGATAAAGAGGCATCTAATCGAGCTACAGAGACGAGTGAGTGACCTGCAGAGACGGTGTGCTGATGTGGAGGCTCGAGAGGCTGAGCGTCTAAGGCGGGATTGTCGGCGCTGTAGGTTCAGCGTCACACATTAGAGGCGTTTAGCTCTCATTCGGTGGCAGTGTTGTTATCTAGGTTTCTGTAGGGCTTGCGATGGATTGATGTATAAACAGCGCCCGATAGTAGCCGAAAAACTTTATATGTACATATATATATATATATATATATATATATATATATATATATATATATATTTGTTGGCATTATGAGCATGGCTGTGTGTTGTCTTATTGGAATTTGCTGTGGGTGCATAGCGCTCTTATTATTTTGCTACGATTGTCTAATGGTTGTCCATCTGTATTCCCCCTTCCCGTCGAGGGCAAACAACTCAGTGACTAGGAGTAAGTAAAAAAAGGGCAGGCTAAGCATAAATATATTGTAGCTAACAGATATATGATAACAAAATGATGTGTAAGTGTTCTAAACTACGTGTGGGAGGTCGCGAGGAACAAGCTACAATTGGTCACGCATAGTATTTCTTTAGGTAGCAACTGTTGACAGGGGTCGTGAGTCGTTCGTCATCTGGGTTGAGCAGGAGGTAAGAGCCATTGCTTTTGGCCATATGCACTTCAAGAGGCCCCTCCCAGTTGGGTGTGAATTTAAGGGCTGACAGGTTGGCCCGCACATGCTTGGCGACTCGGAGGACAAGGTCACCCTCGACGAAGGAGCGGGGTTTGACAGTCTTCCCGTAGGCTTTGACAAGTTGTTCGTGGTGTTTCTTCATTCGGCGTATGGCATTGGCTCTTTTTTCATCGAGGCCTTCGAGGGCCATCATTCTGGTTTCCTCTTCCCCGAGGCCACTGCTGAGGGCTAGTCGGGGTGAGGTGACCGCGACCTCGGCTGGTATCACACACTCATCCCCGTAGACAAGGGAGAAGGGTGTGGCCTTCGTGGTTGTGTGTCTGGAAGTTCTGTAAGCCCAAAGGGCATGGCTCAGCTTTTTGGACCAAGAGCCGCTTGCATCATTAACCATGCGTGACAAAACACGCAATAGGGTTTTGTTAGAGGCTTCAACTTGACCGTTGCCTCGCGGATAGTAAGGGGTTGATGTGGTGTGATTGATGTCGTGCGCTTCCATGAGAGTCCGAACATCCCGGTTGATGAATGGCGTGCCGTTGTCGGAGATGATGCATCGAGGGAAGCCGAAACGACAGATGATGTGGTCGCACAAGAAATTGGCAATGGCGCCTCCCGTGGCTTTTCACAGAGGTATGACCTTGACCCACTTTGTGAAATGCTCTGTTGCTACCATGATCCATATGAGGCCCTTCGACGGCGAATGTATGGGGCCGATAAGGTCAAGAGCCCAAGAGTGAAATGGCCAAGGGGCCACAATCATACGAAGATCGGACGTTGGGGTGTGCATTCTGTCAGCATGTCTCTAGCAGGGTTGGCAATGTCCGGCATGAGAGATGGAGTCAAATTCCATGTTCGGCCAATAGTACCCTAACCTTAGCAATTCTGTGTATAGCTTATGCGATCCCTGATGCTCCCCACAGGCACCATTGTGCACTTCATTAATTACTTCCATGGTCGAGGCACCCTGTAAGCATCGTAGGGTGCGCCCCGAAAACCCTTTATGAAATAATTCGCCTTCCGTCACGAAATATCTGACCGATCGGCGCTTGACAGATCGTGCCGAGCCGCGGTCCGGTGGTAGGAGCTCATGAGTTAGGTATTGTAGGAAAGGCTGACGCCAGTCACCCTCGACGTTAATGACAAGTGCTTCCGCGCTATCTGGCTCATACAGGCATTCTGAACAATCCCACTGTACATTTGAAGCGTCTTTGGCCATGGACGGCCAAAAGAGGTCTATGCGCTGGAGGCGACGGTATAGAGAGGGGCCGTCAAGGCCACAACTTTTCTGATGGCGGAACTGTAGTTTGTGCTTTGCTTCCTCCTGGGCCAAGCATCTGGCCAGAGTGCCTCCGGGACATCGTTTGTACAGGACGTCTCCCAACATCAAGAAATCCGTGAGGGTGGAGGCGGACGCAAGAGATGGCACCTTAAGTTGGTCGACGATTAGCTGACTCCAATCACCGGAAGTAGTGTCTTTTGGGACTAAATTCAATGTCGTGCATGGGGCGGTCCTTCTGATGATGGTTAGCATTTGATGTTCACCGTCAAATTCAATCTTTGTTGCGATCGTGGCCAAGCTGTCCGCGTGTCGGTTGTGGCACCTGTTGTGATGTTCATATTGGACATGGCCAAGTCTTCCCTCCAAGTGTTGTACCAGGGCGCGATAAGGTGCCAAAGCTGGCTCTTTGACCACGAACTCTCCGTCAGCCTGTTTCATGATCAAGTTTGAGTCCCTCTTTATGCATAACGATTTAGCTCCCATACTGGTAGCTAGCATGAGGCTGATGACAAGGGCCTCATATTCAGCTTCATTGTTGGATATCTGGAATGCAAGCTTGAAGGATATGGATGTGGTAACACCTTGTGGATTGCGAAGGACTATACCGGCGCCCCCTTGTCAGAGGGGAGCTCCATCAGGACCTTTGCTAGTGGCTGAGTCGTCAAACTCAAGTGTCCATAATTCATCTATGTCAGAGATCAGGGTCGTCTTCTTCCCAGGTAATTGATCTAAGGTCGGTTCATACTGTTGGCGCGGAAAGAAGGCCAGAAGTCTGCAAGTGCTTGGCTCCGAAGAGCTGTAGGATTCTTAATGGATAGGCCAAACTCGGCCAACAGCAATAACCAACAGGTAAGTCATCCAGACAAGGCAAGGCGTGTGAGCATGTATCGTAGTGGATCAGCCTTGGTGAGGAGCATGATTTGGTGTGACAAGAAGTAGTGCCTGAACTTCTGCAAGGTGTAGACCAAGGCGAAGCAATGCTTCTCAAGCTCAGAATAGTTGGCTTTGGGTCCCCTGATCGACCGGCTAGGGTAATAAACTGGACGCTCCACCCCGTCCACTTCTTGGGCTAACAAGGCCCCCACAGACCTGGGGGTAGAAGTTAAGTAAAGCAAGAGTGGAATACCCCGTTGGGGCACGACCATGGTCTGTGGTGACATGAGGACCGCCTTGATCTGTTCGAATGCTTGTTGTTGGGGCGCCTCCCAACTCCACGGTGCATTTTTGTGCGTCAAGTGCCAAAAGGGAGCGATAAGTTCGGCCAAGGCAGGGATGAATCGGCAGAGATAAGAGACCTTGCCGAGGAAGCTCTTCAATTGTCTGGCACTCTTGGGTGGGGGCATTTCTTGGATAGAAGCAGCTTTAAAGGGGTCAACGTCGATCCCCTGTCGACTGACCAAAAAGTCAAGGCATTTGCCGGAGGAGACTCCAAAGGCACATTTCAACGGATTCATCAGCATGCTATATTGTCGACAACGATCGAAGACTGCTCGAAGGTCCATGAGATGATCACTTTCCTTTTTGGACTTGATGATAAGATCGTCGACGTAGTCCTCTACGGTACGGTGTATCATGTCATGGAAGATGGCGGTCATGGCCTGCTGATAGGTAGCACACGTATTTTTGAGACCGAAAGGCATGACCTTCCAACAAAAGCTACCCATTGGAGTCCAAAAGGCTGTCTTGGCACAGTAGTATGGATTCATTCGAATTTGGTTGCAGCCGGCGAAGCCATCCATGAAGGACAGGGTCTCGTGTCCAGCGGCAGCCTCTGTAAGCATGTCAATATTGGGCAGTGAAAACTCATCTTTGGGGCACGCTTTGTTCAAGTCGCGGAAGTCAATTCAAACGCGGACTTGGCCGTTCTTCTTCTGGACAGGGACAACATTAGCCAGCCATTTGGGATGAGTAATTGGCTCGATAAATCCAGTTTGTAGAAGTCTCTCTATCCCTTGCTTGATCTTTAATTTGAGCTTGGGGCGGAAAGATCGCGGATGTTGTCGGACAGGGCTGAATCCGGTAGCAATGTTGAGATGGTGCGTCACCAAGGCGGGATCCAACCCAAGCATCTTGTTGTAACTCCATGCCAATACATCGCAATATTTGTGGAGGAGGGTAACCAATTCCTCTCTTCGGCCAGGGGTGAGTTTTGTACCAATGTATGTCAGTCGAGGTTCGTCGCCCGGGTCAGCCAGGTTAATTTCTTCCAGATCTTTAGCATGCGGTCGAGGGTCATCTTCATAGCAGGGTGGGGTAGCGCCCGGGGTAAGCTCGGGGTCTAGCGGGCAATGCTCGGCAGTACAGCACCATTCTGTTTTTGTGGTCGGGTCGTGATCGAGGGGGTCAGATGACGAACCACCTGGGACCCCATACACCGTCATAACTGGTAGATCACTTTTCTGTCTTTGATGATGCGTTGGAAGGTACGTTCAGACTTGTGCTTTTTGAACTTGGGGGATGAAGGCAGAGAATTGGTCAAGACCGCAGGTGGTGGCGCCGAAGCTGATGCTTTGTTTTTATTGCTTTTCTTGGATTTGGAGTTGGACTTGGGAGGCTTGTTCCCACACAGCTCGTCCAAATCTGGCAATTTGGTGGAATGGATGTGAGTGGCATTCTCATCATCCGCAACAAGCTCAGTGAAAAAGGAGGCCTCGGCGAAGTAAGACTCGGCACATTCGAAGGGTGCCCTGTTTGTTGGGATCGTTATTGCTACCTCGTGTCCCATAGGACCGGCCACCAGTTTTACACATTAGTGGTACGTTGAGGGGATGACCTTGTTAACATGAATCCAAGGTCGTCCAAGCAGGAGGTGGAAAGAGGACTCGCTGTCTATCACATGAAAAGTAGTGTCGCAACAGACAGTTCTGACCATGAGGTCGACAGTGATGTGGCCGAGGGTGAACTGGGGGCCTAGCCCAAAGCTAGTAATCTTGATGGGGTCGCGGATGATCTTCCTTGGCAGGATGCCGGCTCGCTGCAAGGGGATGAGAGGCATGATGTTGATTGAAGCACCGCAGTTTATTAAGGCACGACGGAAGCCTGTGCCGTTAACAGTGCATTGAGGTATAACGATCGGTTGTGGTGTTCAATTGGGGGCCAGTCCTCGTTCGAGAAAACAAATGCAGTAGAAGGGACGTGTCTGAGTTCGGTTTGGGCAGCAAAACATTTAGGATCGAGGCCTGTGGTGACCTCAATCAGACAGTTTGAGAGGTAAGTCCGTGCAGCGGGTGAAAACCCCATTTCATCAAAAAAGCTTTTGATTTTTAACATTTGTCCAACTGCGGACGCTGGCTGAAGAGTGGAAGGTACACAAGGTGTGACCATAGGAAAGATCTCTGTAGTAGCTTTAGGGACGAGAGGCTCTGTGTGGTTAGTAACGGCCATGAGCACCTGATGCTCTCGATTATTGTTGCCATGGTTCGGGTAAGGGTCCTTCCGCACATCGTTGTTCTTCTGTAACTGTAGGTCGCCCAAGATAGTTCATAGTGCGTTGCAGTTTTGGAGAGGATGGCCAAGGGCTTGATGGAAGGGATAGTAGTTGGGCCGGGTTCTTTCTTCATTTGTGATGGGGATTCGCACATGTGGCAATCTGAAGTTGCAGTCATTGACGACCCATTCTGTCAAGAGTTCCTTCATTGTGTTCAAATCGTATGGAAAGGCAGGGGAGTCTCCTGTTGTTTTCGTTTGTCAGGGCGTTGGTCCCTATCTGGGAACTGACGCTTGAAGCCAGCGTAGTTGTTGATATTGTTGTGGTTGGTGCTATTGTTGTTGCGCTGACTGCTGGGTATGTTCGTTAAGGCCAGTAGTGCATTCAGCAGGCGAGGCTTCCACGGTTTGACGGGGCCGACCATCTCTTAAGTACGTCGGGCTGTTTCCTTGAGGTGCCCCCCAAGACTTCAACTGCAAGTTCTCGATGTGTACCCGGTAGATTTCGTTCATGTTTTTGATGCATATGGGAACCAACGTCTCATCTTTACTGAAATTTGTACACTCAAGGCATTTAAGGTGAAAACGGTGCACATATTTGGTTAAGTCTTTGCCGGGATTCTAGCGTATGCTGGCGATGTCCACTATGATGACGCTTTCAGCTTCGTAGTGGAATTTGTCCAAGAATAATTGGGCCATTTAATTCCAAGAATGGACTGTCCCGCGGGGATCTGATGATACCAAGTGTATGCCAAGCCCGTGAGGGACTTGTAAAAGTCCCTCAGCTTCAAACTATCACCCGGGCCATACTGTTCCAATGAGTCGACGAATCTTGTCAAGTGCTCACGGGCTTTGCCTTCACGCCCGTTAAAGAGCACGAAAGCGAGTTGCTTGTATCTGAGCGGGAATGGTATGGTGGCCATCTCATTGGCATAGGGCGCGCGGTCTGTCAATCACGCGGAGGAGCCGGGTGCAGACTGCTGTGACAGTCGGAGGAAGAGTGCATCAAAGTTGGCTTTAGAGACGTAATGAGAGAGTGGTTCCTCCTAGCCGACTAGTGGCTGATGGCTGGGTAGGGCTTTGAAAGCCCATCAACCCCCTAACGGTGCAACTGGGTATGTTTGAGGAGCAGGAGGATGATACAGGGCATGTGTTGCCATAGGCACGTTTGATGTTGCTCCGTTAGGTAGGGGTTAGGCTCCATCTTAATGGATTCATGAGTTTCAGAAGAACTTCTGGCCGGTACATGTTGAGGTGCAATAGCAGGGATGACTTGCTACAGCACTAGTCCCAGGTCCGGCTGCGGTCTGTATGATGGCATCGCGGGATACAGCGTGCCAGCTATAGGCAGGGAGGATGTCGCGAGCCCCACCGCCAGGGGTCTGGAAGGTCGAGGCGGCAGTGGTCGTGACACTGGTGCCTGAGCGATGTCAGGAGACGGCCCAGCTCCTGCAGGCTGGACCGGTGGAATAACTTGCTGTGAGGCCATGGCCTGCATGGATCTTTGCATCTCCCTCATGGCGATCATGAGAGTGGCTGCGGGTCTTGTATGCTGGCTATAGTAGGAGTGAACTGCTGGATGGCCTCATTGATTGTAACTTGCACGTCAGATGCGAGATGGCCTTGGGGATGCATGGTCCCCTCTTGCTCACCCGGGTGGTCCACTTCTTGCAAGGGATGGATAAGGCTCTGGCTAGTAGCCCTCGTAACTCATCGTTGTATAGGCATGATGCCTAAGTGCAGTAAACTGTAACACGATGCTCACCTCCCCAGCGGAGTCACCAAAATGTTGATCAGGAAAAGGGGTTCGCTGCTACGCAGAGGTGCCACAAAGGATGCAGTCTGAGTCAGCTTCCAGGTAGGCAAAGTGGGAGACAACAAGGATGGCGTAAGGGCTGAGAGCAAGGCTCCCCAGACAGGTCGCGAGGGTTGGCAGAGCCGCGCAGGCAGGGCGACGACGAACAGGACCGACAGTCGACAGTCCGAGTCAGGGGTGCAGCGTCGAGGGTCCGGTGACAGAAGTCCAAATGTGTTTCTCTCACTAGAATTCCAGAGAGAATGTCTTTTTAGTGAGAGAAAGTGAAAAGTTCAAAATGAGAAGAAGAAGTTAAATAAGCTCCAAAGTCCACTATTTATAGGCAAAAATGTGAATGTGTCATAAGTTGACATGTGTCGTCCCTTGGGAGCCGCACATTACCAGGGGGGTCTAAAGTACTGATTCTTCGTTGGACTGTCGGTCCCCAAGTTTGTGCTGCCCTGCCCTTGCAACATCTCTCTGTCTATCTGAGGAGACTGATCATGCTGGGGTAGCATGGTCAGAGTAGCCCGTTGCCCCAACCACCAGTCGAAGCCCTTACTGAATCTCACGAGGTGCGTCAAAAGAGGCGCAGAGAACCTGACAGCAGTGAGGGTTGCCCCTGTAGCCAACTGCCAAGTAGACTAGGCGCGATGCCCTTCGAGGACCTGGTCCCATCCCGGAGTGACCCGAGGGTCATTGCCCTGGTGGTGTCGAAGATCAACAGTAACATGAGTGGGCATGGTCACCGCTCAGTGCTTAGAGTCCGTTGCAGGGAAGTCTTCATGTCGGAGCCCCCTGCGAGTGTGATGTTGATGGCTTTAAGGTTGTGGCGGTGATGGCTTCAGTGTTGTGAGCCCATCCCGCTGTGAGGGCCGGAGCCCCCAGTGATTGTGCCGGCAATGGCGTTAAGCCCATCCCGTCACTTGATTGAGCCAGCGATGGCATCAAGCCCATCCTAGTTTGATTAAGTTTGATTAGTTTGATTGAGCCGGCAATGGCATCAAGCCCATCCCGTAGTTTGATTGAGCCGGCGATGGCATCCAGCCCATCCCGTAGTTTGATTGAGCCGGCGATGGCATCAAGCCCATCCCGTACTTTGATTGAGCTGGCGATGGCATCAAGCCCATCCCGTAGTGAGAGCCGGAGCCCCTGGTGATGCTGCGCTCTCCGGAGAGTGGGTCGAAGCATGTTCCACGACCAAGGCAAGGTGCGCATGGTGTGGTGAAACGATGGACCTATGCAAGGAGTATGGTAGTGTGACAGAGAGCCAAGGGGCACGACTGTTTTAATGGCGTGGCGCATGGGCGTGACTGAGTTAGTAAGGTGTCGGGGCCACCTCTGTGTTTGTGGCGCACGAGGGCAGCGACGAGCGTTGTGGGGACAAAACTTGGTGCTGGGGCACGTGTTATGAAAGTGGCGCACGGGCACGGCGACGAACGTCGCGGAGCAATACTTGGTGCCGGGGCATATGTTATGGAAGTGGTGCATGGGCGTGGCGACGAAGGTCGCGAGACAATACTTGGCGCCGGGGCACATGTCATGAGAATGGCGCATGGGCGCAGCGACGAACGTCACGGAACAATACTTGGTGCCGGGGGCACGCCTCATGAGAATGGCGCACAAGCGCGGCGATGACTGTAGCGAGGCAATACTTGGTGCCGGGGCACATGTCTTGGAAGTGATGCATGGGCGCGGCGACGAGCGTCGCGGAGCAATACTTGGTGTCGGGGCACATGTCATGGAAGTGGCGCATGAGCGTGGCGACGAACGTCTCAGAACAGTACTTGGTGCCGGGGGCACGCATCATGAGCATGGCGCAAGGGCGCAGCGACGAACGTCGCAGAACAATTGGTGTTGAGCGAGCATTGTAGAGAGCGCGGTGAGTGACAACGGGGTTTAGAAATGACCCTTGCAAGATAAAAATGTGGCTGACCCCCTACAAGAAGGTGTGGTCGACCCCCCCTCAAGAAAGGGGTGGCCGACCCCCTTGAAGAAGGGGTGGCCGACCCCCCTCAAGAAAGGGGTGGCTAATCCCTTTGAAGGAGGGTGGCCGACGCCCCCTCAAGAAAGGGGTGGCCGACCCCCCCTCAAGAAGGGGTGGCCTACCCCCCTCAAGAAGGGGTCGAGCGAGCTCTATTTCTCCAATGGTTTGACCGTGCTGACGTCGCTGCATTGGTGATGCCTGTGAATGCTCGAAAAGGAGATGCGCCCTAACCGGGTGATGGCGTTGAATAATTGACCGTTGACTGGGTGATGTGTAGCGCAAAGTGGGTCCCTTAGCGGGCCCTGGGGTGTGACCAGAATAGGGTGTGAACAACTCTCAATCAAGAAAACTTTTCTCATCCAAATTAGAGAAGTACGTACCCCAAAAATTGTAAGGTAGTTACCCCCACACAAAGAGATAACCTCGAAAGGTCCCTATAAATTTCCTCACAAGTTTATAGTATGCGTAACATTCACTCATTTTAATGTCTCTTCCTTCTCAAAATTTGTTCACGATTAGGTTGTAGCTTTAAGATCTGTTTGGACGAAAAAGGATTGTCCAAATAGAGGGGTGTTTGGTTGCAGTGGAAGCTTTCTTTCATGAAGTGGTTTAATTACTAAAGAAAACGTCTATTGAACTCAAGTATGGAGAACTTTCACTTTGTAGCTGGTACTTGTGACCTTTAACATGCATCCTACCAGGTCGTAATCTTGAATTAATTAGAGGGCTAGCAGTCGAAGGAAAATACTCGAGGGTGGCATTCATTATTGACTTGAATAGCTGAGAGGGGCAAAGTGTATTCAATTATTAAAAAGGATACCACAGAAGACCAGAAGAAGGGTGTATAATAGAGGTATTAGTGGGAAAACTTAACCTTTTACTTTGAATGTGCTAAGCGTGTTATCTCTAATCCATTAAAACTTAAAAGTAAATCCTAGCATTTATGAGATTCTTTAGTAGTCAAAAAAATAGCTAATCCTAAGATGACCTTATGTCTTCTTTTCTTTTCTTCTTTCTAGGGAAGGGACGAACAGGAAGAGCGTTGAAACCTTTTTTCAGTTTTTTATTCTGATTATGCCTTTTGGTAACTACTGTAGAATAAGACCAATGTGATAGCCAAGTGGTACAAGGCTCCCCTTTTCATGTGCAAGGTCACTGGCTTGAGTCTCATGGAGTTGAGATATTTGCGATAAATGTATTTTTGCTATTGTGACGAAGAAAGAAAGGTAACGTACATGATTACACAATAAGGGTTGAATACCTCTATGAATACATACGCAACACCCCAAGCTTCAGCTCACACTTGACTTATGTGACAGTGTCCTTAAATTTCATAGCGTCATTATCGTATTCAAGATCAAATTCCTGCTTTTTAGAGTTTTAACCACTGAACTCCATATAAGAAGGGCCCTTATCGCTTGAAGATTTAGGTTTGTTAACCCAAAGTTCCTGCCTGATAGATGATTTTCAAGCAATATAACAATTAAACCAGCTGTTACTAAATTTTTCAGCAATTATTTGTACTCGAAAGAAGCGTAAACTGCATCAGACCTTCCAATTTCACACAATCGGGCCCATCCTTGTTCTGGGCCCATGTTAGATGCCTTCTTACGGGCATATGTTCCTATACTACTTGTACTGTTAAAATAGTCCTAGAATCTCCATTTGGGGTATAAGAAAACAAATAATGCATGTATAACCATCCAAATAGATACTGTTTGCCTTACCATTAGATGGACTAGATAATTTACGACATGAGGGGCCACCTTTAATTGAATCTTCAATCCCTTCCTCATACAAAATTGACAAATACAATCTTATAATACACCTTCACAAAAGTTAAAACAAAAGGGTAAGAAATTTAGGGGCTGTATGTTTACGTTTTTTTGTTTTCGTTTTTGTAATGATGATGAAAAAGATGTTGTTTTTCGTGTATGTTTACGTTTTTTCGGTTCCGTTTTGGATTAAATTTCTAAACAGTACCGAAAAAGCTGAAAACATCTTTTTCACCTTTTTTCACGATTCGTATTCTGTGTCAGAGAATACCTGTTCTGTCTCCTTTCTCTGCTACCTAGCTCTCTCTCTCTCTCTCTGTGTGATGGAAATGAGAAATGAGAACAAAAATGAAAATGGGTCTTTGCCCTAGCTTCAAAATGCACACACTTCACTTCCATATTGAACTTCATCTCTTTCCTACTTGTTCTTCTCCTAGCTTCCATTGTCACGACCTTGATTTACTGGGCTCACCCAGGTGATCCAGCTTGGGGCAAGCATGGGTGGAGAAAGTCCTCCATGGCTAAACCCATCCTAGGTCCAAGAGGTTATCCAGTTATGGGAAGCATGAGTCTTATGTCTGGACTCGCACACCACAGGATTGTAGCTTTGGCAGGAGCTTGCAACACCAAGCGACTGATGGCAGGAGCTTGCCTCTGTTTCAATGCGTGAATTCGCTCGACCAAGCCATAATAATTTGATTATGTGGATTCTCTCACAATAAAGTCAAAATGAAGAAAAAGGGAAATTACGCATGCACCGTAGCAAGATTTGGGTCGCGACCAAACCCTAGATACTAGTGAAGGGGAAAGGGAACTCGTGAAGGGAAAATGGAAGGGCTAAGGGGACACGGTAAAAAATGCTAAACATACAAAAATATATCCAAAAAAGTTGATAAAAACGAAAATGAAAACGGTAAACGTACAGAAAAAACTAAAAAAGTAGATATGGAAAAAAAATAAAAGTACACGATACGATTTTAGAACTGAATACTAAATTCTGGAAAAGAAAAATAGAATACAGAATACAGAAAAAAAAATCTCGTAAGCGTACAACCCCTTACTTTTCTCCCTGTAGCTTTCTCCTTATAAATTGTTGAGCAATGGAGGCAGCATGCATAGGCTTTGGTGGCTAGCGTAATAACGTGAAGTATAGATCTTTAGGGTTTGGTGATTTTTTTTCTTGAGTAAAAGTCATAATAACCCTTAAATGAAACAACTTCCATACTCTATTAAAGGGTATTTCATGAAAGATGCTTGACATTGTATAAGAAGTCAAAAGTACGGTTATTTTTTAATGAGCCTCTAATCCAAAAAGGGTACTTTGTGAAAAAAAGTTATAAGTCGAAAGCACCCCTAGTCACCTCTAAATTATTATGAAAATGTCAATTAGAAAAGAGTATTTTACAACAAAAAAAGATTAGTCATTTAACCCCATCTGTGCTTTTATGTGTGTGTGTGTGGATTATATCAATAATAACAACAGAATGCCAGTAAAGTACCCTAAGAACACACAAAAGACAAGCTCTTGTAAAGAGTTCCGAGTGTGCTACTCTGGACAATTTTATGTCTCTCAAATGAGCTATTTATTTACTTAAGAACAATGTTTTAGAATGTTATTAGGTTGTTACTGTGATATAGCATCCATCTTTAACGAAACGTGTGGTACATTTTTATGTTTGCAATGAAGCATATTTTGCTTTTGCTTTTCTTCTAAATGAATGATCAAATTTAACTAAATAGTCAGTTATATATTTAAAAGTGCGCAAAATTGTGCACCAGACTCCGTGTACCTCTTGTAGTTTGATGCTTAGTACAGCGTTGTTAGCAAGCTACAGTAGGTTTCATTCCGTACATATTGGCCGAGAAAATGACTGTATTTTGGATCTTGCATCTGCTCTAGCTACGTTTGCATCCCGATTAGGTGATGGTTATTAGCAAACACAGACAACTTCTATATAGACTGCTGCCTACTAGTTTGTTATTCGGCTAGAGATTTCCTCAGTGTTTTTGCTGCTGTAGCTTAGTCTCATCAGTCTGGATGGTCGTCCATTTGTTTTTGTTATCTTGTTGTTGTTGTTTAGTTTAATCAGTCTTGATGGTTTAGTTGTAATCTTACTTGTTAAATTTTATCCTGGTATATATTTCTATCTTCACAAAAAAAGTGCTCAAAATTACTGCACATTGATTGTCACTACAATATATTTTAATCATCTAACAGTAAATTTTGACCCTTTCACTTGCATTTTAAGCCGCAAGAATCACCACCATAGACTGCACGGTGTTCACGCACATACATACAGCCCAGTTGTTTCACCATTGTTTCTTCATGTCATTTGAATCAAATATTAATATTGTAAGGATCTATCTCGCATTGATATAACAAATAGTGAGTGTTATATCTATATTACTTATAAAAGTATGAATCTTGTAAATCATTTTATTCTGTTTTGCCCTTCGTTAATCACTCCAACAACAATCTTAACTTTTCATTAATACTATTATTAATTACTAATTTTGTAATCATTTTCAGTTTTGCCCTCCGTTAGTTATTCCAATGACAACCCTACCCTCCCCTAATTAGTTTTTTTATTGTGTTTACTGAATGTTAGATCATGAAATTAATCTAAACCTAATTTACACATTTGGGAAACAAAATGTGTGGTTGCAACAAATATATTTATATGTGTGTGTACTACTTATAAAAGTATGAATGTAGTAAATTATCTTTGGACGATTATGTCATCCGTTAATAACATCAACTATATTTTTACCCTTATTTAATTACTCTTTTTTAAATTTAATGAAATTAA
This sequence comes from Escallonia herrerae, assembly GCA_033070095.1. Taxonomy (NCBI): domain Eukaryota; kingdom Viridiplantae; phylum Streptophyta; class Magnoliopsida; order Escalloniales; family Escalloniaceae; genus Escallonia; species Escallonia herrerae. The sequence continues at coordinate 193,576 of JAVXUP010000464.1, forward strand.
AAGAACATTGGGTAATGAATCTATTCTATACATAAAAAAGAAATTCCTTTATTATTCTCTTTTTTAATTTGGTTAAAATAAAATAAACATTAGATATTGAACTGGTTAATGAGAACTGTGATTTCTTTTTCTTGCATTTTTAGGTTAGCAAATGATTAACCCATTGAAAAACTCAAAAGCAAAAACAAAATAAAGAAACTGATATAGGTGAAAATCAATTAAGAAACAAAAAATTTTTGGAAAAACAAAAACAGCAAAAAAGGAAAAAGAGTTAAAAATGCATAAAAAAACAAGGCTTGAATATGGTGCAAATTTGAACTGAAAATATGTTCAGTTATTGTAGTTAACTGCAACAACCGAACATATTTTCAAAGCACATGGTCTTGAAAATTACATATCTTAATCATAAACCAATTTAATAGATTATAAAAACAAAGACGTAGACTCATTATTCTAATAAGCAGCAAAAGAAGGGTTGAAGCTAGCACAAGAATTGGGATTTTGATCAATCTTTTAGAAGGAGACGGTAAATGCATTGTTAATTTGTTACAAGGGCAATCCGGACCAAGACCTGAGATCGAAGTGATCATATACGACTGCCATTCTATAGCTAGATCTTTTAGTCAATGCCGCTTTTCGTATCGTATTGTGGACGTAAGGGGAACGAGATAGCTCATATACAATGGCTGAGCATGCTCGTAAGAAGCCACATAGAAACACCTGGTTTAACGTACCACCCGAGTGGTTGATGAGCTCTCTCTGGAGAAATGTTGGTTTTTGTTAATTTTCAAGCATAATAAAGCCTTTCATATCGGTTGGAAAACAATAATTTTTCTATTTGCTTTTATTTTTAGCAGTGTCATCAAACATTTCTTCAATCCATAAGCCTACAAATAATATTTTTAAATATTAAACTGATTACAATTACGAACATCAAATATACATTTCTTCTAAAACAAGCACAAAAGAAATAAGAATATAATTGTATTACATTATTTTAATCTCAAAAAAGATAATAATATCACTTCAAACATTACCCTCGACTATATACATAGTACGACGCACGTGCTCTGTACTAGTTTTAATAAAATAGTAAAATTACTCTGATTGTCCACAGCATATTTTAATCATCCGACAGTAAATTTTGACCCTTTTTATCTGCATTCTAAGCTGCAAGAATCACCATAGATTGCATGGTGTTCACGCACAGACATGCAGCTGTGTTGTTTCACCATTGTTTCTAAGTCATTGGAGTAAAATATTACTAGTTTTTTTCCTTAATTAATATATATTAAATACTTAATTATCAATTTACTCTTTTTTAAAATTTATTTACTCGTATATCATACTTTTGAAAATCGCTACTTGAAACCACGATTTCAAGGTAGAAACCTTGAAATCGCTGTTTCAAACAACGATTTATACTTCGAGGTACAAATTAGGTAAAAATTATTGCTTTAAATAGCGATTTCTAAAAGTGTGATACGCGGGTAAATAAGTTTCAAAATATAGTATATTAATAATTAAATATTAAATATATATTAATTAAAAAAAATTCAAAATATTACTCATGTAGTAAGGATCTGTCTCGCATTGATGTTGGGGACAAGGAAAAGGTTGTTTCATTAGTGAGTCCTGACCTACCCTCTCTCCTCCCTCTGTGACATGACAACCAATCCAGACGTGTTAAAGCTGGTAAAGTAGAATACCAGCATCAATCTCTTAGACAAGACCTTCACTAAACTTTAAAAAACCAACAACATGATTTGACGTTACAGATTCTGTACGTTCAACTCCCTTCCCTGCAAACAAGGTATAGCCCCCTCGCCCCAACCCTCTTTCTCCCCTCCCGTGTAAAGACAATCGTGCCCTAAGCTTCTTCCTTCTGTGGCATTTGTCCCGTGGGACTTGTATGACCTTTTTTTTGTTGACACATAAGGAATTTCATATATTAAGCGGGTAGTCTTCTAACTAATATAAAAAAAATCAAATTATGAACATAAGCAGGAAAGGTCAACCATATTACAAAAGCCTCCTCTTCATGGAATCTGACTGTTTTTTTTTTCATTACAGTTTAGACTCTATGTTAATTTTGAAGCAAGTCAAACATGAATCACATTCAATGGAAAACCCAAAAAATGTTTACGTACAATTGTTGTTGACTTCGTGAAAATAATAACACTGCTAATACTACCTTCCTACGTGTGTTAATACGGTGTACGTAAGCTAGCGGATTACTATACGTCATAATTGCTAAACCAAAAATAGAAAAACATCTAAAGAAAAGACCAAAAGCTCTAGCAATGCATGTAGAAAGTGTGATCAATCGTTTCGATGAAAAAAGTTTGAGTTTCAAACAATGGCCGCTGTTGCGTAGGATACAAATTACGCTGCAAATTGAGAGTGAGGTCTTACATCACCACGTACTACGGACTTCACTTTGCAGTTTTACTGTTTGAAATCAAAACTAGCTAGGGTTTTCTTTAGTGGTAGGGAATGTCTGTAGGGAATTTGCTCCCACCAACCTGATTTTTTTGAAAGAATAAGTCGAGTATCCCAAGGTGCCTCGACTCGTCTTGTCTTTTTATTACAATTGCTATTATTTGTGGGATTTTAAAGGAAGGTGCCATCAAATTCGGTGTTCTGGGTTGTAGGTCCTTGATTACGACATATGACACTTGAACTGTATCCATCAACCATCACATGCTCATCTCATCATCACATCTCTCTCTCTCTGTATAACAGGTTGTACTGTTTTTGTAAGGAAGACTTAAATGTACTGATGATACATTTTATCAGGAGCAAGTTCATAATCAGTTTTGATAGCAAGTAAATATTCAGTGAGAATGAAGATTAAGGAGGAGCGAACGTAAGGATGATACGGCGAAAACTCGATCCCTGGGAAATAGAAGTCAGAACAACTGAGAAATAAGGTGCAGTACCATGTATGAACCTTGTGGAGTTTGTAATTTAGAGCGAAATGCAGGAAGACAACAAACTACAATGTCGTGGATAACACCTTGCATGCGATCTGAAATTCAGGATCCAAGATATTACGTCTGAGTGAAAAGGAGGGGACACAGAGAGAGGAGAAGGGGGGGGGGGGGGGGGACACAGATAGAGGAGAGAGAGAGAGAGATGGCACTCTTTTGTCACAAACATAAATTGTTTGACAACAAATGAACCATAACGTTGGAATCGCGTAGTAACGGATCCAAGTGAAAGGCATACAACATACCATACAAAATAGGTCAAGGTCCTGATGAAGGTTCCCCCAGTTGAAGCTTCATTAACCTCTGATTTATTAACAATGTACGATTTCCTTTTTAGTAGAACCCGTGAGACTTTTGGCTTGCCTCTCCTGCGACTGCATGGTCCAACTTCATTTGCTTGCTGCCATCCAGCTTTAGTCCAAAGTGGATGTGAGGAAAATGTGCCCACTGTCCCACGAAAAAGGAAATTCTGAGCTTTAGTCCGACGTATACAACAGCCAAGTTGATGTGTAACACTCCACTCTAGAAAAGCCGTTTTACGACAAATATTGACAAGTTACTCAAGCTAACATTGAATGTAGTTCTTCATACTTAAGAGGGTAGTTTTTGCTAGACGTTCAGCACTTTGTAGCTCATATATACCACCAAGGACGTGTTAGATAAGAAGTTCCCACCACATGGTTAGCGGTTGGAATCTTTCACCTAAGATTTCTTTCATGCCAACTTGATGAGTATAGCTGTTAATCCATTACCAACATTTTATTAATATGTGCCATTGTAGATCCTCTCTTTTCAAACAATTGGAAATTTCTTTTTGGCCACATAGACGAGCCCACATGCACAGAAATACAAATGGGAAGAAGTGTGCGCGGGCATGGGTGTACGTGTATATTTATTTATGTAAAAGACCGTTAGAAGCAAAAGAACGAAAACAAATGGGAAGAAGCGTTACGGTAGCGCTAAGGGTGATACCATATAACATGATATTGTTCCTCAATTATCCAAGAAATGACAGTTCAAGCGTGTAAGTTCACTAGCGACAATCCTAATTACGTATTAACCACCCTAATGTGTCCCCAGATTCTGAGGAATGATTTCTCATGAGATCGTAGATGGCATTACTGCACAAGTGATTTTGATGTAGATTACAATGCCTCATGTTAAGTTGTACTCATGTTGTAGAAGCTTTTTAAGGTAAGGTAATAGCATTCATGAAGTTTTCTAGCTCTAGTGATCAACTTTCGACCTATCTATTCAAACTCCTGCCTTAAAACCTAAGAGTTCATCAACTTTATACTCCTTGAACAGAAGCTCGATAAGTTTATGATTAGATATATAATTGCTCTCACGCAACATGCAATACTTTCACTTAGCTCGAATATGTTCAGGCATGAGTAAGGCAAGACAACTAGTCTGAAAGTTTGACTTCCAAATTAAAAAAAAGCAACAAAGAAGTCAACATCAGTAACGAGGTGTTCCCTTCCTGAACTGTTCTTGAAGTGCGACTAAAAGTTCAAGAGTAGTAGGTTGGTGACCTAAAGAAGATTGTAGGTTATCTCTATATGGCGACTGCTAGCTCGCAAGTCAACTATTATTGCAAATTTTTTTTCTTGTTGATGCTGAGGCTGGGCCGAGATCCAACCAAAAGAAGTACAATTACATATTCGACTAATGTACTTTTCCGTTGCATTAGAAGGCCAATGAATTTTGCTGTTTACTCTCCAGCCATTTTGGTTCTAACGTTAAGCTTCAATGCATGTATTAACTTTTAGCTCTAAAAACACATTATGTATGATCCAGATTTGTTCTATGTACCAATACAGATGCACATAATGATATAAATACGATACACATAGTAATGTGTAACTACTAAGTTTGTTTTTGCTACCACACAGAAGACATATTTGCGAAAGGAGCTGATCCATATCTAAAGCCAGATCTAAATCCCTTTGCTATTTAAGATACATGTGGCCCGAGTGGGCCCAACTACTACTAAGGCCGGATGATTTAGAAAAAAAGTAATCTGAGCCATCCATGAGTGACCTTATTTCTCCATTTGATATGTGGATCCTTCCATTTTTGAAAAGTATTTCCATTGGCTTAAATATGCAGTCTTAGTAAATATACTTGTAGAGATAGTCGGAAAGACTTCTAACAACACCAAGGCTATTATAGTAAAGTTATGCTGAAGTGCTGGGAGTATTGCTTAATTTAGTTCCATTCGAGGTTTTTAAGACTTACATTTTTTGCTGCTGTGCTAAACGCTTCACGATGGCTGATGTCGGGATTACTGGACTTTATCCTTTGAATTTCTTCCCTGTAAAGTTCAGTAGAGCAAGTAAATAAGAGATAGTATTCTTGTGATACTGTTGCTTCTCGCACGGCTATCAAGAGGTGTTCCTTGAACAAACCAGCCGTAAGTTGACCACCAGGCTTTCGATTGAACAAAAACATATGTGCTTGTGAGTGTGCGAGCAAGCGTGGATGTGTATTTACCAAAGTGATAGAGAGATCTAAGATCAGTGTACCAAATAGAGGTTCAAGATTACATGCAACTTACTTGATAAATCGGTTGTACGCAGAAGGGACACGTTGTCGCTTCTCAGGGGCTGCATAGATCATGGCAGGAGATTACATAGCAAATTCTTTGGTAATAAACTGGTGCAATGAATTTCGCAGTGACTACATGCAGATGGAGAACAGGAAATAGAAGACTAGAGATGCATGTACAAGTCTCAAACCTATGAAAATTATGCACACAAGTATGCAAGGTAGCTAAGAATGCACCACGCATCGCATTATTCCATCTCTGAAATCCAACAAAAAGTTAAGAAAGACAGCAATCTTTTTGTAGTTGGTGCATTGCTTACTAGTTTTGGAATATAATTATGGCGGTTTAACACATTAGGCATGCATGCTATGAGGCGTCCGAGCACTTTAGCCATGGCAATTCATCAAAATTCGTACAAATACAGAATTTTCTTTAATCAACTCACCGGATGGAAGGGTGGGCTTGGGAAATATGTTCCAATTGAAACCAAGATGGATGTCACTCCTAGAGATGTACACACTGTATTAACGGTTGTATTTTGTTTTCACGTTGAAAAAATAGCTTTTGCATTATGGCTGCTTAACATAAACTATAACCAGTTGGTTTGTGAGTGGTGCTTAGACATGGTATCGACCAGAATTGGCATCAAAGCAATCAATTCAGGAGACTTGTTGCCAACTTGTTTCTTGTCTCTTAAACCCACAAATAGCCTGGCCGACTTGTTGAGAGCACGACGGACTGAATTGGGAAAACTAAGCCTTGCAATTTGCTATTATAAAACCTTGGACGTTAGCTTTTCATAACTTTCTATTAGTTTTAATGGAGAAAAAGCCAATTATAGTAAATTTTTTGTTCTACAATGTTTTTTAGTAAGAAATGTGATCCTTGTTGTAGCTTGCATTGGTTTGAGAACATGAGAATAGGGCAAGGAATACATTGCAATTGGAGCTTGTCCTACTTGCGTTTTACCCTACCGAAAGAGATTATTGTTCTGTCAATCATGGTAGCGAAAGAAAAGGAATCCTGGCAGCAGAAAAAAAGGAATCCTATATGTTGTTGGCTATGGTTGAAAGCCTGGTCACGTTGGGCAGTATTTTTTGGATGTGCAAACCAGTCATTTGTCATGTTATACGGCTGATAAACGAGGAGGTGAGGGCCTTGAAATGTTCAGCGTGTAAAAGGATTTGCTGTACTAGGGTCAGAGTAGGTAACAAATGGGCCAAACACCTACCCTTTAGCACTTGGAAAGAAGTTCACAGGGTCGCTTGATCTGCGTCGTTTCATCATTATTTTGAACCTGCGAAGTGGTACTCGTAAATTGGGAAACTTCACTGTTGCACTAAGGTTTAGCCTTAACGAAGAAGTTCCTTAAAGAAATAATGCTATGAGTTTCCAAAAGCTTGGAACTTAAAAAAAAAAGAAAAGTAATGTCGTTCCTTGAGGCGATCTAGTTACTATCAAAATGTGGATGACAGTGAGTATACAGAGTTGCTTGTACCACAGCAATTCGCCTTAATGTACTATGAATATGTTGACGAGAATAATATTTAAAATTGCTTGTACGTTAGTAAATTATCTTAATCAGACTTCGTAGTTTACTTTGAACTTTCAAATTGCCTAGCATTAGGTTTACGATGAGCATTCCACTAACATTACCATAGGCAGGAAAACATCCCCCACTAATTCTCTCGCTATTCTAATAGAAGTCTGCAGCTTATTAATGCATTTGAACTATCACTATCAGTCTGCATAAGAGCATAGAGTAGCCTACTGCCACAACTGCCATTATGTTTCTGAAGGGAGAGGAGAGTACTCACGGCGTATAGGAGGCATTCTAGGTTGTTCATGCTCAGCAGACCGGAGAGCTGCAAACCTGTTGCATTTGGAGGAAGACCCACTGTCCTTGATAGCATCTTCAAAGCTTGACTGTGGTTTCTGTAGCTTCTTTCAACCAAAAAGAAGCAGAAATAAAAAGAGCATAAAATCACTTATAACTTGACTGATCACTATTTTCAGACTAAAACTTTGCTGAGTTGCCGTGCATCTATAAGGACAAACGGATCTGACTTTGTACGGAGATGTAGTTAGGAGCAGAATGGAAGAACGACCAGAGTGTAATCTCTCTACGAAACTTTGCATTGATATTTCTTATACTTCTTTTGGCTACTTTTGCTTCTTTCCCTTTTTTCCTTTTGTTCCTTTTTAAACAACTATTAAATGGGAGAACCGGTCAATAGCTAGGGTTTTTATTGTGCCTCCGATATGGACTCAAAGTTCGTCCAAATCTCTTAGGCAGCTTGAAACTCATACTTTGTAAACTGGAGGAAATTGGAAGGGGTGAACTTTCTAGTGACAATTGCAAGCCGCTGACTCGAAAATATGAAAAATAAAATAAAACAACAAGCAAAAGGATATAAGAGTATCTAAATCCGAACTCTGATCGCATATTCACTCTTAAGTTTGTGCAAAATATTGAAAAAAACTCGCTAATGAACTCGCTAATAATAGATTGCCTTCAGATTTCCCCACAAAAGATACAAAAATACTCTCTCCGTCCCACATAAATTGATCATATTTTTTTTGGACCCTCACACAAAAATTGATCACTTCCAAATTAAGAAAGATTCTGTAAATATTTTTACAAATTTACTACTTTTTATTCCATTTTCTCTCCACATTTAACACACCTCTGACTCATTTTTTTCTTTACTGGCCAACTTTCTTCACCTTCTTTCTCTGAACGGTAAATTGAGAATATGACCTAAATCATTAATATGCGTGCAAAAAAAAGTGTTTGAATTATGTGAGACTGAGGGAGCAATTTTAAACTGAAAAACAAGAAGGTAACACTTATTAATTTACTCCTTAATACGTGACGCACAAATTCATTTGTTGCATATATAAAGTCATTAAATTTAGGTAAGTATCAAACTCTTTTTTAAGCCACTGATAACCTAAATAGCACAAACGGGTCTGCATTTTGTAAGCACCTAACTTATTTGCTCATTGCTATTTATGTATCTTTGGTTTTGGCTATTGATTTCTTCAACACCACTAACATGATCCAGAGAATGTAGGTCATAATCCAATGAAATAAGTTAGAATAACTGAGTTGTGGTTAAGGAACTTCGGCAGTTCAATTAATTTTGGTGGACAAAAACCAGGAGAAAATTCTGAGAGTATTACCTGGAGATGATCCTGTAAGGGAAATGTCTGAAGCAAAGCTCCCATATTAACGGAGAGCAGATTCGCGCAGTGCCCGCACCTTACTGTCACTATGGTGGACATACTGCTACTTGGAACACTAACCTGCCAAAAATCACCCCCAAATCACTATGAGATAAATTCTTTAACTATTCTCTTCTATCTCTCTCCTTGACAGATCTTTCTTGGGACTAGGAAGGAAGTTAAGTTGTCCCCCATCCCCACCTCCAAAAATGAAATAAACCCAAAGGAACACTAGCTAAACGAGAGCTTCTTACCCCGGATCCGGAACCAAGGGATCGAGGTTTAAATTAAGAATTTTCCTAGTAATACATTTAGCTTGCATTTTCGTTGCATCTAGCCATCTAATACCAAGCTTTCAAGAAGACGAGTTTGTAAAATGGGAAAAACTACTGCCAATAGATATCTCTGAGCATGCTTATAACACAAGTAATAACAGTTGTACATTGTGACAAGTCTGTTCTTAACCGCGTTCAGTTCGCTTCCCAGAACAGACAAAGTTTACAAAATTGTAGGTGAAAGAAAGGAGCAAAGGGTCAGTGAATATATCTATATGCAAAGGGACTGTTTTTTTCAGGATGTAAAAATCGAGGAGGGCACTTAGTAGGTTACTATCTAAGGCATCACATGGGCAATAACTGTAATGTTTAAAGGGTTTCCCATAAAATCCCTCTTTTCTTTCGGTGCTCCTCCTCCTGACTTTTTGATCTGACACACTTAGTGACACTGCAAAGCTCACAGAGTGAAAGGAGAAAAAGACGTGACTGGAAGGTGGCCATGGCCTTAAGATTTTCATCATATAAGAATCTCGATTCACTGCTCCATCTTTCCATCACACACATAATGTGCATATGGAGTGAGAAATAAAAGATGCTTTCAATAGTGTTCTAAAAGGGTCGTGTGTTGTTGTGATGATATCAGGAATCAAAATTGATGAGGAAACATTTGAAGAAAAGGGCAAAAATTAACAGAAGATCTCAGAAAGGCATAAACAAAACAAAACTAGTGCAAGAGAATCACACCTTCATGACAACTGTGCGTCTGTGTATACGGGAGTTAGGGTGGGAATGGGGAAATGGGGCATCATTAAAACAGTACAATCATTTTCTGTGGAAGCAGAAGTACGAGTGGAAGCATAATAAATTGATGGAATTAAATTGAGAACAGCAGCCCTCTTTAATTCACCAGAGGAGAAGACATGAAACTAGCTATACATTTGAGAGAGATGAGAAAAGGCTTCATTTGACTTGTACATTTGACTTGTACCATGACCTAACCCTGAGAGCCTATTGCTATTAATATGTAGCCATGAGCATAGACTTAGCACATCTGATTTCAGGTAAAGGCACTGACCTCTAGGTATACACTCAATTAATCTCTCTCTCTCTCTCTCCCTCCCCCCCCCCCCCCCCCCCCCCCGCACACACACATACACGTAGTATATATACTATTGCATATCGTCAAGATTGAGGACACCAGTCTTTCCTTTTCGTTTGCGAAAGTCTAGCTTCATATCGAAGGCTTTGCAAACGAACCCAAATATGAATTGACATAGAATATGAGATATAAGAAAGAATGTTCTGCAAACCAAGATTTCCACGCGAATTTCATTTTCCTAACTGGGTTACAACCTTCTTTTTTCCATTTACCGATTCTCGTAAGAAGACTGCCTAAGCATAATTCCTTTCGTTGGCATCATCTCCGTCGAAACCCGTAGATGATTGGATACGGTTCCATGGTGACTTTCAAACACGTTTCGGTTAGTATCGAAACAAAAGTGTCATTATAGGAATAGTTAAACCCATTAATGGAGAGAGAGAGAGGAATATATACCGCAAGAATGGTATTGCAGAAGTTGCAGTGGACGTAACAAACACGTTCGGAAGAGGTGTCGAGTGACATTTTCAGCTCAGAGATATTGCAGATCGCCAGATCAGGCAAAAAACGCTTTTAACGAAACAAGGCAAGCAGATCAAGAATCATATCATATATCACACACATACACAAGCAATTAGCCCAAAGACAAAGAAACAAAATAAGAGGGGAGGAAAGCTAGCTCTCTCTAGAGAGAGAGAGAGAGAGAGAGGTATACAAAACCGAAAGATGAGAAGATGGGACTGGTCTGGTCGGTATTGGGGATAAAAGGGTGTGTGCGAACCAGTGACAAGTACGGATGCGAGTGGTATTGGTGATGGCGGTATTTGCGCAAAGGTGGGTTGCGGATATTTGAGTGTGTGTGGGTGAGGGTGTGGGTGTGTGGGGAAGGGTGCGTTATGATTGAGGGCATGAGTGGGTGGGAGTCACCCATTTCTAAGCATAAATGGCTTCTCTTGTAGCGGACGAGGGGGGCGAGATATTAATGCCTTTGGAATGTTTTAGGGATGCGAGAAAACAAAGAGCGCGAGAGAGGGGCTAGCTGGCCTTTTCGGTTAATATGTATGTGTTGAGGGGGTCAAGCTGTGAAATGACATTAGATTTGCCAAGTCGTGTCGTGTCGTGTCGTCTTTGAGCAGTCACTTTGCCCGACTTACGTCTTTGCCTCAGCTCAACAGATTGGCCTCTTTTCTACATTGACAAGCATACGTGTGTCTGTAGGGCAATGAATTGCATCTTTTGAGCCGTAGGTGATTACCTCACCGAATGCCAGCGAAACTGTTCGTTACTATATTGCTCCATAACGCGGCTTGAGTTGTGATTATGAATATATTTTGGAGTTGTAGGAAGATAACGATAAATTATGGTCGGTATATATTTTTTTAGAGACATTAAAAAGTATTTTTAAGAATTATGGCTTAACAGAAACGACACTATCAACTATTAATCATCACTAGCTATATAAAAAGTTATAATTATCTTCTTACAAATAGTGTAGCAGAAAATCTTTATCCCATATGATTATTATCTAATTTAGAAAAAAGATTTCCTACTACCATGGTACTAATGATGAGGTTGTACTAACCTGTTAATTCTATTTAGCGATTAAATAAATATCCTAAACATTGTTAGTGGCATTTTTGCTAGCATCGAACTTTAGTGACTAATTCTGACAACACTTTCTCAGTATAGCTAGTGTATGCCCAAATAGCATATTTCATTTTTCATGTTCAGAAAATAATTTTGTCTTTTTAGACTTGCAATTCTATTTTCGAAAACATCGAAGGTTTTTTTCGGGTAATTTGGTTTATATTTCGAAGTTGGAAACAAAATAATGAAAGAGAGGGATCCCCTCTCCCTCTTCTAACTAGACAGGTCCAAAAGGTAAGTAACTCGAACACGTTAGAACCTAGAAAAAAGGTCACTATATAAACATCATTTTTGTTTTTTGGTAATAGGTCCTTTTTATTACCGATGAAAGTCAAATCATCTTACATCTTTATCGGTATGTTTCATTGTAGAGTATACTATTACATCTCAACACCTTTAGATTCTAGCACTGTTAGTGGCAGCTCCCAATTGCAGCATAATTGCTTGTTGATTTGAGTTGCCACAGCTCTTTTCCAGCTCAACATTCTATAGAACATCCACTTCTGCACTTCTGTTATGATTTTGGTACATCTTTGTTGGCTGTCATTGAAGATTCTATGGTTTCTCTCTTCCCAGATACTGTAGACTGTCATCGCTAATGCTAATTTGCTCAATCTGGATCTAAAGCTCTTCCCTCTGAACTTTTGGCAAGCATGATTTAATAATGGAGTCCATGAGTTAAAATGCTGGTTTATTTGAAGCTTCTCCAGACCTGATTCCAGATGTCTTTTACCATAGGACATTCCATGAAAAGATGCTCAATTGTTTCCTGAGCCTTTGAGCAAATACTGCATTGATCTTCAGTTACCACATTCCATGCTTTGAGTTTGTATAGTATAAAAGCACATTTTGGAATGTGCCCATAAAACCATATTAGTTTCCACCAATTTACTGCAGGGCTGGTAGATCATAATGCTTCCCATGCTGAGTTGATGCTGAATTTGCCATTAGGGTGGCCCAGCCATGTAATGTGGTCTTCTCTTGCACCAGTACTATGATATGCTGATAACTGATAGCTTAGCATCCTTAGATTTGGAGATCTTGTAAGTATACTCCAAGTACCTTGTTCATGTGCTTCATTTACTTTCAGGTTTAAAGTACTGGTAGTATCATACAATGTTCTGAGTCCATATTGATGCACAATAGGGCCATTACGCAGCCAATTGTCTAGCCAAAACCGAGTATGACATCCATTCCCAATCTGATATTTCATAAGATGCTGGACTATGCTTCTCAACTTTATGATTTTCCTCCAAGTCCACTATATATACATCATAGATGCAAGGTGCTTGAAACAAAAATATTTAGTCATTACACCACAAGCAATAACTATTTACATGGAAACAAGTAACAAATGTTACCTACACGGATAATCAAAAGAAGCCAGAAGCTCACGATAACCATTAATCAAAATACCTTTCTATAAGCACTATGAATTATCATTGTTGGATTAGGAGAAATATTAATACCAATTACAAGCGTGGAATTCAGACAAATCACAAGTGTACCAAGAAATCCATTCAAAACACCAAAGTTATCTTTCTTAGAGGACTCTCCAAAATTTCTTCACAAGAATATATCACTTTTCTTTGAACTCACTTACTTTGACGAAAATAATGTGTTGAAATATGTTATTCAAACAATATTATAATAATTTCTACATGTTATCTCTCTATCTTAAAAGAGTGATGTGTTTAAAGTTTAAAAATGTTTCTAAACATTTTTATCACCAAAATGCCCTCTGAAATGTTATATTTTATGAATTACCCGCCTTTTTCGTAGACAAAAGGGACTTGGAAGCGGCGCCAACGTTTAAAAATGATGGTGCTTCTCCTACGCCAACCTCTCTTCCTCCTCACAGACACACTGCTCTTGCCTCAACAAAGATATCTTTCCTTTGCCTCCCAGACACTTTGCCTTCGAAGAACCATCTTCTCAGAAGAAAAAGGGTTGCATTAAACGGCAAATCTAACGACAAATAGTTCCTAATTTATGTACTACAAAGTTCTTCCTGCAAGGCTTTATTTGAAGGTCAGTTTCACATTACCAGAATCGCATTTCATGAGACAATGAACGGAAACGCTCTATTTTCTGGTTTGATTCTTCTGCAAATACATTCAGCCATTTGATGTAATGTTTATCTACGACGCATTCCATAACTCTACGCACATGAGATTGCATCCTTTACCACCATAGCCAGTCCCTCGAACAACAAAGCATATGATCGTGATTTACATGTAGGCATATGCGTGATGCACTTTAAGTTCACTAGTTTCATGTGTACGTACAGAAATTCTGGTTTTAATTGCCATCTCCAATCTCTCTACACATCTTCTCTCCATTAATCGTAATCAAGGGCTTTATGATGCATTAGCCTTTTACCATTGCGCTCAAGGTGGTTGAAGATATGAAATAGCACACTATGTTACTTTGCACATTCTAAGCACGTCACATTTTTCTCTATTTTGTTCCAAATTGTCATTTTGTCTTTCCCAGTGCTACCAAAGGAATTGCTGATTGCTTTTGGTTCTTAGGCTTGACATAGGGAAAAACATATTTAAGAATCATTAGGAAAATAAAAAGAATTTAAAAAAAGGGTGTTGCAAGCATATCCTAATCATACTCAGATGAAAATATCAGTAATATTAGTTGACAAAAGAAGGTGAGAACCAGAGTGAAGAGAAGAAAGCGTGTAGTGGAAAGGCACTTATGTACCCTTAGGATAAATGTTTTACTTGTAATTTTGGTTCCCTCAACAAGTATTCATCTTCGAGACTCATCTTGGACTACGTTAATTTCATGATTTGCTTGGCTGTTTGTAATGATTCTTGTAGGCTTACCTATCTTCCATGACGAACTTTTATAGAATCTAATATTTACTTAAACCTAGGAGAAAGTCTCGTTTATAAGAGAATCAGTGCTTATTCATCTACAGCTCTAAACTTTTTCCCCAATCAACCGCCTCCTACCAAAGGATTTTGCATCCTGTTGATACACCCATATGAAAACTCTCATAGTCTCCTTAGCCTTTAACATATACCATCGGACATATGACCTTTTCTCTACAATCGCATTTTGTAAGTTCAAGTGGAGTAGAGAACCTGCAGGATTGAGTTTCCTCTGGATATAACTCTGACCATAGATCATCTCATGAATGCCTAGAGCCCTTTCTTGACTTTGAACAATACGCAGATTGAGCAGATGCTTGACGGCTTGATTCATCAGTGGCCTTCGACAGGCACTAGGTTTTACACATAGCAATGCCAACCTTGTAATTTTAGGTCCATCACCTGGGTAGAAAGATGGTCTTTCTTAAAGCTTTCATGAACAAGAGAAAACTTGAATTTTTCAACTCTGACCATTGACTTCTTGAGTTTATACGAGTTTATACTCCTTTTCGGCCCTTTCGAAGATTAAGATACATAGTTTAATCTGTCATTATCTGTAAATATCCTCTTTGACATTAAGCATAGTAGTAAAACACGAAACAAGAATACATCACGCTGTAAATATCATGTCCCTGTTAGTAAATCCTTGTGTTAGTCACTGAGAAAAACATTCAAGTAATCAGGCATTTAATACAGTAAAATCAGATTGCTAAACTCACCTCTATTTGATGATCCGAACACAGATGAATAGACAATCAAAGTGGACTAATAGGTAACTCTGACAAGGGTGAATAAATGAGGTAACACTGAAATGGGAGAAGGCGTGGGATGTTACAGAAGGAATCTTAAAAATGGTTGATCAATTATTTGCTATGTTGTGCGCCTTCTTTAGATGGAAGAGTGAAGATGGACATGGAGAAACGAAGGAATGTCTTATAGATGGCTGGAGATCTAGGGTGCCTAAAGAGGGTAGCTTTTTCACGAGTGAGGCTGCTTTGACCAGCTCTCTCAGGAAACAATGGAAGTCTAACGTCAATGGTGCGACACGTGCAAAGAAAATGGGAAAGTTTGAACATCTCCTTCTAAACCAACCTTCAGTATACTGTCAGACTTATCTCAGCACTTCATCGTTCATGGCCTGCTGACAGTAAGATTAGATCAGTTAGAGGGGAAAAGGTAATTGGTGCAAAATAAAATTCTATTTTATGATGATAATTATGTATGATTAAATAAAGAGAGGCTCGTCGAAGGTGTATTAAAAATAAACATTGGACAACAGTTCAGGGCTCGAAGCAAGCTCTGACTACACAGAAAGCATCATAATAAAAGAAGTAATGCTCAACCACCTCATTGAGCGTTCAAAATTATCTCCGTCCCATGCAAAACTTATCCACAAAATAGATAGTCGCATTCGAGGCTGGATAGTCCTTCGTAAGCCAGAAAAAACAGGGTCAAGAATAGTGCGTGCAATTATTTGAATCAGAACTTTTGCCATTTCAGAAATGCATGCAGTTCTCTGCCTCCATATAAGACGGAGGGGCTAGCTGCAATCACTTCGGTTCCCATTTAGGCACCTTCACCCCATTCTACTCTCCAACACCTCCCTTACTGCTATTGGCACAACAAATTAAGAAAGAGCAAGGTACTACAAACTGCTAGCCACCTCACATTGAATCATTTGATGATCCACGGAGTCCCCATCTTTCTTGCACATAATGCGCAACTGGCCACAATCTGCCCCTTTCTCCTCAGATAATCAAAAGTCAACACAGGATTCCGAGTAGGCATCCATGCTAAGAAACTGACTTTGGGCCGCACTGGGGCTCCATATGCACCTCTACCATACCCAAGGGTGAGGCGAGTAGTTTTTGTAAGAAGGGGCAATTTTTGGCTTTAAGTTTCTATACCAATGATGGCCAAAAAGAAAGAACATGTTCTCATCTTAAGTGCCCAAATTGCTAAGAAGGAGCAAAGTTGACAATATCAAAATTAAACCTATTTACTTCAGCTACAGGAGCTAGAACACTCCTCCCTCCAGTTGTGCTATTCTTATTTGTTAGCGGCGGTGCACTTGAAGGCAGTGGCTGCTCTTAATATGCAAAGGATTCAGTAATTGCGAATAAGATAGGTGGCTGTACGATGACCCAACCACTAAGTCACGTAGTAAAAGTTGGTATCTATAAGCTGCTAGGCTTTGTGGTTAATGAATTTAATTCATCTATGCAAGCGTTTATTTTTTGATAATGGGACTTCTGAAAAAAAAAATTTGCGATCCTCTTCACTCAGTTACCTCTTTTTCTAGAGATAGAATGGTGGAATTTTTTTGGCCACCCTTTGTCGCTCCCATGTTAGTGTGAAAGTGAAAACTCTTGCAGTTCTCTATTTCCTAAGGTGAAGTGTGTAGTCAATACGGGTGCTTGACACGTTGAATTCCAAGTTAGTTTTCTTTGATGTGTTCTATGGAATGGAAACGATAATATTGGCATGCCAGGAACTGTGTTAAGAGTGGATTCAAATCGCATCAATATCTCAAAAGGCACAAAACTCTTAGATGCGAGTGATATACAATAGTAATGGCATGCCATGAATATTTATGCTGGAAACTACATGTACTGCTCTTCGCATAGTTGTAAAGGCAGCTGCGACTAGATAAGACAATAAGGGCAACCTAGCATTACAGAGATTCATAGGCCTTCTTGAGTAAGCCATTTTGTCGCTTGCAGAAGGTTCCCTAACAATTTTTCGTGTTTTCAATCCTCTTGCTCTCAATCTTTCCCCTACCAGTTTTCTTTGTGGAGTGATCTCCCTAGATTGATCTTCAAATTCCATAGTTGCAGCTGAAAATCAATCCCAATTCAAAAAGGACATCAATAACATGGAATTTCATCACAAGCAACACTTTTATAACCCTTAGGCCTTTTCCTTTGAATTCCATGGAACTAATAGCAGGTGATAAGGAACAAAAAAAGACAGAAGTCTCTTATAGCATTCAAAGATTCTCATTTTGTTATTGGATAAACATGAAGTGAATTAAGTAAGATGAAATAGATTGGTCATAAAAGCGGTGAATCACTTGAACTGAATTTATAAGCTGTTGTATTCATCTTTTGAGCTCATGTCTAACCTGGTGAGGAAATAAGGGAGGAGTGGAGGAAATTTAGGGCAGAAACGTTAGAGTTTCTGCATTTCTTCTCTCTATACTTTCTTGTAAATATGAACAGGAAAGAAGCAAAAAATGGAATGGAGTTGCGCAAGGAGATTAGTATTTATAAATTAAACAATGAATCTTAGTCCATGAAATTAACAAATAACTGACCTTAATCTCTTGTCTTTATACCCAGATTAGTTTACTTATTTCATGTCACCCAAATGTGTGTGATTGTTGCCTTAATCTCTTGTCTTTACAACAAAAAAACTGTCTGATATACATCTAACAAGACCTAAAGCGTTGTTAGCTCAAACTGTAGCAAGTAGATTTAAGAATCATTAGGAAAATCATATGAGCTTATAAAAGGTGTTGCTTCCCATTATGCCTTAGGAGGAGAAATTACAAGGGATTTGCTAATTATTATTGGTACGTAGGATAGGCATAAGTAAATAAAAGAGGATTTAAGAAAGCTTCCCAAACTGTCTTACCCAGTGCTTGTAGAGAATTTGCTCATTAGTCCTCGTTTAGAGGATTGACGTAAGAAGATGTTTCTAGGTATTTTGCAACATGCCTATTTTGGTTTGAATTCTTAGGCCAAGTATATGCTGCTGAAGTTTTAGTTACACTTATCATATTTGTGATTTCCTCTTATAGTTGGTGATTGATGCCATCATGCTTGGTGGCTATGAGAGTTAGTCTCTGGTATGGCTTTAAGGCCCTGTGTGAGAAAACGATTTTCAAATTATATTATCATTGAGTGGTTGGAAAATAGTAATGGTTTTGTAAATGGTCTTATTTGGCAATGGTAAGTGAGGCTGAATTCTGGCACCTTGGGTAGATACTTGTTGAGAATATAGCTATTTATCATGCTACTCCCAGCCAGGCCCCTTATATAACAGCTTCTGATTTGGTGTGGCGCGTGACATATAGTGGTCAATTGTGAAAGGCATTTTGCTGCTTTGGATGCTTTTATGACATGCTTCAGCCAACCAAGATATTTCTCTGTTATTGCAAGAATCTATCTTTTAACGGTCTAGTAGGGAAAGGTATTATCGAATGAAAATAGATTGAAACATATTGTCTTATGGTCTTGTATTCTCGAGAACATCCTCCACTTGTTAGTGACCCATATTTCAGGGAACTCCACAGCCTAATGAAGACCAAAAAAGAAACAAGGTGACCCAAATTTGGTAATCTTTTAGAGTTAAGGTGTATGGACGATGCCATATTCCCTTTTTGTATGCTCGGAAGTAGTTTGCCTGTGGAGTGAATTTGCAGAAGATGTCTTGATGTGGATTGAAAGTTGAAAGTTGTAGGCAATAACAAACGTGTTTTGTTTTTCAAGAAGCACCTCAACACAGTGTGCAACACAAAACAAAATCATAATCAAATCCCAGAGCCTGGATGTGGGCTGCACCATATCTAAAACAGTATAGTATTAATGTCATTTCTCCTTGAATAGTTCTACTAAAGGATTTTGTCAGAATCTCATGCGTTCTCTATCACGGTCCTATTTTAGCCCCAGTTTCCTACTTTGGTTGGTGAAAGTTAGAGACGATTCTTGCTTCTAAACTCTAGAAGTACGGCTTCAACTTCCTTCTACACCTGCCATACTTGTCATCAATAAAAAGGAACGTGGTTACACTAAAAAAATAGCAAATTACCTTGACTTCTTTAATCAGTAGGTTAATGATTTGTTACTATGGAAAGTCTACCGCATTTACAGGAGTGCAGATACTCCTCACCATGTTAGCTCTATACCATGGTATTGGCATGTTTAACCTTCCAAGGTAGTGCAAACTTGGTTACCACCATGACTCTCTACCCTTTCTTTATGCTCTGATGCTTCTCTTTATATATGTTGCATTTCGGGTTAATATTCTTAAATCCATGCAAACAGTTGGAATTTGCTTTCTCTTCACACTTGATTACTTGATCATAATGGTATGGTAATGGACATTTAATGAGGATATGAGTGCTCACCTAGTCGGTAAATTCATATTAACGACCTTAATCTTGCAATTTATGACACTATGGTTGTTTTTAGATTGTTGACAAACTCTCTTCCCAAAATTGCATTGTGCATTTTGATTTCTTTTTGTGATAATTTTTTTACCGGCCCAACTTTGTGGCATCACATAATAATTCCCTCTTCGAAATGAATTTTATAAGATGTGCAAACTTTAAGTAATTTGAACGGAACAAATGGTTAGCTTGTTTCATTAGAAATTGGACAGGTAAGGAAATTTCTTGTTGAGTTACGTACTTATTTAAAAACTAATAAACCACAGTTTCAAGAAATCATATCTTCGACCAATTTGAATATTCAGGACAACACTCTTTTGAAGTTGGAACATTAAAAAAATACAACCATAAATTATTGGTTTTCTTCCTTACGTCATTTGCTCTGAAGGAGAAGATTGTCTTTAGAGTCCCTGGTACTACTCTTGTGCTAGAACACATGTTTTTTTTGGTCGAACGGAAACTTCATTAACTAAACCACACAAGTACAACCTAAAAGAGCACAAACGAACGTCTGGCCCTGAAAACAAAGTACCAAAAGTACAACAAAAAAGCACAAGTTGAGACTTGACCCTGGAATTTAAAGTGGCCAACACGGCCTTGCAAAGAAAACAAAAAAGATAAGTATTACCACTGTTGGATTTACAAAATCCAGATCGAATGGTAATGGGGCAGAAGAGATACAGCGGGGCATCGATTCCGAGGGCCGCACGAAATGGCAGCTTAGATTACTGCCACGATTATGGTCGGATCCTAAGGAGGTGGAGCGAGTTCTCAAGGCGGGATCTGAAAGATCCACAGCTCGAAGAGAGTCTTCATCCATCTCAACTAGATTCTTTATCTTCAAGCCACAAACCTGCCAAATTGGACATGCGTCATAGATTTAAACCCGAACCACCTTGATCGGAGGTCCGGATCTGAAATAACTTTCAGATCTGAGGTTTGCAAATAGAGGAAAGAGATTTATGGCTGAAGATCTTCCGATCTGAGGGTCGGGGTAAAGATCGGGGGGTGGATGATGGTGTTGGCAAATAGCGGCAAAGGTGTGATGCAGAGGAAGGGGGTAGCAAAAGACACGAAAAGAAACATGAGAAGTAGGGAATCCCCTTCCATCCTCATAGCCATGGAAGCCGAAGGAGGAGGAAGGGGCAACGGCGGTTCTATGGGGAGAAAAGAAGATGAAAGGGTTTTCTGTGGTGCTATACTGAATCGGGTTATTTGAATCGGGTGAAAAGTAACCAATCCTTGTGCTAGAACACATGAGATGTGAACTAATAATACAAAGAAAGCTTCCATCTTTAGCTTGTTGTAGTAATGCATTGGGCAATTTCAAGAGGCTTGGGGGACTAGAACAAAATTTTGTCCGATGCAAATTCAATACCACATTACTACCTACTAGATCCTATTCGATGGAATCTTTGCCACAGTCCACTTCAACCAGGTTTGTCTGAGACTGAACAAGGAAGGGGCCTCGACAATGACAATTGGGGTGGTGGAAGGACCTTTGAATATGACAACTTTGTCAACTATAGGGTCCTTGTAGAGTTAAGAAATTGATGTAGACTCTAGTTAATGTTATTTTAACTTCGCTTGCCACTAACTCAAGTTATCAATACTTCTTTGTACCTTTAAGATAAATATGGACAAGACTTTGAAGAGCTGATAGTTGGGAAGCGGAATTAAATTTGGCTAAGCAACATTTCAGAGGGATTACTTGATGTTAACTTTGAAGATAATGTTTCTGGATTTCTGAGTTTTGTTTCATGGCTATTTAGCAGTTAACTATGGCCTGAATCAAAACAGGGTAGAGATTGTTATCTAGACTTCTTGTTGTCCGAAGCCAAAAAAACTACCAGAGAAACACATGGCAATGTTACTTTGGGAGCTCATTATTCAAGTGGCGGACACAACTATGATCACAGTTTGTTTTTCACTGTACTACTTTGTTGCATGCAGCATACTGGTTTGGCATGACTTTAATACTCTTCATCCAATAGGACATATCTTAGAGAAGATTACGGAGGACTAATTGTGACAGCTTCCATAATTGTCAGCTATTTTTCACGAAAATCTAAGTAAGTATACTCTTGCTCCAGTAATTCCTCTAAGATATGTGCACGAAGACAGAGAGTTAGCAGGATACTCTGCTGGAAGTGAGGTTGTAGTTTTTCCCTTCTTAATTTGCTACCTTTTTCCCATTTTTTCTTACTTCCTCCGGCCATTTTAATTATGGAATTGCTACATTGATTTGTTTACATTGCTATAAACATATATGGACGTATCATGGACGACAAAGTGTGGGAGCATCCTGAAGAGTGGACGCCTATGTGATTTCTTGATGAGAATAATGACAGCGTGGATTTGTACAAGACGATTGTATTTGGAGGGGGAAAGAGGGTATGTGCTGGTGGACTCCAAGCTATGCCAATTTCTTGTATAGCAATCGGCAGATTTATACAAGATTTTGAGTGGAAACTCAAAGATGGGGAGGAAGAAAATGTTGATACTCGAGTACTTACGATGCAAAAACTCCATCCCAGCTGGCCTTGGCTAACCCTTGACAAAATTTATGTTCCAGAGGGGAACATTTTGAAGGACATCCAAGGTCAGGAACAAAGATCACTTGTGGCTCTTTAATTTACTTCACTAGCTTTTAGTGAAATCGTTGAGAGGATTTCGGGTATTAACCTATATGTCAGTTAATCATTTGGTTGTTTTGAACAAAAACTATTCTAAACTTGCATAGTTTTTGCCAATATATCAGATGGACGATGATGTGAGCTGTGATAGTCCAAGCATTTCCACTACAACGTTCCAAGCATTTCACAATGCTCAACTTAGCGAAGTATGGATCGGATCAGTCAAAAAATGGTTGTTTCTTACGAAACCAATCTTAGGATTATTTGACTCTCTGTGATCCGAGAGTTATGTTTTAGGACACCTGGATCATACTATGATTAGTTGTTGCAATTTAGCAGCAGTTTGTTTCAAATAGTAGTTGATAGCTAACCAGTAGTTGATAGCTGTAGAAGATGTTTTGGGGAAAAAAGTGGAGTAGTTTCATACGATGAGTGAACAAGATTAAGGTGGGGAAAGAAAGATTCATCACACATCGGAAACTTTTCTAAGTGTTCACTTAGTGAGATACCACATCGTGACCACTTCTACGAACACACGGGGGGGCTGAGTTTTAGAGAACTGAAGAGGACTGAATACACTCCGATCAACCTTTTCGACAAATATTTCTTCAGATAAACACAAAGAAAACACAACTAATCAAAGCCAGTAATAAATTGCTTGAGAGCAGAAACCTCCCCTGCTAAAATTGTCTGACTTATGTATGGCCTTGCCCTAGTTACAGAGACTCCAATCCCAATCAACGTTGTACTAGCAAGCAACCATTCAGTTTTTGTGAAGGGAGATCACACCAACTTTGAGATAGAGCCACCATTCGGTGTTGAGGCCTCTGAGCTTTACCCAGACGTGAGATACACCATCGCGAAGGAATACCTTGATCAGTTTGTTTGAGACGTGGGAAAGATTCGGAGCTTTTCACTCTTATCTAAGAGTCGCTCTTATCTTAGAATTAGAGCTCCCAAGGCATCTATTCCATAATCGGAATAGAATAAGGCCTTGATCGACTTGAGCTAAGCCAAGGCCTTTATTCCATAATCGGAATAGAATAAGGCCTTGACCTTCGCCGAGGTGCCCCAGCCACGCAAAGCCTCTATTCCTTGCTTTGCTTTAGCTGAAAGTAATTATTGGTCAAATATGGTTTTTCTACTCTATTGTCTTGTTATACCACTATTATCATGTGAAAAGTTACAAGCGTTGTGTTTCTCAGATCTTATCTTCTTGACAATAAAGTAATTTCTTCATAGAAAGCTCTAATCTTTTACCCCATGTGTTAGTAACCAAAAAAATTGCAAATTTGTATGAATACTAGCAACTTTGTAGAGACTTGGATGTGAATAACATAAATGCGAATTACCACCACTTTCATGCCACAATGTAGGCAATAATGACCGTGATATTGTCAATACTTTCATGCCTATAGCCGCTCTCTGGAGAGAGGAGAACACAATGTGTCTCCAGCGATTTCACTGAGGCAAAATCACGTTATCGTTCAAGCTAGAAGGACTAACACGTTCACCAAATCTTCAATCTCATTCAAGTGCACATTATCAAATAGTCCATTGGTCCCGGTACTGACAACACACCCATCTTCTACCCCAGCAGCAATCTTCAAAGCGATGTGCTGTCCAAAATTGATGTCAACTTTGTTAAATTTGTGTGGGTTGATTCTATTCCTAAGAATCATTCTTCTTGTTAAATGTTTTGTGGATGAATGGGGAATGCCCTTTTTCATTAGATTAATAAGGTAGATTAATAAGGTTTCAAAATTTTGCCAAGTTTATTATTGACTGAATATGGATTACTAGATGAATAGGCCTTACACTTGATTCTTGTCTCTAAAATAAAGGGTACTTAAACTTTTAGCAACAAAAGAGCAACGCAGGCTATGAAAAGGTGTTGTGTGATCATCAAACTTTATTAGATGATCTATTTACCCCTAATGGTAGTTGTATCAATAACGTAGGCAACATTTGCTATAATTCTATGCATGTATGTTACTGTATCTATTTGATGAAATCTATTCGTAAAGGTTTCATTGGTTGCTATTAAATAATGTTCACCTTTTTTGAATTATATTTGTGGATTGCATTTTGCTAATAATCATTTTCTTTTCCTTTACTTTCTGTAAGTTTGAGTGGTATTATTTTTTTATATATAACTATAGCATAAATATATAACACGCTTCTAAACAGTTCTTTTTTTTATACCCTTCCTAAATCTAACACAATTGTTCGCATGAATATAGGGTTGTTTAGAGCATTGTATCACTCTTAACAACCAAGACATCTTTTCGATGTCTTGAAGCAATTTTAAACTTCTTGTATGGCATCCAAGCTTGAGGCATGAACACCTCTCAAATATGGAATACAATCTCTATGCATTTCATAAAGATCTTACATCCATGTGTGGGTGTAATCGCTCTACATTCTTATGATATAATTTATTTTCCTTATTAGTTTTTGTTTTGATATATGTAGGACATTTGCTCTAATGAAATTATTGGACATTATTGTATATCACTACATCTTACTGAAATTAGTTTGCAGTTGGTTTCTTATTTTTATGAACATCCTTGGTAACAAATTGTGTTGCTCTAACTTCTTATCATGATGGATTGTACTTTGCTGGAAATATTTTTCCTTTCTTTTCCTTTTTGTAACTTTTGCTACTTCTAATTTTGACATATGATTTGACAACAACGCATATATAAAGACCTTTTTTCATTAGATATGCAATCATGTTTGTGCATGCTTGAGTTAGAGTTTGCCAAAGCTGATACTCATCATTTTATAAGTAGATCTCAAATGAAGTTGGGAGGAAATGTTATATGTTTGATAAGAAATGTTGCTATTTATCAAGGAAAAGCAACGTGATAACAGAGTTTTTCTTATGAAATTTAGATATTGATCTTTTTAGTACAGTTAGATTTTTGGGTTTTCTCATTCACATGTTCAGTTACTTTTGTCCTATGATCCTAACAAAGTGTTCACCTTAGAAATATATAGTAAAGTAAAATTCAATGTACATAGACGACTCTATACTTTTTTAAGAAATATAGGCCACTATATAGACAAACTACCCACGTACATCGCACGTGCACCACAACTAGTAAACAAAAAAAGTAGCTACTTGAATCTTATTATAACTCAAAATTTTTAATATCCAAACAAGGTTTTGCAAATTCTTAATTTTTTTTAATTTTTTTTTTGTTTTGAAGAGGAAGCAATTTCATCTTTCTCAAGATACGGAAATGAAGGATGACAAATTGTATTCAAATAATGCTACTTACAAATTTAGTGACCATTGATTGCGAGTAGAATGAGAGGTCGCAGCCCTTTGCTATAACCAGTTTAAGCTAAACCTTTTGCGAACATCTATTTTCACACTTTATTATGCTTTTGTAGACTCCAATTTGTTGCAAAATGACAATATTTGTCATTAATGTGCCTTTAGCCATAAAATAAAGCGTGAACAAAGATATGATGATGTGAAGATAGACATAAAATTTTTGTTATAATTATAAAATTTACACCCTCGCAGAGTATTATATATAATTGTACAAAAATTTCACCCTGCACCTCATACTTAGTGGTCTATTGTAACCAGCACCCCATGCTTCGAGTTTTGGCACCCATCACCTTAAAGTTTTTAAATCGTAGTTCTCAATACCAAATGACGGTCATCCTCCCATTTAACCAAATGTTCGATAGTCTTTTTAGGGCAGGACTGTCATTTTGCCCTATTTTGTTGAATGACAGTCATGTCACTTCACTTCACTATCACCATAAGGCAAAAACCCAAAATCATAACTAATTTCAATTGGTGTAAGGTTATAATGGTAACTTAAATAAAAAATAATAATAATTTGAATTACCAACTTTTCTCCTATTTTTCTCTCCCCGACTACCCAGTCGGCTAATGCCCAAAGTCAGTGAAGCATCGAGAACCACCACCACTGCCCAACTCTACATTCCCTAGCATCCTCCACTGATGCTCATCCCTTCATTATACATTATATAGAAGGATTGAAATGTAAAGTTGCTTTTAAGCAAAAGCCTTTCGATCTGCGTAATTTGGCCAAAAATTCTTCGATCAATAATGGGGTTTCGTGTTGCTAGTGGTGGTTGGTTTGACGGGGCCACGGTTGTTGTGGGTATTATGCTGGTAGTGGTGTTTGATTTGATGGGCTTTAACTTGTGGTGGGTTTCATGGTGGTGGTGCTGGTTTGTTTGGTGGGTGGCAGTTGTAATGAGTTTGGCGTGGTGCAGGTTTGATGAGTTTCTTATGAAGGTGGCGGGGCTCATGGGAGGATGTTGGAATGGAGAGAATTCTAGAGGTACTTGGTGTAGTGGAGTTTGGTGTGTGTCAGCAGCGGCAGGGGTAGGATAGGGGGCGGGGGCGAGACAAGTTATGGGGGTGGGTGGCGGGGGGAAGGGATTGGGAAGATGATTAGTCAGGGAGATAGAAAGGGTAATGAAATGACATGAAAGGCTTTGGGCGTCAATTATTGGTGCCTTTTGGAGCTTACTAGGATGGCAGGTGGATTTAACAAGACAAAATATGCATTTGCCCTTAAACAACTAAGAGACATGTGGTTAAAGGCCATATTACCATCATCTGGTGATAGGGCACTAAAGTTTTGAAAATGCATGGTGCTAGGTGCCAAAACAAGAAACATTGGGTGCTGCGTGCAATTGACCACTAAGTATGAGGTGTTGGGTGAATTTTTTCCTACGATGCAATTTTGACTTTTTATAGAATTTTGACGTTATGGGGCACATTACAGTTGATACTTGTTACCTAAGAGACCTAAGTTTTTCATTGTCCTTCATTATCTTTGGGTTTTACGTACTAATAAAATGTTTTCTCTCGTTGAAGGATTATAACTAGGTCTTGTCAAAGCAAATTGACAATGACTTAGGGTGTGTTTGATAACGCAATTAAGCACTTAAAACTTAAAGTTCTCAATGATTTTCAATTAAGTGTGTTTGATAATGCTAAATTTTGTATCACTTAAAAAAATAATTCCTTCAAAACATAGACTAAAATTTTAAGTCAGGGTGGACTTACTTAATGCAGATCACTTGATTCTAACTGAGATGGTTAAAAGTTATTTGACATATTTTTACATAAAAAAAATAATACCACCACGATTCCGCCTCAATTAATTTGCTGACAACACCGCCTCCACCACAATACAACCATTATTTCCTTTTATTACTACCACCACAATTATCACGACCTAGCAACTATCACCACTGCCACTAACACCGCCACAAGGACACTGCCAACTCCACCATACCGTCGTTGTTGTCACAAGGTCCACTTCTGCTAAAATCATCTAAAGACCCACCCCACTACAACCATTGCTATGACCACCATGTCGCCGCCTATCGCTATCATCACAATTACCAATACCACGTCTTCACACACAATTACCGCTACCATTGACACCTTCTTGCCTCCGCGACCACCACTCCTTCATCATCGCTATCACCACCACCACCACCACGATTTTAGCCCCCCCCCCCCCCCCCAAAAAAAGTTATAAAGTACATAAATAAATGCATAATTTAGGTAAATGGATAAATTTGTAAATAAAAAATTTTCAAACATCTGCGTTTGGTTTACCAAATAGGTTCACTTATTTTTCAGTAAAAATTTAGTCGCTTAAATTTTTCAGTTTTACGAATTTAGTGCTTAACTTTTTCAGCACTTAAATTTCAGCTTTATCAAACAGCCCGTTAGTGTTTTTTGCATAAATCAGACAATACAGTTCAATGGAACATCTAGGACTCATAATTTCGTTGACTTTAAAGTTAAATTGCTTTCCTCATGGAAGTCCTAGCAAAGAAAAGCGATTCACCCTTAATTCAAAGCCCTAAGGCGTTTGATGGAGAATTTATAGAAGAAATAAGAATCTTCACATAGTCTTTCCTGATTTTGAAAAATAGAAATATGATATTGTATGAGAAGAAACCTAGGAGTCCGAGTATCTTAATGTGATTAAGGACAAATGTGGCAGAGCGATAATTAACTAGCATGACTACTGATTTTCAATTGTAATTGGACTTCAACTAGACTTAGCTTTTAAGCGTCAATCTTTTTACTTTGATTATGAAAAGGCTCACTAAAATTGTGAAGGATGAGATCCCATGGTGTATGCCATTTGCAGATAATATAGTACGGAGTATGAATTTTTGAATAAAGAAAAAGGATAAATGTTAAGTAACAGTTACTGACAAGTATACCACAATTAAAACACTACAGGGAATAAGGCTTTTGGCAACGGCGGGGAAATCCGTTGCTAAAAGTCTTAAATCCGTTGCTAAAAGTCTTAGCAACGGAACTACCGTCGCTAAAAGTCCCTCGTATAAAAGTGGCTAACGAAAAGTTTTGCAACAGAATTTTAAAATCCGTCGTCTTATATTGAACTTTCTGCGACGGATTTTTTTTAAATTAGCGACAGAATTTCCGTCGTTAATTCTATGTTACGTATTTTAATTTATTTTATTTTTTGTGAAATTAATTTAATCGGTAAATATTTTAGCGACGGGATATTCCGTCACTAAATGAGATTTTTAATGATGAAATATTCCGTCGCTAAAATCTTAGGATTAAGTACACTTTTAGCGACGGAAGTAATCCGTCGCTAAAAGTCAATTTAAAAAATTTTTCTAACGCCCAAACCTGTAATAAAAAATTTAATCCTCAACAACAACGCACAATCCCCAAGACACAAACAACTATATATAATCAACTTTAAAAAATATTTATTATAATAAAATGTACAAGCCGGGAACCGGATAGCCTATTAAGGGAGGGAAGAAGAGTACAAGCCGGGCAGGGTGGACAAGCTGGGACCGGGCAGGAGAAGGGGCTCATTAGTGGGTTGCCGAGTCCTGGATCTGGATCCTGCTGATCCGGGGCCGGCTGGGCATGTCCAGTAGGGGTGCCCTGCTGATCCTGCTCCCTGATCATCCTCAACACCACCGTAGCAATGTGCTGGATGCGGAGGAGCCGGTGTCTGTGGAGGGGCAACGGGGTGTGGGGACGATCCTATCATGGCACGTGTAGTCGTGCTAGGCAGGCCGCGTATGTGGTTTTTCGATTAATTTGCGACCTCCGGTCTATCCAGCCATCGCTTTAATGCCCCAGTACTCGCACCCATACTAGTGGACGCTGATGGTTGTCCGGACTGCTGCTCGGACCCCTAAAGTTGTTCATACGAGGCCTGCAAGAACAGTGATTTAAAGATATGTCAATGCATTAATTAACACAACAAACATTGAATAGAAAGAAAAAAATTAACAACTTAAACAAACTGACTTACATCGATCCACCGAGCAAAATCTGAAACATAGTCGCCCGCTCGGTGCGCCTCGTCCTTGTCCTTCTTCCGCACGTGCATCTAATTATACGTCAGTGCTACGATCTCATCCCTCTCCAGATCTGGGTGCTCAACCGCATTCATGTGTCGGATGATGTCGTGTGCCACCGACCCCCCCTGTGTGTGTCGGATCTCTGTTCTGTCTGTTCTCGGCCCTACTCTTACTCATGGCATCCAAGCCTGGATCCACAACCCACTGATCTATCATCTACCCTCATACAGTCGGAGATATCCAATGTGAGGGATATCTCTTCATCTCTGTCATAGGGGCAACCTCGAGCAGCATCTTCTTCGCCCGGTCCCATGCGTCGTGGAGCCATCAACAGCAATTCTTGCCGATGCAAGCAAAGAAGGCCTGCCAGCCCAGCGCTTGCTGATCAGGCGTGTCAAACGTAAACCCCTCCTACAAGGCATCCAATAACACAAATTAATTTAAATACTAAATTATAATTAAACAAATACTATTGCAGAAAAAAAAATACTTCAACGTACCAGTCACTCCTCTCATAGGGACTCCCTCGTATCGGCATCGCAGTCCTTCCAGTACAGGCGTGGCTCGAAGAATCGACCCTTCACAAGAACGCCGATCTTCGTCCTCCCCTGATTCTCCAGGATCCTGCCAAAGAAGTAAATAAATAATGTAATACAGTTCAAATATAAATTAATACCCCAAAATTTAAATATAAGGTATGATGTAAATAAACTCTCTGTTTACGCTGGGGTCGATGAGTACCCCGCGTGTCAGGCCATGGCCTTGTCGAGATCCTACAAAACACATACATTAATGCAGTTCAAATATACAATAAATATAAGGCTAGCAAAAATTGACTAAACACCGTTATCAACTATACTCGCAGTAGAACCCATACAAGAAGGAGAGTCAACGCGCGTGTGGGAGGAATTGGCATCGGGCTGGGTCGACAACTGGGGCTGGGGCCCTGTCTACTATACACTAGCGCTCTGTGCCTCGTCATCAGTGGGCAATGACAAGGTGGGACCCACTGGGGAGGAAGCAGCTCGGTGTCCACCCCGGCCACGAATAGCCCGTATTCTATCCATATCTGACTTTGTATAGAAAAATTGTAAGGACATTAACACATTAAAAACAATAATTTGGCAGAAATCATCATCGGCACTATATATATGAACGGAGGTGCAAAAACATATCAATATGATCCAAGCTCTAAAATGTTACTACATTTTTTTCGTGATGTTACAACATTACAAGTCAATCATTTTCTGTTTGGGAATCATCATCATCTTCATCACTAGACTCGTCGTCCTCTTCTTCGTGGAACTCACCATCCTCTTCATCTTCTAATTCATCCTTTTCATCAGTAGACTCAGTCACATCATCTTCAACACTTTCCACGTCTTCTGCCTCATCATCTATGACTTCTTCTCCTACATGAAGTGTTGTTGGAAGAGGAAGATCGTCCTCCTTATTATTCACCTCAACAGGTAACAAGACAGATGGTTGGTCGGCTTGAAAGGTGTGTAGCTCATTGTCATATGTCACGGGAAATTTCTTAGACTTGATAACTGTATACCAATGAGATTTGGGATTGGCGACATCCTCCTCGTAAAAGACTTGTGCAGCTTGACTAGCAAACACAAAGGGCTCATCTGATGCAAGTCTTGACTTGACATTGACATCTACAATTCCTTGAGAGCTAACATGGATTCCTCTACTGCATGTGACATCAAACCACGTACACTTAAACATTACCAAGCGATTTTGGGAACCCAGATATGTTAGCTCAACAATCTCATCTCTCTCTCTGTAAAAGTCCATGCAATTCTTGTTTCCTTGTAGTGAAATGTTTAACCGTCGGTAAATATCCATCATTAGTGATGGAGCTTTAACTGTCGGTAAATATCTATCATTAAAACCTTTTAGCGACGGATTATTTTGTCGGTAAAAGGTTTTAACGACGGATATTTATCGACGGACTTTTAATGACGGACTATGCCATTGTTAAATTTTTTTAGAGAATTTTATAATTTTTTATGGTTTTTAAATTATTTTAAGCGACGGAATAGTACCGTTGCTAAAAATTATGTCGTTAATGAGAACTTTTACTAACGGTCTTTTAGCGACGGTACCATTTTGTCGCTAAAGTCCCCCTTAAAACAGATCAAATCTATTTTTTCTTTCTCCTGTTTCTCTCTGTGTCACGTACGTAACTCTCACCCACCGGCATTCTCACCTTGGCGACCCCCTCTACGATGACCCACACCTCCGGTGACACCCCCCGTCCTCCCCCCGACACCACGCCACCTCCGGCGGTCCAAATTAAACCCTCCGGCCAACTCCGGCTTTGAGACCTCGGCCAGCACCTACATTCACGGTAAGTGCGCTTCATTTTCATTTTACAAGAATGATGTCTTTTTATTATTGTTGATTGGAATATAATAGTAGATCTCGGTAGATCTGAAGTGGGTATTTTGCCTTATGTTGTTTAACCTAATTTGCTTGAAATTTGTTTAACCTAATTTGCCTTGTGTTGCTTTTTTATGAAGTAGTCAAAATTGTAAAATATGTTACTGATGTAAGTACATTCCTTATGATTTTTGTGTTTTTAATTTAAGGTATGCTTGGCTTATTTTCTGAACTTCACTTTATGGTACTTCTACAGCTTAAATTGGTTATATGAAGAATTGTCTTTCATGCAAGACCTTTGTTAGTAGTTTGAGTAAAATAATGGAAGGATGATGTACATTCTGGAGGTTTAAACATCCCTAAGCTACTGTACTAGATGGCTATAAGTAGTGATGGAGGGGTAAGATTCATCTAGGCACGATATTAATATCTTTAGGTTAGAACAACCAAAAGATATCAAGGGAAAGTTTGTTTTAAGTTTAAACATGCTGCTAATCTGCTTGAAATGCATGCAAATAGTTTTTGACTCAATAAATGAGAAGCGTAAGTTTTTGAGCTCAAACGTACAAAGAGTTTACAACCGGACATCCCATTAGTCATTGCATTTTGTGAAACCATCTAACTTGCAAATGTTTGTCGTGCTACATGTGCAACATTAGTGATGTTATTCGATGTTTTGGGTTTTGGCGTAGCCTCTTATTAAAGCCTTCCAATATAGGAGTCGTAAAGGCAACACATGTTGTCTTTTGTAAAACCCTTAAGGTAGAGTCTATACGTAATCTTGAAGCCATTTGATCCAGAAACTGCTTAAGTCCTTCTACTTTTGTAGAGGGTATTTAGTTTCTTGATTTCTTTGTGCTTAATTCACGGGTAAGAGATTCTTTTAGACAGAGTAAAAGGCAGGATGTTCAGTACTTTAGTATGCTTGTGTGCTAATTGCTTTATAATGGGTATGAAAGAGTAGTACGCTCTTCTGGGCTTCATCATACTATGAATATGCCTGTAGCACATATCATTAGGATTTAAGCACAACAATTAGGATGTGGCATCCTCATATCACTTTATAGGTGGATCATGGCTTCACTGTCTCCTATTCAAAAAAACATAATGCAATTGAAAAATTCTACTGTCGTACATGTTTTATGAGTGCATTTTTTTCTTGGAGTCTTATCAGGTTTTGGTGACATATATGTTGAAGATCCATTAGCAATACAGTATCTTCAGTGCCTTTTATAGCTAGATAAACGCATATCGCTTGCCAATGGAATTCCTTCTTTCGCTAAAAGGATATTTACCGACGGAATTCCGTCCGTCACTAAAAGGTTTTAATGATGGATATTTACCGACGAAATTCCGTCGCTAAAAGGAATTCTGTCGCTGAAATACCTTTTAGCGACGGAATTCCTTCCGTCGCTAAAACTCCGTTGCAAAATCCTTGTTTTCTTGTAGTGAAAGGTTTTAACTTGCTTAAGACAGTTTTCAACCACTCATTAAGTCGCTAAGAAGATAGTGGTGATGCTACAAAGATTCATCAAGTCCAACGTCAAAGAGAAACAAAAAAAAATGTTTATATAGGCTAATTAGATTTCAGTTTTTGTTGATCTTCAATATTAAGTGACTAGTATTGCTTTGGTACTTGGATCGATGACTATGGCCTAGAGTCACTACAAGAAAAGTTATTTTTGTGACAAACCTTTAGCGACGGACTAAATTTCGTCGCTAAAAGATCTTTCAGCGACGGAATATACCGTCTGTAAAAAGTCCGTCAGTAAAAACTTTACTGGCAAAAAAAACCGTCGATAAAAGTTTTTGCCCCAGAATTTTAGCAACGGACCACCGTCACTAATTTTTGTTTTCAGAAAATTTCTAATATTTGATTGCTCTTTTAAATTTTTTTAGAGGGAATATGACTAACACTAAAACTTATGTCGGTAAAAGTGTTAAAAATATGACTTTTAGCAACAGAATAAGTTTGTCCGTAAAACCCACTTCATATTCTTTCTCTCTCTGTCTCTGTCTCTCACTCTCACCCGCCCACCGGTGTTCTCCCCCTCCAGCGACCCCCCTCCGACGACACCCCCGTCCGAAGTGCCCAAGTACAAGCTCATTGCCCCTTCCATTCTTTCCGACCATTTAAGGGTACACAATTGCACTGCTTTTTTTTTTTTAATTTCCCTTTTCAACCAACTCTTCTGATGGCATTTGGATGCAAATATACTGATTTCCCTGTTACCTGTTCAATTTTCTTGCGAGAAGATGCTCATGTCTTGTAATCCTAAGGACTTGATTTTGCGGTTCTCATGAGCAAAATCTGAAATGGTTGTGTTGTGTACGTTGTAGAATTTCTTTAATATAAGCTATGCACATTTCCATGTCTCAATTCTGTCAAGTTTTCGTCACTGGAATATAAAAGAAAAATATTAGGGTATGCTCTGGAACATATTGATGCTTTTTTCTGATGTGAAAAATATTATAATTTCATTGATACAAGCTATGATTTTTTCGATGTCTGGGGCATATTGGTACTGTTTTTTGATGTGGGTTTTTTTTATTTTAAGATCAACTTGTGGCAGGATTAAAGGTCGACTTAGAGATATGATGATTACCATAATTGCTATGATTTTTTGCTCTAATTGCCATAATTTTTTGTTGGTGTTATTGCATGTCATAATTGCTATGATATAGTGTAATTGCGTGTTATATTGTTTTGGTTTAATTAGTATACATGATTAACTCGTAAGTAAGCTCAAATTAGGACTAATTGACCTTAATCAACCCACTTAACCCTTATCAGTTATAATTTGTCCTCATCAACACTAATTAGCACAATTAAACCCTAATTACCTCATAATTAAGCCCTAATTAGGACTAATTAACCCTAATGAACTTAATTAACCCTAATTAGCTCTAATTAGTCATAATTAGTCCTAATCAACACTAATTACCTCAATTAAACCCTAATTCGCTATAATTATCCCTAATTAGTCTTAATGAACCCTAATGAACTCAATTAATCCTAATTAGCTTTAATTATTCTAATTAGTCCTAATCAACACTAATTAGCCCAATTAGACCCTAATTGACTCTAATAGCCCTAATTATCCCTAATGAACCGAATTAACCCTAACTAGCTCTAGTCAGCCTAATTAACCCTAATGAACCCAATTAACCTTAATTAACTCTAATTAGCTCTAATTAGTCCTAATCAACACTAATCAGCCCAATTAAACCCTAATTAGCCCTAATTAACACTAATTAGCCCTAACATATCTAATTAAATATCAAATTAAATCCTAATTATATTAATTAGGGTGATAAACCATGTTACGAAACGCAGCAACTATGAAGCAATATATTAAAGAACAAAGAAATAAGAAATTAAAAAAAAATTAATCTCACAATACAAGAATTACGAGGTTCACCAATATGGCTACGTCATCGGAGTATGACCAGATTTTGATTTCACTATTCAGTAGTGTGACAACCAAAATCATAACCCCCACTCTTTGTTGTGATTTTATCTCTTAACCCAAAACAATACAAGATCACTTATATTCATTTAGAGCTCAGAGGTGACCTTTCTCTAAATAACCAATGTAGGACAAGACAACTTATATACTTAGGCCAAGTTATGACCTTCTCTCAATAACCAATGTGGGACACCCACACAAAACTAGTTTTCGGGTCACTGCCTCGATTGTAACAATGTCTTCGGATTGAAATCAGGCTTCACATACAATAATCTCCTACTTAGAGACTGACACAACTCCAGTGCTGAAACTTCATACAAATGCTGGTCATACTAATCCAAGAAGCATCAACGAAGACTAATCAAAGTTGAGTATAGGCTCAACTTTTGCCTGTCAACTACCTTTGTTAACATGTCTGCGGGATTCTTGTTGCCTTCAATCTTCTCCAAGTTCAGCTGTCCATCCTCTAACAGAGACCGTATAAAGTGATACCTCAACTGAATGTGCTTGGTCCTCGAATGAAATGCTGAGTTCTTAGCAAGATATATTGCACTCTGACTATCAGTCCATAACTTGCAATCTACTTGCCCATATCCCAGCTCTGTCAACAATCTCTGAAGCCAAATTATTTCCTTGCTTGCTTCTCTCACAGCAACATATTCTGCTTCTGTTGTAGACAATGCAAGAATCTTCTATAACTTAGAGATCTAGCTTACTGCAGTCCCTCTTACAGAAAAAAAAAAAAGCATAACCTGTGGTGCTTCTGCCATTCTCTATCACATGCATGGTCTGCATCTACATAGCCTCACACATCTATGTTATCATCCCAAAAACATAAGCATAACCTGGATGTTCCTCTCAAATACTTAAAAATCCACTTTACTGCTTGCCAATGCTCCTTTCCTGGGTTTGTCATGAATCTGCTCACAACTCCAACTGCAAGTGCAATATCCGGCCTTGTACTGACCATGGCATACATGAGACTTCCCACAGCAGAGATGTATGGTACTTGTGCCATGTATTCTTCATCTTCCTTATTCTTGGGACTCAACTTCTTTGAAAACTTAAAGTGGGCTGCTAAAGGAGTCGTCATAGGTTTAGAGGCGTGCAAGTTAGATCTCCTCAAAACCTTATCAATGTACTCTTCCTGTGACAACCATAACTTTTCTATTTTCTGTCCCTAGTTATCCTCATGCCAAGAAGTTGTTTTGCCTCACCCAAGTCCTTCATAGAGAAAGTACTTGAAAACTTCTTCTTGAGTTCATTAATCCTTCTCATGCTTGAAACTACTATAAGCATATCATCTACATACAGAGTTAAAATAATGAAGTCCTCACTATTAAACTTCTGAAAATAAACACGGTGATCGGAGTCACATCTAGTGAAGTTTGTTTGCTTCATGAAACTGTCAAACTTCAAATACCGCTGTCAAGGAGCTTGCTTTAGGCCATACAAGCTCCTCTTCAACCTGCAAACCATTTCCTCCTTACCCTTGACTTCAAAACCATCTGGCTGGTGCAAGAAGATTTCTTCCTCTAAATCCCCCTGGAGAAATGTTGTCTTAACATCCAACTGCTCTAGATATAAGTCCTCTATAGCTACAATGCTCAATATTGTACGAATTGAAGTCATCTTCACAATAGGAGAGAAGATTTCTTGGAAATCAATACCTTTTCTCTGCCGATACCCTTTCACAACTAGTCTTGCCTTGTATCTCTCTGTTCCTCTAGCTTCATTTTTAATCATGTATACCCATTTATTGTACAAAACATTCTTACCTGAAGGGAGCTTTACCAAATCCCAAGTTTGGTTTTGCTTAAGCAAGCCATCTCATCTTTCATGGCTTGCTCCCACTGTAACCTGAATTCATCCTATATCGCTTCTTGATAACATTCTGGCTCACCAGAATCAGTATACAAAATATAATCGAGTGGAAGACAAAGTATGTCAAGAGCTTTCCTTACCCGACTACTTCTTCTGAGGTTAATAGTTTCAGGCACCTGTTGTTGATCACCAGCTTCAATTTCAGTATCACTTGTCTCATCAAGGACTTCTGGATTTTCTATCCTGGGTACATGTCCATCTTTTGGCCCATCAAGTTCCATGTATTCTTTTTCAATTCCATGTTCTTGTAACCTGTGCTTATACAACCATGATTCATCGAATATGACATCCCTACTCCTGATGATTTTGTTATGTTCGTAGTCCCATAAATAATAACCATATTCATCACACTTCTAAGATTTATAGTCCAGTTTCTTGCTTTCCTCTTTATCAATATGAGCATAAGCAATACATCTAAAAACTCTTAGAAAAGAATAATTTACTGGTGTACCTGACCATTCTTCTTCAGGAATACCACCACTGAGAGCACTGGCTAGACTTCTATTAATTATGCATCGTCATACACCTTGCTCATTTCATGATGAAACTGTTCATCCTCTCTGCCAAGCCATTTTCATGAGGTGTCCTCTTAACAGTCCTTATCAACCTGATACCATTGTTAGAACAATATTCTTGGAACCCTCCATCACAATACTCACCCCCATTATCAGAATTTAGGCATTTTATCTTGTTCCCTGTTTCATTCTCAACAAGAGCTTTCCACTTAATAAAAGTGTGATAAACGTAAGATCCTTCTCTGATGGCATATATCCATGTCTTTCTACTAGCATCATCTATAAAAGAAATAAAGTACAAATTACCTCCAAGAGACTTTACCATAGTAGATCCGTAAACATCCGTGTGAAATAACTCCAGCCTTTCAATCTTCTTCTCTTTACCATACCTCTGGAAACTGACCGGCTTTTGCTTTCCATAGACACAACCCTTGCAGAAATCTAACTAAATGTTCTTCATCTCTGGCAATGCATTCTTTGAGTGCAGAATTCTCATACCACTCTCACTCAAATGTCCCAACCTGTGATGCCATAATGTGGTTCTCTGATTTTTTGTAAAAGCCAAAGAGATAGAGTGGTTATGGTACTTGAAAGAGTGTATAGGGTTCTTGTTCTTTCACCTCTTGCTACCACCATCGACCCTTTGATCACCTTCCACTGTTTTCACCAAATGCCACAAAGTAGCCTGCACAGTCCAATCTACTGACAGATATAAGATTCTTCTAAGTTCTGGAATATGTCTAACATCCTTCAAAACTAGGGTTCCTCCATTTGACATGTTAATTTCCACTTTTCCCTTTCCAGCAATGCTATACTGATATCCATTCCCGACTGTCACATGTCCATAATCACCATGAACATAATCATAGAAACAAGCCCTATGAGGTGTACAATGAATCGAGGCACCTGAATCTACATACCACACTTGGTAATTATCATCCACTGTAGCAGAGAGACATAAATTGTCATATGTCTGTTCGTTTGAATTTACCATGTTTGCCCCTTCATCATCACCTTATCTTCCCCCTGCTCCCTTTTTTCTTCTTTGGTTCTGTACAATCATTCTTCATATGACCTTCCTTGTTACAATTCCAGCACACTAGGGTTTTCCCTTTGGACTTCGACTAGCCTCTTGATTTTGATTTTTCTCTTGTAGGACTTCTTCCCCTGTTATTTTACTTGTTATTCTGTCTACCTCTTAATTCCACGGACAAAGCGTACTAGATGATATACCATCACAGATTGTCTTTCTCCGCATTTTGTCATTCATCACAGAGCTCACAACATCATTAAGTGTTAGCGTTCTAGAAATAGTAGAATTACTCACTGTCGTCACCAAGTTATTCTAACTATGAGGCAGTGAACACATAAACAACAAAGCCCTAATTTCATCATCAAAATTAATGCCGACAGACTCCAATTGATTTGTAACACCGTTAATATCATTTAAATGATCAACAACAGTACTAATTTCAGACATCATCATATTAAACAGTTTCTTCATAAGAAATACCTTATTAGAAGCAGAAGGTTTTTCATATAATTTCTATAACGCTTTCATCACAGCGGTAATAGTTTTCTCCTTGGAGATATTATTGAATGCTACGTGTGGGGTTAGGCTAAGTCTTACTATAGCCAACGCCTTTCTGTCCAAAATTGCTCACTCGCATTCATCGCATCAGGTTTCTCTCCCACCAGCGGTAGATAAAGATCCTTCTGATACAAGTAGTCTTCAACTTGCATCTTCCACCACTGAAAATTCATACCATTAAACTTCTCGATCTTTCCTTTACTTTCTTCAGCCATTGCTCTCACTCAAACGTAAAGCCTACGTGAGTAAAACTCGAACCCAAGCTCTGATACCAGTTGTTACGAAACTCAGCAACTATGAAGCAATATATTAAAGAACAAAGAAATAAGAAATTTAAAAAAAGAAAAATTAAATGCACAACACAAGAATTACGAGGTTCACCAATATGGCTACGTCCTCAGAGTATGACTAGATTTCGATTTCACTATTCAGCAGTGTTACAACCAAAATCCTAACCCCACTCTTTGTTGTGGTTTTCTCTCCTAACCCAAAACAATACAAGATCATTTATATTTATTTAGAGCTCAAAGGTGACCTTTCTCTAAATAACCAAAGTGGGACAAGACAACTTATATACTTGGGCTAAGTTGTGACCTTCTCTTAATAACCAATGTGGGACACCCACACAAAACTAGTTTTCAGGTCACTGCCTCCATTGTAACAATGTCTCTTGATTGAAATCAGGCTCCACATACAACAAACCCTAACTAAACCCTAATTAACTCTAATTAAAACTAATTAACTCCTACTTAAACTCTAATTAATACTAAGTAACCCTAAGTAAACCCAATTAGCCGTAATAAGCCCTAATTAACACTAGCTCTAATTAGCCTTAATAAGTCCTAATTAATTAACTAAACCCTAATTGGCCCTAATTAGCCGTGATAAACCTTAACTAAACCCTAGTTAACTCTAATTAAGACTAATTAACTCCTACTTTAACCCTAAACAATACTAATTAACCCTAATTAAACTCAATTTGCCGCAATAAGCCCTAATTAACACTAATTAGCCTTACTTAGTCCTAAGTAACGAACTCCTAATTAACCCCTAACACATCTTCACTATAAGAAAAAAGGCTTTTAGCCACGGGTAAATCCGTCGCCAAAAGCCCATAATCCGTTGCTAAAAGTTTTAGCGACGGATTAACCGTCGCTAAAAATTCCTCGTATAAAAGGTCGTTACTAAAAGTTTAGCAACAAAATTTTTAAATCCGTCGTCTAATATTGCACTTGTTGCGATGGAGTATTTATTAATTAGTGACGGAATATCCGTCGCTAATTATATTTTATGTATTTTAATTTATTTTCTGTTTTGTAAAATTAGCGACGAAATAAATGTTGTAGGGACGGAACATTCCGTCGCTAAATAAGATTTTTAGCGACGGAACATTCCGTCGCTAAAAAGCTGATAGTAGGAACACTTTTAGCGATAGAATTAATCCGTCGCCAAAAGTCAAAAAAAAATTTAAATATATATTTTTTATTTTTCTATTTTCCAAACCTGTAATAAAAATTTTAATTCTCAACAATAACGCACAATAATAAATACATAAAGAAATATATATAATCAATCATAAAAAAATATTTATTATAAAAAAAACTCATGATATACAAGCGGGAACCGGATACAGCCGGTTAGGGGAGGGGAGAAGAGTACAAGCCGGGCAGGGGAAGGATAAGTTGGGACCGGGCACGAGAAAGGGCTCATCGGGGGTTGCCGAGTCCCGGATCTGGATCTTGCTGATCCGGGGCCGGCTCGACATGTCCAGCAGCGCTACCCTACTGATCCTGCTCCCTGATCATCCTCAACACCACAGTAGCAATGCGCTGGATCTCCTCCTCGCCAACAGACGCGAAGGAGCCGGTGTCTGTGGAGGGGCAATTAGGGGTGAGGACGATCCTATCACGGATCCTATCACGGCACGTGCAGTCGTGCTAGGCAGGCCGCGTATGCAGCCTTTCGGCCGATTGACGACCTCCAGTACATCCAGCCATCGCTTCAACGCCCCAGTACTCGCACCCATACTAGTGGACGCTGATGGCTGTCCGGACTCCTGCTCGGAGCACCTAAGCTGTTCATACGAGGCCTGCAAAAACAGTGAGTCAAAGATATGTTAGGGCATTAATTAACGCAACAGACATTGAGGATAGAAAGACAAAAAATTAACAACTTAAACAAATTGACTCACATCGATCCGCCGGGCAATATCCAAAACATAGTCGCCAGTCCGGTGCACTCGTCCTTGTCCTTCTTCCGCACGTGCATCTGATTATACGTCAGAGCTATGACCTCATCATCCTCCAGATCCGGGTTCTGGACCGCATTCATGTGTCGGACGATGTCGTGTGGCACCGACCCCCCGTGTGCGTCGGATCTCTGTTCTGTCTGTTCTTGGCCCTACTCTTACTCTTGGCATCCCAACCTGGATCCACAGCCCACCGATCTATCATCTCCCCCCATACAGTCGGAGATATCCAATGTGGGGGATATGTCTTCATCTCCGTCATCGGGGCACCCTCGGGTAGCATCTTCTTCGCCTGGTCCCGTGCGTCATGGAGCCATCGGCGATAATTCTTGCCGATGTAAGCAAAGAAGGCCTGCCGCAGTGCCTGCTGATCAGGCGAGTCAAACGTGAACCCCTCTTGTAAGGCATTCAATAACACAAATTAACTACATAAAACAAACTCTAATTAAACAAATACTATCGCAGAAAAAAATACTTCACCGTACCAGCCACTCCTCCCATAGGGACTCCCTCGCAGCGGCATCCTAGTCCTTCCAGTACAGGCGTGGCTCGAAGAATCGGCCCTTCACAAGAACGCCGATCTTCGTCCTCGCCTGATTCTCCAGGATCCTGCCAAATAAGTAAATAAATAAATTAATACAATTTCAAATATAAATTAACACCCCAAAATTTAAATATAAGGCATGATGTGATTTTTTTTTACTTACAGCCCTCTTGGGTGAGCGTAACTCTCTGTTTACGCTGGGGGTCGATGCGTACCCCGCGTGTTGGGCCACGGCCTCGTCGAGATCCTACAAAACACAGACATTAATACACTTCAAATTTACTTTAAATATAAGGCTAGCAAAAATTTACTAAACACCGTTATCAACTATACCTGAGGTAGAACCCACAGAAGAAGGAGAATCAACGGGCGTGTGGGATGAATCTGCGTCGGGCTGGGGCTGGCTGGGGCTGAGGCTGGGGCAACTAGAACTGCTGGGGCCCCATCTGCTGTACGCGAGCACTCTGTGCCTCGTCATCAGTGGGCAATGATGAGGTGGGTATATATATATATATATATATATATATATATATATATATATATGAACGGAGGTGCAAAAATACATCAATATGAACCGTAGATCTAAAATGTTGCTACAATTTTTCCATGATGTTACAACATTACAAGTCAATCATTTTCAGTTTGAGAATCATCATCATCTTCATCACTTTCCTCGTCGTCCTCTTCTTCGTGGGACTCGTCGTCCTCTTCATCTTCTAATTCATCCTCTTCATCAGTAGACTCAGTCACATCATCTCCAACACTTTCCACGTCTTCCGCGTCATCATCTACGACTTCTTCTCCTACATGAAGTGTTGTTGGAAGAGGAAGATCTTCCTCCTCGTTGTTGATCTCAAAAGGGAACAAGACAGGTGGTTGGTCGGCTTGAAAGGAGTCTAACTCACTGTCATATGTCACGGGCAATTTCTTGGACTTGATAATTGTATACCAATGAGATTTGGGATTGGCGATGTCCTCCTCGTAAAAGACTTGTACAGCTTGACTAACAAACACAAAGGGCTCGTCTGATGCAAGTCTTGACTTGACATTGACATCTACAATCCCTTGAGAGCAAACACGGATTCCTCTACTGCATGTGACATCGAACCACGTACACTTGAACATTACCAGGCAGTTTTGGGAACCCAGATATGTTAGCTCAACAATCTCATCTAGCTCTCTTTAAAAGTCCATGCAATTCTCGGCATAACAGTCGCCGTTGACCAAGACTCCACTGTTTTGGGTTTGTTTTGTTCGGTCATCATCTTTTACGTTAAACCTAAACTCGTTGATGATATAGCCTCCATGACAGGATGTTTGTTTGTTAGGGCCTTCAGCTAGTAATTTCAAACAGGAGGCCACTGGTCTATCCATTGACTGAACATATTGTAGATAACGGTAAAAATTAAGGATAAATCAGTATACTAATTGGCCACAGAACTATATATAACACATAATATAATTTCGTTAAACAATCTTACACGCCTTTTGAACCGCTGTACAAGTTGTGATTTCCGATGAGATTCAAGTCCAGCGGGATTAGTGATTAAAGATTTCGCATCGAACTCACTGCAAACCAATATAGTTGACTCGCTTATCACACACTTTCAATTATGTACAACAATGTAAGTAAATTAAGACTTTAACTTACTCAACGAATGCCGAAACTTCATCGCAATTTAGAAGGGCAAATTTTTTTGATTAAGGTAACAAACTCGTTAAAACTTTTCTCACTCAGCCCGTGGTATGTAATAACCTACTAACCACAGACAGTCATGTGTGTTTCAGAGCTCCATCCCACAGC
The DNA here is from genome assembly GCA_033070095.1 of Escallonia herrerae. NCBI lineage: Eukaryota > Viridiplantae > Streptophyta > Magnoliopsida > Escalloniales > Escalloniaceae > Escallonia > Escallonia herrerae. Next base: position 237,893 of record JAVXUP010000464.1, read on the forward strand.
GGTACTTCCGCAGCTCTCAACAAATCATAAAACTGATGAGCCCCCTCGTTCGGCAGTTGGGCACTGTCCTCACCACCGTCGTTACCCCAGTCAACATTAGCATGCCCAGCATCCATAATCATATCTTGGTAATCATATCGTGCCTCCTCCCTAACTTCAGTTTGACTAGCCTGGTTGGACGACAATACTATCATTTTCCCATGCTGCGTCCACCTTGTGTATCCACCCATAAAACCGTACCGATGAATATGCCATTTTACTTCAATTCTTTTTCTCCAATGCAACAACTCACATCTACCGCACGGACACCTTATCTTATCAAAGTCAACATGTGCAGGATGCGCATAAGCGAAGTCGAGAAATTTGTCAACGCGATCCTCAAAATCGTCAGCATTCTTCCTTTTCATCAAACTTCGATCGACCGACATGACGACTGAGATAACGTACTGTATACCACCTTGAATTAGGCAGGGTTGATGTAAATATAAATGCATGAATATGACAACATGTCTCTATATTTTCCCTCCATTCTCTAATAGGTAGTGGTCCTATCCCATTCAGAAAAGCACATGTTTATAAAACAGTGAAGAACTCATGCTTAGTCCTATGTCTGCGAAAAATTCGGCAGCACCTCCCCGCATTTCTCCAAGTACACGACATCGATTAGGTGTTCTAACATTCATCAAACCTTGCCTTGCAAGGTTTTAGGGATGTTAGAACACCAGATCTGTAGGCACCCAGAGAAACATGTGAGAACGTGTACCAAATATCCCCGACATAGAACACAGCATGAGTTGAAACACTGTTTTATAAACACGTAACTTTTGCAAATTGTCCCTATTGGATATCCAAAGGCTCATTACAAAGCATTACTTTGTAATGAGTACCTTTGAATGGGAACTAAGGGTTTTTATGCATGCATGCGTTCAGAATTTGATAATATATGCAATAATCTTTTCAAAATATCAAAACTGCAGAAAGATCGTTGCATATGTTACCAATTCCACTTTAAATAGAATTCGTTGGCAACGAGTTGAACCATCTCGTTGCCAATGGACTTCGAAAAACAACAACGAATAGAAAGAATGCAGGGTTTTTAAGCAACGAGTAATTGAACCATCTCTGGGCTAATTAGTGTTAATGAGGATTACATTGGGCTAATTATAGCTAATTAGGATTGATTAGGAGTAATTAGGATTATTTTGAGCTAATAGCTGGGTTTTATTGTGTGGAGTAGTGTTGATTAGTCCTAATTAGGGCTAATTAGGCTTAATTGGATTATGTTAGGGCTAATTAGTGTTAATGAGGATTACCTTGGACGGATTAGGGCTAATTAGGGTTATTTTGAGTAAATTAGGGTTTAATTGTGTGGAGTAGTGTTGACTAGTCCTAATCAGGGCTAATTAGGCTTAATTGGGTTATTAGGCTTAATTATGACTAATTAGGCGCGTAATCAGAGTTTAGTTAGGTTTTAGGGTTTAATTAATCTAATCACGGGTCTACAACATATGAGTAATTAGGGCTAATTAGGGTTTAATTTGGATTGATTGGTGTTAATTAGGGTCAATTTGGGGTAATTACAGCTAATTTAATTTTCATTGGGTTCTTAGGGTTAATTAAAACTAATTATTTTCATTAGAGCTAATTAGGGTTAATCGGGACTTATTAGGGCTAATTATATCCAGTGCTGGAGCCACGATGAGATTCTAAGGAGTGCTAAAAATGTCGCGTTTACCTAATTAACCTAAATTCAACAACCAACCATTCAACTAATTTAGAGATATCTCAATCCAATTGGGTCCCATCCTCCGTCAACAATCTCAATTCTCAATTTCTCAATGCATAGTCAACAATCTCAATTCCCAATACCTCAGATAGGGTGTCAGTATGGTGTCTGACACCTTCAGACAAGTCCGAAGACATTGATTTATTTTTTAAATGCCGGACGCCGTGTTCATTACCCCTTGAAGAGGTGTCGGACACTTCTTGAAGAGATGTCCACAAGTATAAAGACAAAATGTGACATTTCGGTGTCGGTGTCGATCGAACTTGGTGTCCATGACCTATTGACACCTCGACACCTCATCGACACATCTAGAAATGTGTCAGACACCTCCAGAAACGAGCCGGACACGTGTCCGACACTTTCGGACATGTTCGAAGTCATTGATTTATTTTTTAAATGCCAGACACCGTGTCTGTCACCCCTTGAAGAGGTGTCCGCACCCCTTGAAAAGGCGTCAGAAACCCCTTGAAGAGGTGTCAACAAGTATAAAGCAAAAATGTAACATTTTTCGGTGTCAGTGTCGATCGGACAGGGTGTCCGTGGCCTACCGACACCTCGACACTTCATCGACACATCTGGACACGTGTCCGACACCTCTCAGCGGTGTTTGAAGAAATTGATTTATTTTTTAAAGGCCGGACACCCATTGAAGAGGTGTCGGACACAAGTATAAAGCTAAAATATGTTGTTTTAGTGTCTACGTCAATCGGACGTGGTGTCCGTGTCTGTGCTACCTAACGGGGATCTCAATTCAATTGGGTCCCGTCCTCCATCAACAATCTCAACTCTCAAAATTCTCAATGCAATAAAAAATTAATAAAAATCACAAATTCAATCCAATTGGGTCTCATCCTCCGTCACAGTACATGGACTGATTTAAAGAATTTTAAAGTACATGGATAAGAAAGTACAGGGGACTAAAACGGAATTATCCCAATATTATAATACTAAAATTAGCTTAAAAACTTAAAAGAATGCAAAAACTAATAGCGTAAAAGACAAGTAAAAAATGTACTCAATATCACCAAATCGCTAAAAGGTCTAACATAACCATCGCTCAAAATATCGATACTTGTAAATTCGACAAGAAAATTATGAAGTGATTATAATTTTAAATAGTCATAGCTCAAGTTCAATCATTCTGAAATGTAGGGTGGACTAACTCACACTATTCTTCAGGGATAAACACCCACTGGAAAAAAAAACAACCAAGTGAAGATTCGGATGTGGCACTTTGCAAGAACGCATTCAAACATTAAATGAGTTACATTGCTATTTTTCTGTAACATGTTCCATCTTTCTTTTCTCATGAACCACTAGTCTATGCAACCGTATAAGATCTAGAGTTAACTACTCGGTTGACTACTGCATTATAACACAAATTCAACTTCGGTCACTGAACTTTGATTTGTGTCAAAGTGACCATTGGACTCAATGATTTGTCCAATTACGTCATGTAATTTTGGGGCAAATCCGTTAGTCTATCTTCCTCTTCCTCTTCTTCATTCTTCTTTCTCATTCATTGTCTCTGACCTCAACCAAGTATAATTGCCACCGAGCACAGCCACGGCTCAACCGCCAATCACCTTTCACAGTCGTGACACCAACCTAACACCACCAGCCACCAAGCACAGCCACTGCCATACCCACGACCACCTTCTGTCCTCCACCATTAAACTCACAACTGCCACCAGTACAATCCACCACTACCACCAAAAAACTAACCCATTAACACCATCGATCTGGAACTTCACCATTGCAAGAAAAAAAAAAGACAACCGGTTTAAAAAGGAAATCAATATCGGGGGACTAGATCTGAATAAGAAAATAACCCAAACCAAAACTGGCATTTATCTGCCATCAATCAAACGCCACAAACCACCATACCAGCTCTCCACCAGTGCAAATGCCTCATCACAATCCATCCTAACCCTAAAATTAACTGACGTTATGGAGGGCTGGGAGCAAGACCCGCGGTGCTTCCTGCTGGGAAACTTTGAGAGGGTGATGATCATGATGGGTAGCTTTTTACGAGATACGATGAAGGGGATTGAGGCCGTAGTGAGTTTGTGCAATATGTGACGGGTGGTTGAAATGGGTAGGATTTGAGTATGAGCCAGAAGGTGTTGTGGTTGTAATGGTGGTGCTAAGAGTAACAGTTGGTAGTGGCATTGTAGTTGGGTCAGGCGTGGTGGTGGTGGACAAGTGGGAATGGAAGAAGAAGAATATGAGTAGAAAAATAAAAGGAAAAGAAGAAAAAAATAAGTAATATAAAAAAATGGATTTTTTTTGTTTTGATAATTTTGCCCCCACATGTGCCTCGCATACAGGCACTTAACGGACCTTTTGTTATCTAAACCTAACATAATGACTTAATTTCACAAATTAACAAGTCCAATTGTCACTTTGACACAAATCAAAGTTCAGTCACAAAAGTTGAATTTGCACTATAGTACAGTGGTCAACCAAGTAGTTAACTCGTAGATCTAATATAGAGTCCTTAGACAATTTTCAAATGTTTTTCATTCAAAACATCCAATTGCATCGCAAATCTAAGGATACGAATCACCTTGGTTATACAAACCATATGGATGCCTTAAGAGAAACTATATTAAACAAGTAAAAAAATAAATATTTAAGAGTATGAGTTATGTGTGAAGGAGAGACTAAGTGACTTGTGTTGTGAGTTAGGAGGAAGGGAGGGGAGAGAGGGAGAGAGAGAGACGAGCTGAGTGTAGTGGTCCAAGTGGAGTAGCTGCTTCAATTAGAGCAACCAAGCAGTAATAGCAGAGAGGAGCAGCAGTGACGATGTCGGTGAATGGAGAAACGACGGCAAAGAGGAGCAGTAGGTTGCTGGCAGCGACCAGAGCAAGGGGCTGAAACTGTGAGTTTTGAAATTGATTTTTCATTTAAGGATTCTAGAGTTAGGTTTAGTTACTTTAGTCTTTCAGAAAATTTTTCAGACTTAATGGAGCTATAAAAACAAAACCTGGAAGGAAAATGGACAATCCATATAAAGCCACAATAGGCTATCCAACGACTATGTGCGCCTCCACCGCCGCTACGCGGCTTGCACCTTGGCACCTGGGCGCACGAGGCACATGCCATATTGAATGAACGGCATGACTTGTGAGTCTGACTACGCCTAGTCACGCAGTTAGGCACACTTTTCATAACTGGGTATAAGCCAGTTAGTTTTGGATTTGCATAGAGAGCATTTACTAATTAACCGCTAGGTTAGGAGCGTGAAGAACCAGCCGGTTATTCAGAATATTACGTTCTTTGCTAGATTACTAGCTTGCTTATAGAATATTGGCTAGTTCTCCTGCCAATATGCCATAAGCCAGAACAGGTATCCTCCCATAAAAGGGTAGAACACTGGATGGTCCGTGTGTGTGGTTTCTCTAAACGCCGGAGTAAGGTCACTCCCTCAGCTCGACTTATACTATATACCTCCCACCCATAACTCGGGTAGTTGATAGTAGGTGATCACTGATACATGTAGAAGTCATTTAATCTACCTAGAAACTAAGATATCCCTTTGCTATGAGGCTCTAGAGTTAAGGGCATATTTGAATTCGCCTCGTAACTAGGAAGTTCAAAGGTTTCAACCATTGCTCTCAAGTGGGTGGGTTAGAGACAAACGTGTGCGTGTATGAGGCACGAAATAAGAGCACAATTACCACAGTTATAGCATATTGTGCATGTTACACTACCAAAGAAAATAACAAAATGTCAAAAAGCAATAGAAATTTTTCAAGTCTCGTCCTCTTAGTTTTTCTTCCCCAGTGGAGTTGCCTCTATAGGGGGGCCTTGGAAATAATCCAGCTAAAGGGAATTTTTAGGGAGTTGCCTTCTTTTGTAATTAAATGCAACAAAATAAGAAAAAACTGAAAATGACTCTAAAAGTGTCCGAAGGATCATTAATTTATTGAAAACATGGAAATGACACTACAAGAAAATACATCTTTTGCGACAGACTTTTAGCGAGGGAATAAATTACGTCACTAAAAGTCATTTAATCGACAGAATAAACCCTTAGTAAAAGTCCGTCGTTAAAAATTTTTACCGATAGAAATTTCCGTCGCAAAAAGTTTTTGCCGACAGACTTTTAACAACGGGCCATCCGTCGCTAATTTTTTTTTAATTTTTGATAGTTTTAAAAAAAATTAAGCGACGGCATTTTACCGTCGCTAAACATTCCGTCGGTAAAAGGCATTTTTTTTGGACGGATGTTTAGAAACGGTGTAATTCCGTCGCTAAAAACCTATCTTAAATCTGACAGATCCCCTTTTCTTTCTTCTCCTTTTCTCTCTCTCTTATCTCTCACCCACCCACCGGCAATCTCACCTCCAGCGACCACCCTCTATGGCGACCTACGGTGACCCACCTCCCGTGAGACCCCCGTCCTCCCCCCTACGCAGCCCCCCATGAGTTGTTCCATTGCTGTCACCTACGACAACTCCGTCCAGCACCTGCAGCAACTCTCTCACCTCATAACCCATTGTATACAATTGTACTGTAGAACTCATAATCACCAAAGAATATTTTTCCAAATAAACCTCGATCCAACTGACTCCTCCACCAAGGTATGCTCTTTCTCCTTTGCACCCTTTTCTGCGTTTCTTTGTTTTTGCCCACTTCGTGTTCTTCTTGATTTGGACTCTTTTTAAGCCACAGCCTTTTGCATTTTCATTATTTCCTTCTGTGTTGTAAGGAGTTAATTACTGTGAGTTGTGCAATGTGTAGTTCTTTAAGAAGCAAAATTGTAGGAATTTTAGTTAGCCTAGATTGTCATTCAAATAAGTGAAATGGTTTTTTGATTATTAGATAACTCAAATCAGTTCGTGGTGGGGCGATCGGCTATGTGCACTGCCTCGGGGACCTTTTGTCTTCTAAGCGCTGTGACACTAGCAGAAGCCTTGCTTCGATCTTACTTGATGCCCTGGTCCTTCAAATTTTGTAGGAGGGACTCTGATTATAAAATGTCGTAACATCACGGAAAAAATGTAGTTACATTTTAGAACTTGGTTCATATTGATGTGTTTTTGTACCTTATAGTGCCGATGATGATTTCTACCAAATTATTATTTTTAATGTGTTAATGTCGTTACAATTTATCTATACAAAGTCAGATATGGATATGATACGGGCTATTCATGGCCGGGGTGGACACCAAGCTACTTCCTTCCGATGGGTCCCAACTCGTCATTGCCCACTGATGACGAGGTACAAAGTGCTCGAGTATAGCACACTGGGCCCCAGCTCCAGCCCCAGCTGTCGCCCCAGCCATACGCAGATTCCTCCCACACGGGCGTTGATTCTCCTTTTTTGTGGGTTCTACCTCAGGTATAGTTGATAAAGGTGTTTAGTCAATTTTTCTAGCCTTATATTTAAAGTATATTTGAACTTGTAATTTTATAAAAATAGTGGGGTCCAAATATTATTATGGAAAGTTGATGGGCTAAATTATAAATTTTGAAAGTAATGACTAGTAACCTAGTTTTGCAGTCTTTAATTAAACAAAGCATAAAGGGTGAAAGGGGAAGGGAGTGACTCAGGTGGAGGACAAAAAAAGAAGAAGAAGCATGCATGACTAGGCTTTTCATTAAGCATGAGGTGGAGACTTTTGGCTTAATGGAAGGATGGTCAAATGGGTCTTGAAAGACCCATTCGGTTAGTAAGATCAGATAAAGAAAACAAGAAGGATATGAAAGAAAGAACAGAAAGGAGGAAAAGAAGAAGAAGAAAGGGAAGAAAAACATTCAAGAAAAACAACGTGGGTTAGGGTTTTTAATTACTCTATTTCATGGGTATAAATTGAAGAGGTAATTAGGCTAAAATTATGTAGGCTAATATTTGTGTAATAAGGTTCTTTTCAGGGTGTGGTAGTAGTTTAGTTCAAGGGGCAAAGTGATGGGTATGGGTGGTCCAAGAAACAATCACAAGAAAAAGGGAGTAGGGGCTGTTGGGGGCTACCGAGGAAGAGAGTTTTAGGGCTGTGTGGGTGGTTACAGGTGAGGGCATGTGGGTGTTTTGTGGTGGCCTGGAAGTGGTAATGGTGGTGGGCTAAAATAAGGTAGAAAGAGGGGTGGTCAAGCTAGAAAAAAGGCAGTAAGGGGCTGCCCGGAATCACTGGACGAGAAGGGGCTGTTGGGAGGGGAAATGGGACTTCTACAGCCGGTCATGGACAGGGGTGGACCTACGTTGTGACAAGGGCAGGCTGAAGCACCCCCTGACTTCTTGGAAAAAAATTATTTTTTTTGGAAATCGCACCACTATTCCATTCCCAAGATCCAGTTCCATGAGACGTCGTTCCCCGAGAGATGCAACTCGACAGTCACCCCCCTCTCTCTCTCTCTATCTATCTTACCGTGACCTTGAGTCAGCGACCGCTGGTGGACTAAGCTCAGGAAGGCCGTGACGACTGACGAAGCAACTCTGACAGATCAGGATCTACCGGCGACGCACCGATGCCTAAGCGGCGGCGACGAGATCTGCCCCTCACTCCGCTCTTCGACTGCTACTCCGAGGTTTCAACTAGATCTGGTCCTTTAGGCCTCAGCCCCTGCCGGCGATGACTGACGAGGCTCCCTGCCTGGCTCTGGCTGCCAGTTCAAAATTCAAATCGGAGGTGTAGAGGTCCGTGAGTGATGAGTCAGTGTGGGTCTTTATTCTTTAAGATATGTGTGTGTGTGTGTGTATATATATGTATGTGTGTGTGTGTGTGTGGAAACACTATATAATATAGTGTTTGTATGATTGTATCCTCATCTAGTTTGTGCAACTATATTGGGTTCTGACTTCTAAGTACCTTACCTTGAGATATATGTTAATTGCCTTGTTACTTGTAAAGATCATCATGCTTAATACGAGCTTTAACAAGTGAAACAATTTTTTGTAGTGCCTATGAATTTATGGTGTATCATGTATCATATTATCATGTATTGGTCCTGGGAATTTTTTTTTTGCACCCCCTCAAAAAATTTCTTGGTTCCGCCCCTGGTCATGGGGTGCTGGGAGTGGAGGGGAAGGTAGTGCAAGGTGGTGTAAAAGTTTAGGAGTGAGGTGAAGAGGGTGGGGGGGAGGGAGAGGGGGGGCTGCGCACGGTTGTATGGGTTTTGTTAGTGCATTAAGTGTTTAGGTGAGTGTACTGAGTTCATGTGTATGTGAGGACTATAGTGGGTGAATGGTGTGAGGAAGAAGGTCTACAATGGGCTGAAATGAGAAATTTTGAGGAAAGGATATGAAAAATGTCACTAAAGACCATTAATTCCCAGCAATCCGTTGTTTGAATTTTAAAAAATAGTTCAAGATAGAGTTGGACAAAGTTTAAAAAAGAGACCCCAGTTATCTTTGTGAAATCTGTGTTGTGCAAAAAGTTCAGATTTTTTTGAGGTCGTGAAGCAGTTTATCTGATGCTGTCATTGTAAACGTTTACGATGAATTTAAAAATAACAAACCCATCATTTTTGCCTAAAAATTTTATGAAGACCTTAGAATGGTGAAATAATTCAACTCTGAAGTTTCGGGACATTTTGAAGCCAATAGCTATTTTTAGCCGAACTCGCTTTGAAGCGCTTGGTTCGAACACCGGTTCGGATTTTCAGGCGAACATTCCATAAAATACTTCTTACCTTAAAAATGACTTCGAAATGCTTAAAAATAGTATTTCAAAGTACTTTTTGATATTTTTCTAGTGCTAGGAATCCTAGGGGCATTTTGAGAATTTGTCACCCAAAGGGGGATATTTTGGTAATTTTTCCTATAAAATTTTTTGAATGACTTTTTGGTCCAGAAATGGAGGTAATATATCTAAAAAGTGATTTTAGAGCGGTTTTGGGGTGTTGGTGGTGCAGTGGCCATCAGGGGGTGTTTTGATTATTTGTCATGTTACGACTAAATTTTTGATAACGTGCGTAATTAAGCATCCATAGTAATGGGAAGCGAGGAATTGTGTTAATTCACCTAAAATGAAAGAGGGAGGGGGTTGATAAGGCTAGGTTAAAGACTCAGTTACCGGATCGAGTTAACTAGCTAACATAAGATGCTATGAATGGTTAAATGGGAAGGGGTAAAATAAAGAGTGCGTATATGTTTGAATGATGTCTAACTAGCTGGGTATTATTTGACTAGGTGATTCTGCTCATTGTAATCAAAGGTTGCGAGTTGATAACCTCTTCGGCCAGAGGCCAATCAGGTAAGGACAATGCGGTTTTGATATGTTAGTTCATCGTTTCGATTAACATGCCATGTTGATGATGTTTATATTAAACTCTTGCTGTTGTGATTGGACACCGATATCCATTGTGACCGGCATTCGTTTATTTGAAATATGTTATTGAGGACTTAAGGTGAAATTATTTTCCCTTAATCCTTCCCGTTGATAAAGTTTAGTAAGAATAATTTGTGTCCTAGTATGCTATGATTTGAGTCGATTAGCATACCTGGCATTGGTGATGATGTGGTGTAGGGGTTGTTGTGTGGTTGTTGTGAGATGTCTGTAATTATTGACAGTCGATATTTCTCGTGATTGAGAACAACATTGAGGGCTTGTAGTCAAAATTTTCCCGAGTTTTCCATGTCGTTGATTAATGATGTTACTTAGAGATGGTTGTTGTGTGGTGTAATGTCAGCACTTATTGGTAACCGACATTTCTCCTATTTAAGAACGTTGTTCAGGACTTGTGGCAAATTTCTCCCGAGTCCACCCTATTGTTGTTTGGTGATGTCATGTAGAGATTGTTGTGTGGTGGTTATGAGATGTCGGTAATTATTGATGACCAATATTCCCCTATTTAAATAGTGTTGTTGAGAATTTGTGGTTAAATTTCTCCCGAGTCTGCCCTATTAATGATGCTTATGTTGAATCCCTATTGTTATATTTGAAACACAAGTTGATCTTTTAATCCAGTATCTCTCATTTGGGTTGTACTATTGAGAACATAAGGTAGAATAATTTTTTCTTACTTCAGCCCATTGGTGAAATCTTATTATTTTAGCTGTAACGCGGTTAAGGACAAACACTCTTGTGGCTTCCCTTCTCGATGACAACGTCTCTTTGAATTATTTGAAACTGAGATGAACATCCCATAATGTGGGACATTTTATGAAAGGATGGCCTGTGAAATATGATCACTGGCAAAGAAGATGTATGGTGCACGAGTCGAGTATGTCATGTCTAGTCGAGTCTAGTATGTCATGTCTGAGTTGCATTGCATTTGATTCTATTTCAGTGTTGATGATTTTAATAACTTGTATTTTACTGATGTTTACTTTTGCGACGCTTGATTTAGTGTACACTTGCATGGTGAGTCAGTTAGCTACTCAGTCAGTCAGTCTTTTGCATGAAGAGGTGGCAATAATGTTGTTCAGTTAGGCATTGAAGCTGCTCAGTCGAATGCAAGAAAGATATAGTTTGAAAATTTATGTTGATGCTGAAATTTATTGCAGCTCTTGATTCATTGTTATCGTTGAGATGATTATTATTCATCCGAGACCTTCGAATCACTCGAACACGATACTCCTCGTGTTGTATTTACTGGGCGATTTGCACTCATTCCTTATATTGTGTTGTACAAGCTATAAGGTTGACCAATGAGAACTCTCCAGGAATGGAAAGGAAATAAGCTAGAAAAGTTGAGCAAAGGGATGAGTTGAGGAAGGTAAGACAAGCTAAAAATGGTAAGACAAAGATTGAGCTACGTGATACGTTGACAGGAGCTACACGACTGCAGTCATGTATTACATTGTAAATGTATATGTTGTTTAAGGACTTGAAAGTCTTATGCTATAGTATGATGTATGTTTGTAAGGAAAATTTTTACAAGGACACATTTTGGAGTGTTTGATGATGTGTGAAGGTGTAGTTGCTCTGTATTTTGCATAGGATTTTGATTGTGATTATGATCGATAACATAGCCTGATGATGTCACTAGGGTTGAGGTGTTGCAAAGTTGTTAATGTATGGGCATGCAGTGATGAAGACTACTCATGGGAGCAAGTTCAAGAGTGAAACTCAAAGAGTTCTACCTAATTTAGATTTGCCTCACTTCCATAGGTTGTTCTTTCATTTACAGCTGTGCAAAATGGGTTTAAGGATGGTTGTAGGCCATTTCTTGCAGTTGATGGATGCCATCTCAAAAGGCCTTATGGAGGTGTATTACTGTCTGCTGTGGGTCTAGATGGGAATAATGAGTTATTCTTTATGAGATTTGTTGTTATTGAGAGTGAGAACACACAGAGTTGGAGGTTTTTCTTGCATCATCTTTATAACATCATAGGTGATGGTCCCAAGCCAAAGCCATTTGTGATCATGTTTGATGGACAAAAGATATAATCCTACATTTTTTGGTTTCTTTCAACTTACAGTCTATTTTAATATTATTAAATCAACTACTTCACTGAATTCACAGGGTATTGAGATTGCCTTGGCAGACATCGTACCACATGCAACTCATAGAAGGTGTTGCAGGCATCTTTACCGTAACTTTAGGTCTAGATACCTTGGCATGAAGCTTAAGTCATATAATGTGGATGACTTTAACCTTGCTATGAGACAGATGAAGGACTTCTCATCAGAAGTAACTGAGTGGTTGAAAGGGCATAAGGCAGAGAGCTGGGCTATGTATACATTTGACCATGTTGTTAAGAATGAGCTAGTAATCAGTAATGCAGGGAAAACCTGTACTATCCATGATTGATACCATTAGAACTATGCTGATGTCAAGGGTACATGAAAGGTTTAAAAAGGCTATTTTGAAGGAGGATAAGGTATCTCCAAAGATAATGAAGAAATGCAAAATGGCTATTTTTGAGTCTAGGTTCTGTAAAATACTCGTGGGTGCTGGAGGTACAGAGTTTGAGGTAGTTGATCTTGGAAAGGTTAAGTTCTAAATCTAGTGAGAAGAAGTTGTTGTTATAGGGTTTGGGTCAGGCATACCTTGCAAGCATGCAGCAGCATGCATCAACACTAGGAAAATTAATGTGGCTGATTTTGTGGATGAATACTATAACATGGATACTTATTTAAAGGCTTATGGTCATGTTGAGCACCCAGTACACGATGAGACCCATTGATAGCCGGCTGCATGGGATCCCCTGCAACCTCTACATTTGAGGAGGTTGCTGGAGGTTGCTTGGAAGGCCAAGAAAAGATAGGAAGAGGGTAGTTGATGAACCTGCTACAGAAGGGAAAAGGTCATGCACTATGAAATGCGAAACTTATATGCAAACTAGGCATAACAAAAAGACCTGCCAAAGGGCACCGATGGGAAGCAATAAAAATGCCATTGCTGCAAGGACTGTGGGTGGGGAAGGGGAGGGGGTGGGGTGGGGAAGGCAAGCTGGGGGCAGTCAAGTTGTGCCCAATTTAGCTGGGTGCATTCAAGTTGGGTGTAGCCAAGATAGCATGAATATGGATGTAAGCGAATTATTTAATTAAGTTTTTTTTCACACTCTAATTTATTATGTTTTTAACAGGGAGGACATAAGGTGGTGGCTCAAACCCAGGAGTCAATGCCTTAAAGCTGCAATCAACTTTGCATATTTGTGTGTAGATATGAAATAACTTTTGTGAAGCTGTGAATATTATTTTGTGAAGCTAATTAAAGATACTGTGAAGCCCCTGTGACTGTACAAGTTTTTTAAGTTAAAGTTACAGGAATAGTTTAGCTTTAGGTTACAAACATGTTAACAATGTGTAAACTTTGTAAAGTTTAGGTTATAGTCAACACACAAGCACATGTTTAAATTATGTAAGCTTAGAGCTTGGGGATGATGTAAATTATCTGTTTTCGGATAGTGTAAACATGGTTGGATAATGTAAATATGGTTGGATTAATGCTACATCATCTTTATGTTTTTATCATGATTGTAAATCTTAGTACTTTTGTGGAGGTTATGCTTTTGGATATGTTTTTATCATGTGTATGTTCAGTGTGTTTGACAAGGTGTTTGAGCAGTGTATGCAGTGTGTATGTGCAGGTGTGTTGGTGAGTGTGGTTTGAGAAAGGTGTTTGAGTAGTATATATTCAGTGTGTTGGTGGAGTTTGTGCAGGTGTGTTGGTGCACACTGCAACAAATCAAAGCGTGTTTGTGCAGGTGTGTTGGTGACTGTGTTTGACAGGGTGTTTGAGCAGTGTATGTGCAGTGTGTTTGGAGGAAGGGAAGAATGGTATATGGAGTTGTTGGCTGAATGTTACCAATCCCAAAAATGACCACATAGGCGTAGAAAGAACAAAGGGAGGGTATTTTAGGTATGAAAATTGCATAAAGTAGGGTGTCAGGAAATCTTGAAACAGAGTCAGGTTTGCCATTAGAAGTGTGTAGTTATGTGTAATGCGGATGCAGACCTCGGGAAATGGAATGTAATTATCAAAGTTAGTAGGAGTTGAGTGTAATTAAGGCAAACCTTAGGGGAGTTTTGTGTAATTTTTCCAGAAAAAGAAACCCCAAGAAGCAACCGTTTGCAGCTTACCCAGTCCATAAAGGCTAATTTTGCAAGTCCTCTCTCTGAGTGGAGGCTGATTCCAAGCTTAAACTCTCAAAAACAACTCCTTCTATAAAATACAATACCTTAAACATATGGTGGGTTCCGCCTGCAATCCATGTTTAGAAAGGTAAACTTCTTTCTCCCTCGACCTTTACAATTCACTCGGTTTGCCTAAAATAAACATTTTATGAGTTCATTTTGCTGACAATTGTTGTTTCGAACGGAAACGAATTCCTCTTATTGCTCTAAATGTCGTGAGTAAATAAATAAGTTAGCAATTATGACCCGCGACTGGTTGTATGCTGGGATTTGAAAGAAATGAAGAAGAAATTAGGACATCATGTTGTCCCATATATTGGGTATTGTAAGCCAACTTAGTAGTGAAAATAATGAGTCTATTCCCATGCCTAGATGTTGTATTGGCATTCCTTGCACAATTTTGTATGCAAGAGGTACAACCAAATATAATTGTATCTCGTGCAGTATGATTGTACTTACTACTGCCATTGTCAATTTAAGGTGTGCCATCCGTACTGAGATTTCTATAACAGGTTGAAAATTGAGCTCTGACTTGTAATTTTGGAGCGATGCTTTTACAACTCTTGATCATCTGGTTGCCAATAAAGAGAATTGTACCTCGTGCGTCAATGATCGTATGTATGACTGCCATTGAAAATTTAAGGAGTGACAGTCGAACCATCGATTAGTAGATTATTCACTATTTCTTCATAATTTTTGCAACCAATTGCAACTTGAGAATTTACTTGTATTTTTCGAGCAATGATTTGGCGGCTCACATGGGGGTTGTCAATAGCTTATTCATCTTCATTGCATGGTAACCATAACTCTTCCTAGCATATTTAAGAACATGGATGCACATTAGAATTAGTGCTTCACCAAGTCATTTTAGGAAGAGCATCAAAGTATCATGGTTGCATTTGCAAAGAATATAATACTACGGAGAAGATGAACATTGGGAGTGGAAAAGATTGAATCAATGTGTTACCTAACTCAGTTCTTGTGTACATTATGTCTTCCTTCCAATGAAATAAGTAGTTGGGACAAGCATACTATCCACAAGGTGGAAGCATCTAAGGGCTTCAGTCCCCGTTCTTGACTTGATGATGCAGAATTACTTCACCTAAAAGCTATAAAGGTTATTTGATGAGCTTCATTAATTTTGTAAACCGTGTTCTTGTTTCATGACTTGTGCATAGAGAAACTTAGCCTAGAATGTGGTCGAAATGATGATTTGTACCATTTGAATGCACGGACAAGTGTTGCTATTAGACGTCGTGTTCAAGACCTTACTATCCTCTCTATTTCAACAACTAGACTTGTCACTCTTCTTCTTGGCCTCTTTACTTGCAACACACTGGTAGTACTGAAATTTGAATCCTATCTTCAGCTCAATGTTCCTCCTTCTATTTGTTTCCCTAATCTTAAGACACTTCATATTTCACTTTATCTCCCAAATGACGACTTGACACAAAAGCTTTTCTTTAGCCATCTTGTAGTTGAGAATTTGCTAATAAAAGGATACATTGATGGCCTTTAGAGTTGCATTATTAACATTTTCGCACCTGCACTTAGGGGTGAGCACCAAACCGTTCCAACCGATCCGAATTGCTCAAACCGACCAAACTGAACCAATCCAATCTGAACCGTCCAAAGATCTGAACGGTTTGGTTTCACATTTTTCAAACCGACCTTGGTTCATTTTGGTTCACGATTCACATTTTGAAAACTGATTCCAAACCGAACCAAACTGACTATGATATGTTAATGTATTTTTAATAACATTCCATTAATAATTACACATATAGGGTAGTAATCAACTCCAAATAAACAAATCTTGAAAGTTAAAAGAAACGAAAATAATACTTAGAACACAAAAAATTTGTGACCAATATCTAGTTTATATTTACTCATTCTTTCTCATTCATCAATGAGAACTTATATATCGAACGAAACAAGATTATATATAATTATAACTTCAATTAGTAGTGTGCAAATGAACAACGTCTTTAAGTGGGCAAACCGATCCAAACCGACTAAGGGCGAACCGATCAATTCAATTAGGATGTTGAGATGTGTAATCAACTCATGGCTATTTTTTGTTTTTTCTATTGTGACATTAACTTGTGATGTAAGGCTTATTAAACTAGTATGGTATGAATCATACACAATGATGACTAATTTTTTTCCCCACCAAAATCATGTTATTTTCTAGGATCATACATTCATAGCTTTTGTTAGAATTATCACAGTATAGCATGATATATACGCAATTTGGTGTCTTTTCTTTTCTTTTCTAAATAAACTAACAAACAAGAGAAACGAATGATACTTTCTTTTCTCTCTTAAACTCAAAAACAACAAAAAGGAAAATTGCTTCCTTTCTCTTCCCTTTTCTTTTCTTCATTTCTCTTCCTTTATTTTCTTTTCTCTTATTTCAAAACTCACAAACAGGCTATAAGTTCTACAGCCTCACGTCAGTTAAGGTGCAAGCCTTGGGTTGGCTCCAATCTCATATAGGTAAAGCACCCCCCTCCCCCCCCCCCCCCCCAAGAAAAAGATAAAGTTTACTTCAAGCCTTGTGACAGTACTTGGAAAAAGAAAGTACAACATAAGTCTTGAAGTGGGGGCAAGACACTGAAAATATTTTACTGGCCAACAGTGTACAGTATGTTGACTAGTCAAATATTCAACGTGAGGAAGCAATGTTAGTCTGTGTTTAGCCTTGAAAACACGTAAAATAAAATGATGGGCTCAAGTTAAAAGTGGAATTGGAAGAACTCGGTCCATTCAATTATTTGGTCAATGTGCTGAGCCTGATGATATGGTCTTCACATAGTAAAAGTCAAATAAGTCAACTTTTGACTATAGGAAAGTATTTTTATACTAAAATGGATTGTAAATCTAATTGATTAAAAAATACAATTAATTAATAAATTAAGGGAACAAAATCTCTTTAAGTACTAAATTAAAACCAAAATTATAAGTTTTTCAAAATTAAGACTACAATAGGGCTTAGGACAGAGGAAAAGGACATCAAGATCTATGCAAATAAAGTCAACGCTCTGAAGAAACTCCGTCACAAGCATATTGTGCACCAAAGATTTGGGTTCATTGTATAACAATATACACTAAGGTAGACTTCATAACAGTTGTTAGATTATTTTTCAAATGAAAATGGGAACAATACCCCCGCGACTCAATGACGCGACAAAAGTACCCCACGTTGATTTAATTAAAGTATCTCGCCTTTTGTCTTGTCATAGGAGAAAATATTTGGTGGTTATCAACTTAAGTGACTTTAACTACCATTAATATTATGCCAACAAGACATAGATGATAGAACATGAGTCTTATTACTAGCTACACATAATTAAAAACCATGGTTTGATTTAATCTCTCTTTTTTTGGTAAATGGCTCTGTAAACAAGTACAAAACAGGGACCTTGTCTCTTTCCTCCGCAATAGATTTCACTTCTCCCTAATTTCTCTCACCTTTCTAGCGGCCACCATCACCTCCAGCGACACTAAGTCCACAATTGTCGGGGTTTTATCCTTTGCAAAGAATATATGAGTTTCTAGCTCATGGCAAGGGAATAGCAAATCATGAAGTCATGGTTATCAAAATCCAACATTTTATATGATTCTCTTTTTCAGCTTACTCAGTGCCCATGTAACTAAATCAATAAATGTAATATCCCGCACTTTTTTGAGCGGGTTAAAATAACTATATGCACTCTGAAAAATAAATGTGCGATAATTTTGAGCAATGCTCCGAGATTAGTAGAGAATGAAATGTTAAAAGGATTCTAGGGTCAAAATGTAATTTTGTAAGTTTTGGGCCATTTGTAAATATTGAAAACTTTGGGGACTAAACCACAAATTATTGTTTTTAGATGGAAAATTAATGAGATGAATGCTATGTATATATATCTTGGTGATACTTAGGATTATTGTTAATTAAATTAATAAAGATTAGAAAAGTTTTTAGGGGCAAAAATGTAATTTTGAATACCTTTGGGGTTTTTTGTAATTTTAGAAAACTTGTGGGTTATTTTGCAAATTTTAGAAAATGGCAAGTTATGTATTGTGTGTTAAAAAATTCCACCACCTACTTGGTTATGTAATGACTCATGTAATTATATTATAAACAAATAAGGGGATAAGTCTTAAGAGAATAAATAATAGAAAATAATTTAGGGGAGGAAAATGGGCATTCGAGAAAACAAAAGAAAATCAACTAAAGTATAAAAACATAAACAGAGAAGAAACTAAAAACAGGAATAGAGAAGAGAAAGAACAGAGAGCACAGGGAAGAAGGACGAGGAAGAAAGAAAAGGGAAGAAGCAAAAAAAAAAAAGAAAAAGAAAAACAAAGAGAGAAGAAATAGAGAGATGGTGCTCTAAAAAAAACTACTGCTTTATAACAAAAAAAAAACTAACTTGCCTTCATCTTATTCATTCAAGGAGGATCAAGAAATAGGTGGGTGTCACCTAAAGATGAGAAAAAGAAGTGGAAGAAAGAGCCTTCCAAGTTCTTGACATGTAATATTGCTAATAGCTTTTTTTCTTGGGGTGAAGAATAACTGGCGCGCGCCAAGCTGGTATGACCCAAATGTCATTGCTATACAGGTGATCAACTGCCCTCCGTTTTACACTTTAATTTAGATATCGAATTTTCTCTTGTCTGGGGTATCTTTGATTTCTGGCTTTGTACAGCTTGAAGACCTAATTGAGTGTATGGGTGTGAAGAAGTTGTCTATGCAGTGTATGCAGTGTGGTGTGTGTTGTTGTGTGTGTATGTGTTTGGGTGTGTGAGTTGTGGTGAAATTGTGTTATATAGTGTGCATATATGGGTTTAGGAGGAAAATGGGAGGAGTTTTTAGTGTGTTACTGAGAGTTTGTGTATGTTTCTATGTGAAGTGTGTATTGTATTACTATGCAGTGTGTGTTCTTGAATGACAGTGTGTGTGTGTGGGGGGGGGGGGGTAAGTGAGTGATTATGTGTAATTTGAGTATAGGATTGTGTTAATGTGTGTGTTTTAAACATTAAAGAGTGTGTTTGAGGTATAAGGTATGTGTATGTAAAGATGTGTGTGTGTGTGTGTGTATGTGTGAGAACTGGAAGTGGGTGCCTCGGTAGAATGAAGAAGATGAAGTGTGCGTGTGTGTGTTTAAGAGAAATAGTGCGTGTGTTCGTTTTGAATAGTAAGTGTTATTGTCCATAAAGGCAGAAATTTAATTAGGCTGTTTCAATCCCAATTTTCATAAATAGTTAGGGTCATAATTTGAAAAAGTCCAAAACAAAAACTCCAATTAGTTTTACGAGACGTATGCTGTGGATTTTTTCAGTGTCCGCGAAGGATGCTAAGTTAGGCAATGATTAAAAGGAACTAGCGATATATTTAGCATACTAAATTAAGTTATTTTAATCTAAAAATTTTAAAGAAACCTTATTTTACAGAGGTTTTAATATCTAAAACTTCGTGCGGCCGATAGATATTTTCAGCGAAATTGGCTTCTGAGCGCTTGGTCCTTATATCGGTTCAAGATTTTCAGACGAAAATTTTTTAAAATACTTTTTAGCCCAAAAATAACTTCAGGATGATTATATTAGTGTTTTAATGTACTTTTGAGATTTTTTCGATGCTGGAAAACCCAAGGGTTATTTTTTGTAATTTGCAACTCAGAGTGGGATATTTTTGTTAACTTATCTAGAAGAGGTATTTCTAAGTAAAATCACATACCACAGGGATATTTTAGTGACTCTATATGCGAAAAGACGGTTTTGGTGATTTAAATGTGAGAGGGGTGTTTTTGGTAATTTTACACATAAAGGGCATTTTGATAATTTTACATACCCGGTGAACTGGGTTCACTTTGGGAGTATGCGTGGGTCATGATTTATAATATCGTAGCATAGGCTATGTTCTGATGATTTGATTGTTCCGCTTAGGTCAAAGCAACAGACTTTTCGGTTTAACTAACTTGGGTCCGTTAGACACCACTTTCAGTTTTAGTTTTCTATTTTCAAAAAAATAAAAACTAAAATCAGTTTAGTTTTTACTTTTTACAAAAACAAATGGGTGTTTGATTACCCGGTTTTTGTTTTGAGTTTTTTTCTTTTGGGTGTTTTATTACCCAGTTTTTATTTTGAGTTTTTTATTTGGTGGTGGTTGAGGTGGTGGGACATGGTGGTGGTCAACGGGGTGGTCAACGACAGTCGCTGGCACCAATCACTGGCAGTGGTTAGCAGTGGCCGCCGACGACCAAGCAGTGGTCAGTGGGTTGCGGTGGCCCGCGGTCACCGGTGTCGGCGGCCGTCGGTAGGTTGTTGCCGGTGGTGGCGGGAGCCGTGGTGGTGGGAGGATGGCAGTGTCACAACAAAAACTAAAACTGAAAACCCAAAACTGAGTTCTAAAAAACAGTCCTGTTTTAAAAACTAGTTTTCAAAACTGAAGGAAAAACAAAAATAAAATAAAAAATTGTGTGTCAAACGCCTTTTTTTTCCAATTTACAAAAGTGGAGAAAAAAACATAAAATCAAATGGTTTTCAAATGCCACGTTTCGTTTTAGATCTAGGTAAGAGTTTTTATCTGAACCCCGGGTAAGAATTCTTATCCGAGCCTTAATTTCAATAATTGATGTTCGTAAGTACGCTTTTGATTTGTTTATAGCTATTGTCAAACACTAAGACATGCATTTAATATCAGAATCTTATTTTTAAGAAAACCCTAATATTGAACCTGAATCGGTCGTTTGGAAATCTATCGATGCTTATCTTGTATCACATACTAAGCAAATTCGATAATTGTTTACATCCTTCTTGTTATTGTTGTGCGTAAATCTGATAATTGTTCATAATCATTCATGCTATTTGTTTGTGGCAATTCTTGTGTAGAATTATTATGTTTAAATTCGATAACTGTTCGCAATCATTCTTGCTATTGATTTGTGGTTATCTGAAATTTTGAGTGATGAGTTATATCAGTATGATTAATTGTTATTGAAACCTTAATTGTTCCGATTATTTGTATTCATCTTATCACTCATTTTATTGCATTTTAAGCAGTGAATTTCTTGTTGATTTTGTAACTATTGTTTCCTTGTTGACCTGAGAATCTGTCCTGGGGGGGGGGGGTCGTTACAAGGCTGGTTTGTTATTGCTTCCTATAGGGAACGCATGCCAGTTCCTTAATCGATGAAAGGGCTAGTTATTATTGTACATCATGCATGTGTACATCTACACATTGCCTGAATGGCATTGTTTCTGCCCAGGATCAACATCTCTAAATTGTTTACATTATATCTTATAATGATTATTTGGTAATGATGCTCAAATGGATGTCTTGTTATCTGATTCAAGGGGATCGAGTGAAACTCCTCCCCATATTGTGATCGTTGTTCAAATGAATGTTTTTTTTATTTGATTGAAGGAAATCGAGAGAAACGCCTCCCCTATTATGATCAAACTGTTTGTGATTGTGTGAAATCCTTCCCCTATTTCCCTTAAAGTATCTGTGTTTGTTTTGAAACCTTTTGGAAAATCATCATCGCATTTTTTAAAAATTGGCTTTGCAAATGATCTTCAGATGATCAATTTTGTATTTGGTTATGATTGTTAATGTTCATTTTGGAAACTGTGATGATTGTTAAGGTTGTTTGGTGTCTATCTAGGAATGTCTCTAGCCGTTTTTAGTATATGTCCGCGATCGGCTCTGATCCTTTTGGAATTTATCAAACTGTTCATCATTGTTGAAATGTTTTCAGAAGTTATCCTCGGATGAATTCTTAAGTCGTTTTGTAATTCTTTCGCTTGTTTCTTGTACGAGCTTACCGAGCTCTCAAAAGCTCCCCTTCGTTTGACTCGTTTCTGTAGGTACTGATCTGCTATAACATGCTCGAGAATAGGATTAGAGTCTGTATGAGATTTCAGTGAGTCCACCATTACTGTGTAATAAGACCCCTACTGGGTCGGTACTATTAACTCATTTTATAAGGACTCGAGTTTGTAAAGAACCTAAGTTTTAATAGTTTAAGTTTAAACAGTTTTGTAATTTTGTATTTGAGTTGATATCGGATTAGATGTTTGAAGTATATGTTGGTAAACAGGATTTGAAAGGTTTGATGTGATATGTTAGGTTAACGTTCTGGGAGTTCGGGGCGACTGAACTTTGGCTTTTTGGGATGTTAAAATACAACAGATGTTTTCGAAATACAATCGGTAGCATTATGATCTACAATCAATCTTAATTTGGCTAATTGGAGAAAGTGTCCCTACTTTTTTGTTGGATCAGTCCAAAATCTGGAAGGAAAAATCATGTTGAAACGGGTGCCACATCAGAACTCAGTATGTGGGTATCAACTTTAGTATGTCTTTGTTACCAACCTACCACAAGCCACCCAATGTTACTCCACAGAGAAATTCAGTTAAGCATTTCATCAAACAGTTCTAGGGCATTAGTTTACATGCCACATTTTTTGTTACTTTCATGCGATAAATTACATGTCAGATTCCTTTATTAAGCTCTCAATTATTAAGGGACACTTGGCGATTCCAGTCAAACTAGGTCAACAACGACTTATTGGATATACTAGGGTTCTTAAAGGACTAACACAATCCTTAAGGATAGGGCCCGAGCCCAACCATGACAGCTATTTCTATTAAGGTTCAGCATCCATGCCTATAAAGGCGGCCTCCCCCAAGTATGTTATAGTTTTACACTCACAAACACCATCTTTCATGCTTTTTTAGAATCTTTACATGTAGCTGTGCTATTAGTTAAGCATCGGAGATATCTACGCTGGGAATACCACCCAACAGTCACTTGTTTCCTCTTACATGTCATCGTCCCAAGTTAGGGTTCCTGAGCATAATTTTAGTAGCAACAGTTTGGCGCTATCTCTGGAACCCGTCAGCCTAGTCGATTGACGTTAAGAAAACGAAGCAGCTAAATTTGATCGTACGGCTTGAAGAAATTTCAAAACCAAACAAGCTGCCACCGGCAGCAGTATGGTATAGCCACCTACGACGCAGCCGTCAAAAGTCCAGTAAAAGAAGAAGCTGCAGGAGCGCCGCTGCTCCACAGGTCAAAAGCCTAGCAGTGACGCTGTCTCCACCAAGAGGCATCCGTTGCTACTATCTCTTCCGGTACCACCAGATAGGGAAAAGAAAAGGAAACACAAAGCTATTTACCGGAGTCACACAATCATCACCACCGTTGTTGCGGACACCACAAACCGCCGACCATAGCTGTGAAGCTACTGAAGTAGCAACAGTCAACAAAAAAATAAACAACAACAACAAGGGAAAAGGATAGTTACCGCCACTAAGGTAGCGGTAGCGCCGAGAACCAAACAACCCGGCGCCGACCAACCTTCAAACACAATTACTGCAAAAAATGGCCACCGACAAACTACCATGGGTTTTCATCAACAGTTTGCCATAGCGTTTCATCACAGTGGCGCCAGATCGATAACCAGTTGTCTCACAACCATGGGTGAACAACTAATCACCACAGCGACGAACAGCAGTGACATTGCCACCGATGTATCATAGAAAACCCGTGACCGTTATGAATTAGTTGGCACAGGTAGTTGAAGTTGATTGTTGTCGCCAAACCTCAGTCTCAGTAATTGTGCCCTATTGTGGCAGATAGCAAGATGTCCACACCACTTCAGTCAAACTCCGCGTTATTGTTGGACATTCAGCGCTGACTCGCCATAGATCTATTCAAGCACCAAGGGGACGCGGCCAAATTTGGATCCACTGGTAGTGACCAGACCTAAATCTTCGGCAGATAGTGGCCGCAGAGGCGTCAACGTTATGGCAGCTCTGATCTTCCGTCATCATACCAGCAAAAGCGAAGGGGCCGCCCCATCGTTACACCGCCTACTCGCCATGGCATTGTCGCCTCCCTGTGGTGGTCCTATCTTCCTCCGTTGTGGCCTTTGGTCATGGAAAAGAAGCGGCATATTACGAAATATCAGTTTGTTTCATTTCTTAAAGTTATTAAGAGTTTTCACCCATGAAAATGCATATTTATGTTTTAGACCCACGGGGTGTTATTTACTCAACATCTGCCATATTTTTCAAAAGCATTAGGCTTTTTGCATAATTATACCGGAGAACCATTGGGTCTCATTTATTCGTCTTAGGCCACACACTTTTTGATCATTAAGCTTTTAACTCATCAAAAACCATATTTATATTTAAGACCACATAGTCTCCTTAATTTAATGTACATTCTTGAAAAATGATGTATATTTCATGACATATATGTTGCTAAAAATAAGATGGCTACGATTTTTAGGCGCTAGCTGGTGCACTTCTATATTACCTAGACCTATTTATTTTTTGGTTTAGCATTGTCCATTTGTCAATTGGCACAAGCACATCATACGTCGGGGCTTCCGACCGCTACGACTTTTTAAGCTTACTTGCGATACGCAATGTAACAAGCCCATGTTATCAAAATGGGCCATAACGGGCCCATGGAGTATGAGCACTGCTCTTATTCTATGTTCAAAACATAGTCGCACATATAAGCTTATGTGCTATACTAGTTTAAGAGGCTACTCTTTTAGTCATGTCTTTTTTCCTGTTACAAGGGCTTAAGTTGGGCATGTGAACACCAACATTGACGTGTAGACTTCGTCGTAAGCGAGGAACAAATTCACAGTGCCTTATAACTTGAAGTCATGCTTAGGGTTTCTACTGCAACATCTTGTCGACTCGGCATTATATATTGGCTCGTGATATGGTCGGTCATACAGTGGCCTCTGACAGTTGTGATGTATTCACAACATTGGAAATTGGGAGTTGATTCTACAATAACGAAGGCACACACGCTGACAACAAATCTAGTGAATTAGAACACTTCACCAGCTTTTCTGAGAACCTCATTAAACATGTCAGTATAACTGCAAGCTCATGCAACCAGTAAATTGAATCTAGTTGCCGCATAGGATATCGATCAAATGTGGCAACATCTCTATTGATCATCCAGTGACATCTTGCTCAAATAGACTCCTCTTCCTCTAGCTCTATATGCTTGTCAAGCCGAGCGAACAAACTATGGTCTGTAGCTCTATATGCTCGTCCAACCGAGCATGCAGATGCTGATCTTTTATATTTCTATTGCTCATATAGGCCTTCTTACAACCATGGCGTAAATATAGGCTGAAAAAGCCATTTTTACATACATGCTTTCTTAAGCAGGGGGCCTTTATACATTATGATAATGGTAATACGGGGGTACTGTCATCAGGATCTCGCTCGATATGTCCATCAATAGTGTCGTGCAGGTACAGGCACATACACATTAATCTTGGTAGTATGTATATAGTGTTTAGTTCATGTATATTTTGACTTCATAAAATAATTTTTTTGTACCTGATCGTAAGCCCTGATCAGCACCTCCTCACTAATGCGACAAACATCATTTGGGTGTGATAGAAGCTCCCGGTCAATGTCTGTGTTTGAATATGGGCAGGAGGGGATATGGATACTCATATCACGGCACGTGCAGTCGTGCTGGGCAGGCTGGGTACACACCCTTTTGGCCTATTAATGATCCCCGTGTATCCGGTCACCGCTTCAATTCCCCAGTACTCGTACTCGTGGACGTTGATTATAGGAGCATTAGTTTATTGCTCATGGTGAGTCTCAGTATTGGTCGATTGTTTATTTGGAAATCCGATGCCGGACCTTCATGGTGAGTTTCAGTATTAGTCAATTGTTCATTTGCGCTTTTCTGCTCTTCTACCATTTCATCTTCCCCATTACCTTTGGATGTTGACATAAAGCTTCCTTCCGGCAAAGAATCAGGATAAGCTTGAGGAGAAAACGATGAATATACATAATGCAACTTTGGCCTATACGGCATCTTTACTGATTTGGGAAAATTAGGAAAAAGTGGATTTTGGGATAAAATTTTTGGGGATGATGGGTTTGTTTTGAAAACTTGTGAAAAAGTGGGGTATATTTTGAAAATCTCTGAAAAAGGGGGTTAGTTTGAAAAAAATGGGTTTTTTTGAAACCATATCTTTTCCCATCCCCAAAATACCCCTCCCCTTGTTTGTCCCACATCAGACTTTTGGAATGGAATTGGAATATCATTCTCAGCATTTTCTTCTCTTTCCAGCCAAACTCTCTGGCTCCCTCTCTCTTCATTTCCATCTGCCGACGACTCCTCAACGCCGTCCACTTTTCGGCGACAACACGGCAACGGCGCGTCCACCTTCCGGCGACGCGATCTACATCCCTCTCTCCAAACCAAGTGTCTCTATCTCTCTCTCTCGATTCCATCTGCCGGCGGTGACGACACCTCCACCTTCCGACAACGACGATCCATGGGTTTCAAAATCGATCTATAGTCGTCGACGACGACACCCTTTCTCTCCATGGGTGCTGAAATCGATCCATTGGCAACGTCGACTCCCTCTCTCTCCTCCAAACCGAACCTTCCGGCGACGACATAGCTGGACAGCACCTTACGGCTGCATCACCTCCACCTTGATCACCCAAGTTTGGATTGTGCTGTCTATTTGTGGATTGCTTGGGTAAGCTATATTGTGTTACATATTACTGGAATTTTCTGCTTTGTGTTGTCTGTGAAACTTCTATATTTGGTTCTTATGAATGACCATTAAGATTAGTGCAATTCATTTATTGTTTTCTACCATGAGAATCCCTTGTTAGGTGAATAATTCATCTTTGTTGAGTTAATTATCTTCTGCTCTGCACATTGATTTATGGAGACTCAAAATTTTCGTTCCTGTAATGTAATTAACCTACTAAGAGCCATCCATAGCAAAATGTTTCCCTCCATTGGAGTGAGGCTAGCTGACTTCATTCCCATCAAGATGACGCCAAATTTTGAGGATTGATTTTTCTTCTCCGTAATGGGGTGGGTTTTAAGGGGATATGGGTGATAGATAGAGGCTTGTGTGTGTGTGTCAAGTTAGGGGGTTCAGTTTAATGTTTGAGATGGGTTATTGAGGAGCGACTGTGGGTATTTATACATGGATACTTACTGAACTTTTGATGACAAGTCTTTGTGGAAAATGCATTGCAGTGGTCACAGCATTTCCAACTAAAAATGACTTGCTTGCCAAAATCAGTAGTATTAGGTTAATTGAGAGTACTTTGAGTGACTTTATTTTATGTTTTTTAAATTGTACAGTTTTTTGACAAAATCATGCAGTTGGTACTTTGGCACTACAATTGGTTCGGTAAGAAACAAATGGGCACGCATGCAATGATAACTACACTTATGTTGAATTTCTTTGTAGTTTTTCTCGTGGCTTTTTCTTTATTTCATATACAAATCTCTACTCTTTACAATATTTCATCACATACAACGAATACAAATCTTGTACTAGTACATCTATCTAATGTTGGGCACAGATTCCACATCTCACTTAACTGTCTATTTGTTGTATTATCCTTCAAAATTTTCCAGCTCAAGATGCAATTCTTGATCCTCCCCTCTATCTGTGCAATGATCATTCCTGTACTGCTGTTTTGCTGAATAGAAAGCTTCAGGCAAAGTTTCTATTTGCATTGGTTGCAAGAATATAAATGCCTTGATTTTCTGCACAAAATGCTAATAAGCTGGAGAAGTACATTGACACAAGTCGGTTTCTGCAAGAATGCAAGTACAGATGTGCGGAGATGCTTGTCATTCCTACTACTTTTCTAGTTATCATTTATGCATGCTAATCTAGTTATCATTTTGGGCCTTTTATTATACGACCATTTTTTTCTTATCTAATTGGTGGTCATAATTATCTGAATATTATGTCTGGTTTCAAGTCCTTAATTGTAACTTTTTTAAAACACAGTATCTATGTAGTTATTCATGTATGTTTATGAGCAGTCAAACCTGTGGGACGTTGAGATGCACTGCATGGTGTGAAAATTACCTATTGGCTTAAGCTTTTAGGTCAAAATCGGAATCATCTTGTATATGTGGGACATCTTGGTGGTGGACACTTGACTCTTTGTTATCTCCCCAGCAAGGGAGACTCTCACTTTCCCGTGCTGATTAGCATGCATTGATTTGTCTTGATAGTACTTAGACGTTTCATATAAAATAGGATTTCTGGATGTGTTGAGTAAAGGTGCAATTGTATTTCTTGTTACACTGCTTCGATGCCCCCCTCCTGCCCTTCTCCCCTCGGTCACCAGCTAGTTCATTTTGTCGTCTTTGAAATCTATATGTTTGGTGTTATTTATGCAGATGCTTTTGTTACTGCTGTCATCACTGGTCGCTATACACGCCTGCTATCTCTTGCTATAATATCGAAGAGTGCGTTTACTCCTGATTGAAGCTTACTTAAATAATTCGTTCACCATTGCCTGTCTTGGACCAACTTAACTATTACTGTACTATATTTTGAGTAATCTAGGTTAAACATGCATTTCATAGCGACTGCCATGTGCAGTTGCTATTGACTTTAGACTTGTAGCAGCCTCTTGTGTCTGGATTTTCATATCTTGGTTAGGTAAAAGGTGGTTGAAAATTGCTTCAAGCTTAGTCATCACCTTCACTTTTTGTAATTTCGGTAATCCTCTGATAAATACTCAGAGCACATCGAAAGCAATCCACTTAGTATTTTTGAGTATTGCCTGTACTTATTGTTGGCTGATAATTGCACAAGTTCAATTGTCCTTCTATAGGCAGATATGTGGGGTCGCAGATTTATGTATGGATATTACCGAAAATTACCTTTTTTGATAAACATACATTGGCTGTCTCAATGAGTTTGTTATTTAAATTTTTTTGCTCCATGCAGCGTGGACTTGAGCATAAAGTTGATGACCGCGCGGGCAAGAGGACGTAAGATTGAGAAGAAAAGAAGGCTTATGAGGTGCGAGAGTGCCAAGACTTTTTGGCTTACTCCATCTTCTCCGTCTATACTCGCACGAACGAGAAAGGATGGTGATTGCATAGGAAAGAATCCCTTGGTTATTGGTGATGACGATGGTTACGAGTATCATGCAGACGGAACAACTTCATGAGGTCATACATCGAGTCAATGAAGAAATCACGACAGATACAGCAGCAAATAAATAAGTTTATGTAGTGTATTGTATTTTTAGTTCCTATTAGTAGTGAAGAGGGTGTTAGGCATCATTCTTTTGGTTGAATAAACTTGCGAGACTTCTACTGTATTAAATTGTATGTGCCGTCATGTGTATGAAATTTGGTGGTGCCATTGCAATAACCGCTTTTTGTTTGATCCGACGAGTTCAGCTTGACAGTGTAATTTTTTACTGATTTTACTGAATCAAATGCAGAATTCAGGACTCTAAAAAAAACATAAGGATTATTGACCGCAAAAAGTAAATGCTAACAAAAAATCAGTGACCGCTTCTGTAGTCGCTTATCTAGTCAACCCGATATCAAATTCAAAAATAATTAATTCCCAAAAGAGATTTAGCGACGGCTTTTTGGGACTTACTCATGGTTTCTTGGCGTGGGCGGACTTCACAATCTATGTGGTATTGTGCCCCACCACGTGCATACGAAAAGTAACCTTGGGGTGCTCGGACATAAGCTCTTCCCCTATTAAAAAATGTTTAGTATTGCTTCTGCACATAAATGACTTGGGGATTGGCACGTACCGACATGCACCTTCGCGCAAAGTACTTGCGTTTCTACTGAAAATGACTTGTGTCACCTAAACCATGTACATTGCATTTCTACAGAAAATGACTTGTGTCACATAAACCGTGTACAACCTTGGCACGCAAGCGCGAACGACATGACTATCCCTCAAGGTGCTCCACTTGTGCACGGTTTGATCATAGTTGAAGCTTGTCTTCGTTCGCTTCGTGCACAGGGAAAGCGCGTCACTTTTTGGGATCCTTCATTGTTTCCGAGCACCATTTCATTAAGCTCCGCTCTTGTGTTTACCACTACCCTCAACTTTGTCATCATTATTGCAACCATTACTACGATTATGGTTCTTGTACAACCATCTCGTGAACTACACGCCAACACCATTGCATCCATCGCTTGTTGGACCTACTACAAATCTCAGTCTCATTAACAGTGCTGCCACTTTAACTATTCAATTACCACCATCACGTTCACAATCATTGTCATCTTTACAGTTCTCACCACCGTCGTACTGTGACATCTACCACTGGAAGCTCCATAATACCATTACCATAACTATTATAATTTTCCGTTGTTATTGATCAATGGGAGAAAAATTAGTTTTACTCATTTATCCATAGATTTACTTTTGTTAACTTCCAACTCAATCTTAGCTTGCCACAAGTTAATCTTCAATTGAAATCAAATCTCTTTTTAGTTAAAACTGAGTGTAACATGTTAGAACTTAATAGTATAACTAATAAAAAATTAGATTCCTTTGAAACTTACCTTTAGCTACCTCAAAGAACGAATGTTACGAGTGTCTAATTCTATTGGAATTTCTACGCCTTCTTTCATATGTTCCAAAAGAATAGTAAATTTTCGCAACAACAAAAAAAGCCACTCTTGCCGAAGGTGATTTTAAGTGAAACCATGGCACAAAGATACAGTTCTAAAAATCGGATGTGTCGTAATTTTTAACCAAATGTTTCCCCCTCTTTTCTATTTTCCCTCCAATCCACCCACTGCAACACAGCCGCAACACATTTTCCATGGTGACACCAGTCACTTTCTGTGGAAACACAAGTCAGTTTCTGCAAAATTGCGTGTCCGATTGTGCTGATACCCAAGTCATTTTATGCAAAAATTACGGGGTGCACGGCGCCTGCTTTTTTTTTTCAATGCGACCACTACATATGTGGTATGACCTTGCGGGAACCACACACACACATTGCCCTTACACGGCTGGGATCATTGAGGGTTGTCAGTATGCTCCGTTTCGATGGGAACGCAAAGCATATCGTTTCGTCACCTCTCCGTTAGGGCGCATTTTATCGACCCAGCTACGCATGGTTGTTGAGGCCGTAAGGAGTCCGATGCGGAGTGGTTGATGTGTTTACCGACCAAGCACAGAAGAACGTTGTAGACGCAAACGGTTTGTGGTGACACCAATCATTTTCTATGGAAAGACAAGTCAATTTCTACAAAAGTGCGTGTCCAATTGTGCTAATGCCCAAGTCGTTTATGCAGAAATTACGGGGCGTGTGCGTGTTGGTGGAGTCAGTGTCTCTCGGTTTGGAAAAAAGTCTCGATTTGAAGAAAATATGGGGTGGGGTGGCGCAGCAAGGTAGGGGGTAAGGGTGGCATAGATAACCTTGCGGGTGGGAGGGTGGAGTGAAGGTAGGCCGCATTTTACACGTAAGTGTTGAGGAGAAAATAATCCACTTCGGAGTGTGTTTACCGATCAATCATAAAAGAACGGTGTACGTTTTGGGTGAAACTTTTTCCAATGTTTGATAAAGATGACTGAAAATGGTTAGTGTCGAGACTAACTTGTTTATCAGCGTGGTCACGTCGACATACTGCTTCTCTGTAATTTACTTTTAAAATCTCTATGGTGCAGCACGTTACATTCTAATGAAGATGACTACAAATGATTAGTAGTCAACAATGCACGTGATTAATACTTGAAAGCACGTTGAAGTCTCCAAATACTCTTTCGTCGTTTGATTGGATACGACGATTGTCCTAAGCGAACTGCACCACTACATTTGTCTGTTATTTTCATGCATTTGCTCATGTACTACTCTTATGGCTACACATGTGATTATCATCATTACTAGGGTCTGTTATAGCACCTATGTAGCTTCTCATCCATTCAAAACTTTATGTAGCTTGCATCTAGCTCTGTACTGTGCTCCCCATTTTCCAACTTATGTTCACCTTACGTGATGATTCTTGTCAATTTGTGTTACTATTCATCTATGTTACCACGTTTGGAGTTTTTAAGAACCCGTTAAAATTATATTTAACGAGTTGACAGTAAACATTCCTATGCTTGTAAGCCAATTACTGGAACAACGTTATTTGCATGGTGCCATATTCATCGCATCATTATTGTTTTACTAATACCGTATTTACTAATAGTTAACGTGTCGTCATATTGTTGTTCTCTTCCAATTTTTCACTCTTATAAGTAGTAGGATCAAGCGACACTAAATTGATAAATACCGTCAAGTTATCTGCGCCCATATTATTAACCATTTAATTTGGCATTGATAAAACTCCCATGTTTTGATGAACCATTCAATTGTTGGGTTTTATCCATTCCTTCTTGGTGTGAACGGATCTTGCAATTGATGTGGTATTTGTGGCCAACCATTTGCGATTGAAACCTACCCTTGGGGTACCGGGGCATAAGTCCCAAAAAGTGACGCGCTCTGCCCGTTCCGCGAACAAATACAAGCTTCCAGACAGAGCAAACCGTGCACAAGTGGAGCACCTTATGGGATAGTCAGGTCATTTGCGCTTGCGCAAAAGGTCATACACGTTTTAGGTGACATAAGTCGTTTTGTGCAGACAAGCAGGTACTTATGCCCGACGGTGCTTGTCGGTTTGTGCCAGTGCCCAAGTCGTTTATGTGCAGATGCAATACCGAATCTCCTTCTTCAATCTCTTCCGAAACAAAAAAATTAAACATCAAAGACATTTCACAACAAAAACAAAGAATCAGAGCAACCATTTTCTTCCTCCAATCATTATCTCATCAACAACTACGTCTATATTTGGACCGAAAAAATGCGGCCTAATTGAGAGATGACAAAACGCTTTGCTTTTCATAACAAAACGGCTAAAGCGCATCCGTTTCTTCAATCCCAACCCCCTTAGTAAGGGAAAGCGTAGTTCCCACAAGGTCCTTTTTTTAGGAGTCCCAACAAAGCAAAAGCAGCGCTTGTGCCCCCCGTAACTTCTGCATAAAAAGATTGGGGCGTTGACAGAATCCGACATGCACTTTGCATAAAAGGACTTAGGTTTCTGCAGAAAGTGACTAGTTTCACCCAGAACGTACACCGTTCTTCTATGATTGATCGGTAAACACACTCCGAAGTGGATCATTTTCTTCTCAACACTTATGTGTAAAATGCGGCCTACCCCCACTCCACCCCCCACCCGCAAGGTTACCTACCCCACCCTTACCCCCCACCTTGCTGCGGCCACCCCACCCCCACCCCATATTTCCCTCCAATCGAGACTTTTTTCCAAACCAAGAGACACTGACTCCACCAACACGCACACATCCCGTAATTTCTGCATAAACGACTTGGGCATTAGCACAATTGGACACGCACTTTTGCAGAAATTGACTTGTCTTTCCATAGAAAATGACTGGTGTCACCACAAACCGTTTGCGTCTACAACGTTCTTCTGTGCTTGGTCGGTAAACACATCAACCACTCCGCATCGGACTCCTTACGGCCTCAACAACCATGCGTAGCTGGGCCGATAAAATGCGCCCTAACGGAGAGGTGACGAAACGATATGCTTTGAGTTCCCATCGAAACAGAGCATACTGACAACCCTCAACGATCCCAGCCGTGTAAGGGCAATGTGTGTGTGTGGTTCCCGCAAGGTCATCCCACATATGTAGTGGTCCCATCGAAAAAAAAGCAGGCACCGTGCACCCCGTAATTTTTGCATAAAATGACTTGGGCATCAGCACAATCGGACACGCAATTTTGCAGAAACTGACTTGTGTTTCCACAGAAAGTGACTGGTGTCACCACAGAAAATGTGTTGTGGGTGGATTGGAAGGAAAATAGAAAAGAGGGGGAAACATTTGGTTAAAAATTACGACACATCCGATTTTTAGAACTATATCTTTGTGACATGTAGGATTCCTTTGAAACATCTGTATCTGTCACGTAAGCTTCAACTTTGCACGTCGTAGTCCCCCTACTTAGTTGGGCAAGACTTATATTGTATATTTGCACACACTTTGAGAAGTGTTTATATTATTGCTAAATTTGGAGCTTTCACGCTATACTCCTTTTGCTACGAATAACCATAAGGAGTTCTAAATACGTTGTCATATTACAAGGATGTTTGTCCGGTGCAATTGATCCGACACCTCAAATTACCATCGTGATAAGTAATTGCGAAAACTAATAAATGCATTTATGCAAATTTTACCGAATAAACATGGTTTCACTTAAAATCACCTTCGGCAAGAGTGGTTTTTTTTTTTTTTTTGTCATTGTGAAAATTTACTATTCTTTTGGAACATATGATAGAAGACGTAGAAATTCCAACAGAATTAGACACTCGCAACATTCGTTCTTTGAGGTAGCTAAATGTAAGTTTCAAAGGAATCTAATTTTTTATTAGTTATACCGTTAAGTTCTAACATGTTACACTCAGTTTTAACTAAAAAGAGATTTGATTTCAATTGAAGATTAACTTGTGACAAGCTAAGATTGAGTTGGAAGATAACAAAAGTAGGGTTAAATACACGTTGGTACCCTGAAACTCCCACTTTGTCTCACTTGAGGGTCCCAAAGTTTAATTTTTACACATAAGGGTCTGAAACTACAATTTTGCAATATATAAGGACTTCCGTCCAAATTCTTTAACTTTGGAACAATCCGTTAGGGGCAAATTTGTCCAGACAGGTTAAATTGTTTTTCTTCTCTTTTGCAATTCTTCTTCTTCTTCAGAGACCCACCGCCCTCTCACCCATCACCTATCCCACCCGCTCCTTACCCAAGCCCCAACAGTACACACCCTCGCCGAACCATTGACCACCAATGTCGTCGCCGGTTATCTCTTTCAAAACTAAGAACAAGCCATCACCGGCGCACCCCAGCGCCACCACCATCACATTAAAGCTGAAATCGGACGGATCTCCACCGGTGTTGACCCTTCGTCGGCCAACAGGGACACGATCTGACATATTTGGCTGCTTCGATCCTCTGTAGTCCGTCCTTTCGGCTTTCGATACCGAAACCATCAACCTATCAACAAACGAGAGCGAGTTTGTTTCAGTTGGGTAGTCGTTGCCGGAGGGTCTCGCCGGCGGTGGAACAGTAAAGAACTGGATTGCAGGTAAGGTTTCGATGGTCATGGTCGTGGTCGTGGGTTTGCAGGTAAGGGTGGTCGTGTGGCGGTTGGTGGTCGTGGATTTGCCAGGATCTGGACCGATTTAGTTTGTCGACTGTGGCTATTGGTGGGTTGGCATGATTGGCGGTGGCTGGCGGCCCGCAGCCGGAAGTGTGCTGCTATGGTTGTGGTTGATGGTTCGTCGTGGTAATAGGGATAGCAGTGGCAAGACCACTGCCGGTGGGGTTTTCGAATTGTTTTGGTCGATGGCAATGTTGGTCGTGGGTGGATCATGGTGTTAGTCGCCAGACAGTGTTGGTCAGCAGTGGACCGTGGTGATGGGGGAGCGATGGCAGGGACAGTTGCCGACGTGGTAACCGGACGGTGTTGGCCGTGAGTGGCTTTATTTTTGCACGGTTTTTGAAACCCAAAATATGGAAACCCAAAATTACTCCTGACGGAAAAGCATGGATCATTAGAAATTTGGACGGAAGTCCTTATCTATTGCAAAATTGTAGTTTTAGACCCTTATGTGTAAAAATTAAACTTTGGGACCCTCAAGTGAGACAAAGTGGTAGTTTCAGGGTACCTTCGTGTATTTAACCCACAAAAGTAAATCTAAGGATAAATGAGTAAAACTAATTTTTTCCCCATTGATCAATAACAACGGAAAATTATAATAGTTATGGTAATGGTATTATGGAGCTTCCAGTGGTAGATGTCACAGTACGACGGTGGTGGGAACTGTAAAGATGACAATGATTGTGAACGTGATGGTGGTAATTGAATAGTTCAAGTGGCACCACTGTTAATGAGACTGAGATTTGTAGTAGGTCTGACAAGCGATGGATGCAATGGTGTTGGTGTGTAGTTCGCGAGATGGTTGTACAAGAACCATAATCGTAGTAATGGTTGCAATAATGATGACAAAGTTGAGGGTAGTGGTAAACACAAGAACGGAGCAATGAAATGATGCTCGGACATAAGCCCTTCCCCTATAAAAAAAAACACGGAGCTTAATGAAATGGTGCTCGGACTAATAATTTCCCTTATTTACAGCTCTACTATTTGCTAGACCATATACCTCACTTCAAAGATACATCACCCTTAATAGGGTGAACTAAGAATCTGCAGAAGGAAACAGCAAAGGCTGTGGCAACTGGCAAAGCCTAAAATATCCAGCCAACCACCCGGATAAAGCTTAGGCTACCCAAAAGGTTAAAATCTAATATTTTTCGGATAATGTTTATGGCACACCATAATCATAGCAGTGTGTCAAAAAGGTACAAAGTAATTTATTTAGTATGAATAGGAGACACTTATGTCATCAAATAGATGTCCAGAAAATTTCCTTGTACCAATAATTGTTGTGCCAAGTATCTCAATTAAAGGAAACTATTAATTTCCAGAGACATCAAATTTTCTGCTCACTATCAGGAAGAAGTATACCAAGTGCACAGACATGCAAGTTAGTAACTATCGTCATTTATTTTCAGCTTCCGAAGGTAGTAATGCAAACAATTTGTCAACACCTGCAATAATAGTATACTTACAGCAACAAATTAACTAGGAGAATTGTCGTAGTGGTGCGGTTCGCTTAGTACATGAGCAAATGGTTGAAAATAACAGACAAATGCAGTGGTGCGGTTTGCTTAGTACAATCGTCGTATCCAATCGAACGACGAAAGAGTATTTGGAGACTGTTCGTTGTTGTCCACTTAACTAGAACCAGGATGGCAAATGCCAAGAACATTATAGGAACAAAAATTTTGAGTCTCCATAAATCAATGTACAAAGCAGAAGATAATTAACTCAACAAAGATGGATTATTCACCTAACAAGGGATTCTCATGGTAGAAAACAATAAATGAATTGCACTAATAAAATATGCTGTCTCATTTGGACTGTTGTTGAAGACCTGAATTAAATGACAAGAGGGAGAATATTCATGAGTTGAAGCTCAAAAAAATAAAGATTACTTTACACGAATCTCTAGTTGTACATGCCAACAAAGGAAAACAAAATAGCATCTACCTAAACAAATTGAGAACGACGCAAGTGGAAAATGAACTGAGGAAATATTGAGAACCGTGGCGATAAAATAAAAGAAGACGGACTGTCCTTCTAATAATCACCAAAGCAAGAGCATATATATTAACGATTTATCCAGCCATCTTATAGGATCAAATTCCGCCTGCAAACCAAAAGGCAGGATTTCGTTGAAAGATAGATAAAGCAGTTATGAATACGAGGCAATTTATCTGACATCCAAACCAAATTATCGCGCACTTACAAGGACGTCACAACAGTTATCGAATGCCCAAATACACATCAGAAGCCTATTTCAAGGGACACTCCTATGTTGAACATGGTTTGTACTTTGTACGTCTAGTAACAAAATGGATAAGCTCATATTGTTTTCTCTTTCATTTGATTATAGGTTCCCACTTTGAATACTCAGATGTGCCAGTTTACTTGTCACAGATAAACCAAACACGAGGACAGGACAAGGGGAGATAGACTTAAAAACTTAATGATTGGACAAACTTATTCAGGATATGACGAATCGCAGCATTCATTTTTCTCTCAATAACAGTCCACCCTCTGACTTTAACACGCAATTCAGGAGAGTTTAGATGCATAAGCATATAGCCCTCATCCAAAATGATGATTACCAAGTCCAGTACGACTACTTGATGTCTTGACAAGTGAATGAACAAATATTGTACAATTAAAATCTCTGTTTCGGCATTCAGAAACTTAGTTAAAAATATGCACATAGCTCAGAGAGGACAATTAATCAAGCAAGGCTTGAAAGTAGAACAAGGGACCATAATTTGATACATAGAGAACTCCTACATGCGCATAACACAAAGCAAAAAATTACAGTAATATGTAATACAATATAGCTTACCCAAGTAATCCACAAATAGACAGCACAATCCAAACTTGTGTGATCAAGGCAGAGGTGATGCAGCCGTAAGGTGTTGTCCAGCTATGTCATTGCCTGAAGGTTCGGTTTGGAGGAGAGAGAGGGAGTCGACGTTGCCAATGGATCGATTTCAGCACCCATGGAGAGAAAGGGTGTCGTCGTCGACTACTATAGATCGATTTTGAAACCCATGGATCGTCGTTGTCAGAAGGTGGAGGTGTCGTCGCCGCCAGCAGATGGAATCGGGGAAAGAGATAGAGAGATAAAGACACTTGGTTTGGAGAGAGGGATGTAGATCGCGTTGCCAGAAGGTGGATGCGCCGTCGCCAGAAAGTGGCCGGCGTCGAGGAGTCGTCGGCAGATGAAAATGGAGAGAGAGGGAGCCAGAGAGTTTGGCTAGAAAGAGAAGAAAATGCTGAGAATATTATCAATCCAAAAGTCTGATGTGGGACAAACAGGGGGAGGGGTATTTTGGGGATGGGAAAAGATATGGTTTCAAAATACCCATTTTTTTCCAGCAAAACCCTTTTTCAGAGATTTTCAAAATATACCCCACTTTTTCACAATTTCCCAATACAAACCCCTCATCTACAAATATTTAACTCTAAATCCCATCTTTTCTTAATTTTCCCCTACTGATTTATAATTGAGAGGTGACTAAAGTCCGTATTTGGTAAGATCCAGATAGAAGTATCATATTGAGGTTGGTTCAGTTCAAACATTGTAGAGGGAATCGGGCTTGGAAATGAGCAGCTTGATATTTGAACGCAGGACTGATTTCCTCTTCGCTCTTACTATAATTCTAACTCGCATGCCCAATACGACCACACTTGTAAGAAACACAGAACACTTTTTCATATGAGCATGTCAACCAAATTCTTTAATGATTAAGGAGGTAAGGAAAGACCCCCCCCCCCCAAGAAGTGGCATTCTTATTTCTACCCTAATTGAAATCTT
Source organism: Escallonia herrerae (assembly GCA_033070095.1). Lineage (NCBI taxonomy): Eukaryota > Viridiplantae > Streptophyta > Magnoliopsida > Escalloniales > Escalloniaceae > Escallonia > Escallonia herrerae. Next base: position 277,065 of record JAVXUP010000464.1, read on the forward strand.
AAAATAGTCCTTAAGTTTCACTTGGATTGGGGACCAGTCAACATGAAGAAGTTCGCCAATGAGATGCCGAATTGTCCGAGCTAAGTTCATGGTGTAAGAATCGCTCGGAATGTTTGAGATACGAACCCTTGAGGTTGGCAATCGAAAAAGAGAGGGTTGCATAGACCATATGCGAAGTCCGCTGTCGAAGTAGAAGGAGAGAGCCTTGGACGGTCTACAGTCCATTACTCAACACCAGCTATGCCTCATACTCAAACTCAAAATGAAACAAGAAAACTTTGGGTAATTTTTCCACACAGACACTTCCAAACAAATGCAACTACTATTAATGAACAGCTGCATCTGGGATTCTCGAAAAACCTTAATATCACTCACATAACCAACCATGATCATTGAAGTGCCCAGGATTAGCATTCGGTAAATTAGGAGGAGTCAGGGGTTGAGATTGTGATTAGGCGGCAGGGATTGTGGCGAGTTGTTCGGAGGGGTTTGTTGATAGTGAAGGGAGTTAGGTGGTTGCGGTGGAAAAGGATTCGGATCCATTATAGTTGGTTAGCAGAGAGTTGAGGGTCTGAGTCCTGACAAATGGCAATACTATAAGGGGAAATCTAAGAGAATCCTATAAATGGATTAAAAACTATACTAATATATATTTCTTGTACCATTAAATAATGCCAAAATCGTCAAAAGGGATTTGATTGCTGCTCTAAGATAGATACGAGATAATCATCTTGTGGTTTTGCCGTCAATTTGAGCTATTAGATTACCTGAATGACTCCTTTCCTCTTAAGGCAAAGCCAAGAGGAAAAAAAAAGCCTTTTATTAGTAACTAGTACTGGAATCCTATCAGAGCGTCGACGACGGAGGCAATGCTACACTATTGATTTATTGGGAGAAAAATCCCCGAAATTTGGATCCAGCGTCCACTAAGTAATCCATCACTTGAAAATTTATGTTGGGCGAGTGTTTTATTCGGCTGAAAACCAGAAGAAGTGATTGGGTTTTGGAAGGTTCAAGAGGTTGTAGAGGTGCGCGGGTGCTCCTTTTTTTCTCCTACATTCTATACATATCGTAAAAATTCCCTTTATTAGGCACCATTTGATGCTAGAGAACGACGCAGATAATTGTTGATGTCCACAATGGCATTGGCTGGGTTATGTTGGTGTCCTTTGCCTTGGTTACCATTGTCATGCGTTATCAACAAAAGAGTGGCCTCTTATCACTTTGATTCCTCAACTCCGATCAACACTCATACATTGAAACAAAGATGTATGCCTGTATAATCTTCTTCATGTTGTAAACGGGCGATTGTAAGATTAGGGTGCATTGGGTTAGGAAACAGGTAGATTGCTTGCAAGGTCAGTTGGAATAAGAGAAGCACTATAGCTAGTTTTTCTGTCCTTTTCAATTATCTTGTGCCGATTAAAAATGACATGAGCGGTTGGCACAGGGGTGCATTGATTTGGAAACAGGAGGGTAGCTTGTAATATGGAATATCTCAAAGGCCATTTTGGATCATGGAAATGTGTATAAATATGATAAACACGTTACACTTTTTAGACCGAGCGATAATCGAACTAAGCACATTCTCTAGGGTCACCATTTTATTTATTTATTTCATGAATTCCTAACTCCATATTAAAAAGAGTTTTTTACCTAATTAATACATATTTAATACTTAATTACCAATATACTCCATTTTGAAACTTATTTACCCGCATACCACACTTTTAAAAATCGCTATTTATAACCACGATTTCAAGGGAGAAATTGCTGTTTGAAACATCGATTTCTCCCTTGAAATCGTGGTTTCAAACAGCGATTTTTACTTTAACGTAAAAATCAAGTAGAAATCGCAAACAGCGATTTCTACTTTAAAATCGTGTTTTCAAATAGTAATTTTTAAAAGTGTGACATGCGGGTAAATAAATTTAAAATTAGAGTATATTAATAATTAAGTATGTATTAATTAAGAAAAAAACTCTTATTAAAAATCCTCTGGAAGGGACCTAGAGATGTCAAACGGGCCGGGCGGCCCGCGGCCCGGCCCGGCCCGTTCATGAACAGGGCTGGCCCGGAGGAATTGGGCTTAGGGCCTGGGCTTGGACCAGGCCAAAAAAATCTGGGGAAAAGCCCGGGCCCGGTTCTGGCCCGGCCCTGGCCCGGTTCTGGCCCTACCTGTTTGAATTTTTTGTTTTTCCCCCCCTTTTCCTCCAACGGATATATTCCCCCAAAATTCCACTTTTACCCCCCAACAGCAATATAACGACTAGTTATGTGTTCAGAGTTTATTAATAAAGATCACCAAGAAGAGTAAGAAAAGATTTAACATATAGCAAAAATAAAATGAGAGACAAATAAATATATCTATACATACATACATATATATGAATATTACATATAATGATAAAAATTAGATTTGTCAAAATTTGAAAATTGGACATACCTAAAGATGAAATTTAAAATTGAATAACAAGAAAATTTAAAAAAAAAAAAAAAAAAGGACCCGGGCCCGGCCCTAGAAATTGGGCCTAGGGCCTCGGCCTGGACTGGGCCTAGGATTTCTCCTCAGTCGGCCGGGTCCGGCCCGGTCCGGATGGCTGCGGCCCTGGCCCGGCCCCGGCCCAATTTCGCTTAAAGCCCGTTGGACCCGGGCCGGGCGGCCCAAGCCCGCCCGTTTGACATCTTAAGGACCCAAGTACATGGATATTATTACAGTGCCTACTCTGTCTTAGTGTCTTTCTGTCTCCCTCATTATACCAAGATTTGACAAACTACACCCATTTCACACACCAAGAAGGGCAGCTGAGCACAGCTACTTGAAAACTACACGCATTTCACACACCAAACCTACTCAAAACGCACTCTCTGGTCAAAGCCTCCAAATTTCCCTCATCGTCAACGCATTTCCCAACCCGAACCACCGCAATGACGCCGGCCGGAATACTCGCCGGTCTTTTCTTCCTCCTTGCCCTGTACTGCGGAACAGACCCTTTTAAGCACAGTGCCATTTACAACTTTCCCGACTTTGAGGCGGTCAAAGTCGACATGCCGCCGTGGTCTGAAGTTCCGGTGGAGAAAGATACAGAGGATTTGCTGCAGAAGGCGGACATTAAGTTCTTGAACCAGGTCCAAGGGCCTGAAAGCATGGCGTTCGATCCACACGGCCGTGGGCCTTATTCTGGTATTTCTGATGGGCGGGTTGTGGTTTGGGATGGAGAGGGCTGGGTGGATTTTGCTTACACGTCGCCCAACCGGTGAGTTTTTTGGTTGCGGATTTGATTCATTTCGGTTGCATGCTTTGCATTAATTTGATGTTTGATTTTTGTGTTTGAATTGAGGTCTTTGGAATGGGAATTTCAGGAAGAGTTATCCCTTATCGCAGTGATAGATATGATGGTATGATGGCACAATATGGTTGACAACTATAAAAACTTGCACTCTTTTTAGTTTGGCAATGTTGTCCAACCCTTACCCCTTTCTTTGCACCATCGTACTATAATCTTACATGTAATACATGTACTCTGATTTACCTCGTGCAAACTCTGGAAGCATATTCGTTTGTGTAGGCAAGCCCGCAATCCAAGTCACAATGTATGAAACGCAAGTACGACCAACGCAAGTACGTGGGATAAAGTTTCCTTTGTGCGACTAGAGAAACTTTTCAAGTATTAATATCTTCCAAACCTAGTTTGATATATGACAGGAGGACACCAAATGGCAGATAACTTTCTGTAGAAGCTTTGGTAACTTGTTATCGCAGTAAATTAGTAGCCAGTTTCTAAGATGCACTTCAGTGCTTAACACAAAACCAACACTACTGCTCGATCAGAAGCTTCATCGCCCTTCACCCTTTGAAACTCTTGTGGGAGATCTAAAAACTCCTCCGGGTCCACATTTCGTCAGGGAAGGCAATCACATTAATATCGAGTTTGTAGTGTGAACTATGAGTAGTGAGAAAAGACTTGATTGCTAGGAATTTATCTGAAACTATGTCTATTAGGGGTGAATGGAAGAGAGAATTCATGTAGCCGACCCCAACTGTTGGAACCTGAGGAGTCATCCAGACTGCTGGAACTTCCCCATTGACAAATTCAGGAGTATCTTCGTTATAAGGGATTTAGCATTTGAGGATAATACCGTACTCCACGGAATCTTGAGCAGTTATATGAGGCCCATCAAACTTCTCCTTAAGAAGACCCAAGAAACAAACAAAAGGGAAACTATCAAAACCCAAGAGCTTAGCTGCGAAGACAAATATGCCATTCCAAAACCATCAAGAATCCCATGAACCGGCAGTGGTGACAAGCTTTAGCTTTACTAGGCATTTCAGGTTGGGATCTAACTTGACTGATCAACCAAGAGCTCCACAGTGGACAAAGCAGCCATTATAAATCTGATCTTTGTTTTTATGCATATAATTGGCAAATATTTTCAACGTTTTATATGGAACTCGACAATGCGACCCAACAATTCCAATTGATAATATCATTTATTGAATTTTTAATTAACTTTTTGCACTAAGCACATTATATGGACTTCTTAGGGGAGAACAGGCCAGAGTTCTGTAATGTTAATTTTCAATATACAAGTGATGCCTTGATTTTTTTAAAAAAAAACTAAAGAAATTTACCTACTTATCTGAGCTTCATTCCGTTAAGCGGCTTTCAACTTTAAGAAATCTATCTCTTAAAATTACATTCACTTTACTGCAATGCTCATTGTAGATAACATTTGGGGTGAGCTACCTGTCCCCCAACATTACCTTAAGAAAAAGTTTTATAGCCATCTGCTACTAGTAAAGCACACCTTCAGTGAAATTAGTAGGGAATGGTTTTGGCAAAGTGTATATATGTAAAATTCTTTGGCAACACATATAGTTTGACCGACCAGCTGCTAGAATTTGTGTTGCGTGATTTTCAATGCTGGAAGAACAATCTAGGATTTTTAGAGTATTTAGGACCTAAGTTTAAGTTGATATTATGCTTGTGCCTAAATGAGATAGGGTGATTAACTATTATCTTTTCTTCACAACTGGGTATTCTAATAACTCCATTAGGATTAGCTTACATAATCTGAAACTTACTTTCTGGCCAGTTTGAGTGACATTATGGATGAAATATATAAGCAGCTGCTTCAATGCATTGAATGGCGTTTCATGTCCAAATGGAGAACCGGCCGATTACTATTTTCTTCATTATCGCTCACTTGCTAGTGAACTAGTAATATGCTTTGTGATTATGAGTTGGTATTTTATAGGAAATAGGAAAGTAGGTATATTGGACACGGGACATTTGCCCTTTGGTTTGGTGCATCTAGCGCAAGAGGATCAGTGAGGCTTTCCAAGGTGGATCAGTGCTATGTACTTTCTGAAGCAAACAAGGTAGTAATCATTATCTGGAGATAGTTAGAAATTTGAAATGAAAAGAGCGAGTCTTTCACTGCATAATCAAAAAGACATTTGCTGTCTACGCAAAATCTCAATAAATTTATGTAGATGCCTCCAGGAAATATTTTTGCATGTCTTCCCCTTCTCGGTAATTGCGTTCAAATGTAGAATTATATGGGCTATAGAGCAGCTTTCGGTAGGTAGACTTGGGTTCCTCGTAAACGAGACAGTGAGCAACAAAGTTTGGAGAGTGCCTGCAGAGAATTTTCTGCTTGCCATCCTTAAGCTGTTCTCTGGATACGCCACGTTTTAGTCCTAGAGAACACTTTTCAAGTTCTAGATCAATGTGAAATAGGTAATAACTTATTTGGTTTATTTCCTATTGAGCTTTACTTTTTAGTTCTGGGTGGTGATGCCATATAACCGCGAGTTTTGATGGTGAATAGAGCTCGCAGTTTGTTTGGGCCATATCAAAGACATTTCTAGACAAGAAATTGCTTGAAGTGTTACCCAAATAACTGTGTTTTGTCAAGTTTCGAAGGTACTTTTCTCCGGCTTTTTCCTGTGATAGCACTATATGATGTACCTTTCTGACGAATTTCTGTTTGGGTTTCAGGTCAAATCTATGTGATCCGAAACCATCTCCTTTAAGCTATTTAAAGAACGAGCACATATGTGGCAGGCCTTTAGGGCTTCGATTTGACAGGAAAACAGGTGATCTATATATTGCAGATGCATATATGGGGCTGATGAAAGTTGGGCCAGAAGGAGGGTTGGCAACGTCTCTAGCAACTGAAGCCCAGGGTGTTCCTCTGAGGTTTACAAATGACCTGGACATTGATGATGAGGGGAATGTTTATTTTACAGATAGCAGCACCAAGTATCAGAGGAGGTAGGATATTGATGTTATTTCCTTTTATATGCTGGCAGTGCAGTTCTTGATGTGATTGACAATCCCCTCTTATGAAAGGAGCAAAAAGTATCCACAGAGCTATGTGCATCACATGGCCACAAAATTTTTCATAAATACTGGATCTAAACATTAGAAAGCTATTTAAGTTTTGTGCTTAAGAACTTGTAGAGAGAGGAATTTAATGGTGCGTATTATGTAAACCAGGAGAAAAGTTGGCTTATTTTCTAAGATGCTAAGTTGTTTGAACTATTACTTTATAATCACATTTTGCTTCTTTCTTTAGCAAAGAATAAAAGATAAGACAGAAAGGAGATGTGGTCAATAGTTAAATGCCCTTTGGTCCGTTTTACTTTTTCAGTCTTGGAAATCATGTATCTAATCTACTACAACTGCTTCAGCCTTTTTTCTTTTTGTCTAGGGGGTGGGTATTTCCCAAATATGCTAACCACTGTTTTGCTCTCTCTCTCTCTCTCTCTCTCTCTCTCTCTCTCTCTCAGATCAATTCAGATTCAAAATCTTTTCCTTTCTGACTCTAAAAATCTACATTGTAATCTGCTGTATCCTCATTTGATCTCATAATCTGCTGGGTTTATGATTTCCTCTGTAAAACTTGAACAAAGATCTATGTCATAATCAAATTGATCAGCCCAAGAACATGAGAAATTCGTACTTGTCTGTTGTCTTGCAATAGATTTATCATCCCTGTCAAAGGCAAATAAGAAAAGGTAACAAGAGAATAGATTGACGACCTTTAGTTGAAAATTACTAGCTCAAAAAAGTGTGTGACCTATTTGTGCATATTGTTGACAGTCATGTTATGACGTGATGATGATTTATATGCCAGAACAAATAACTTATGAAAGTGCCTTTTTGGAAGGATGGGGAGTTCTCAGCTATGTCGGTATGGTGTTTCTGCTGTGGTGCAATGGTGAAGGTGCATTGCAGAGATGGTGTAGGCGTGGAGAAAGACGAAGAAGAGGGGATTAGATATTAGTGGATAATTTGGTCAATGTAGAGTTAATGAATCAATAAGGGGTTTGCAAAAGCATATGTGGAGTAGAAAGAGCCCCCGTTTCTTTGTATTGCTAGCATTTCACCTTTTCATATGAAGATGCTGTACCCATCCCTGCTGTTCCAAAATCCTGCTTCATCAATGTCCCAAATTTGTTTGATTTTTCATTGTCATGAATGATCAGAAGGCCTCCAAAATTTAGGCTTCCTGAGCTGGAGCAGACACTTAGAAGTACTTGATCAGTTCTCAAAATCGTACTGAGAAATTCCTAATATGATGTTTTGCTTTTTTATTGTGCATCACTAGTCTACCATTTGAACACCATCTCTAGTTCTATTTTTCTTCAGGGAATTGGGAACAAAAAGAAAAAAGAAAAAAAATTAACGAGATCATTGTTCTCACAGTGTGTTTGTTTCAGGAATTTCATGCAGTTAGTTTTCTCTGGAGAAGATAGCGGCCGAGTTCTGAAATATGATCCTAGCACAAAAGAAACCACCGTTCTCGTTCGCAATCTGCAATTCCCCAATGGTGTATCTCTCAGTAAGGATGGCTCATTCTTTGTATTTTGTGAAGGGGCTATTGGCAGGTGGGTTCCCATAACCTCTTATTCAAGATTTGTATGATTCACCTGTTGCATTTCAGTGCTCAAGTTATAGTAGTCCCCTCAAAGTGTGTGATACACCCTATGTCAACTTTCCTCTGCAAATTTATGTTAGGGTGATTTCAATGGAAATCATGGCTGGCTTTCAATGACTATACGATTATTAGAAAGCCTTAAATCTAAGAGCTGTTTGACATTGATGACTTATAACTTTGTTGAAGTTATAAACTTCTTTTTTCCCTTTGGGTTGGGGTTGGGGTTGGGTGCAGAGGCAGAGGCAGAGGCAGAAGCATATACAAGTATGAGCTCATTACCATAAAATTATTACCTTTCGGAAGTGCACATTGTTCCCTCTTGATAAGATTATTCTTGTTCGTCATTGCAAAAAACTGAAAATAATCTACAAGTTAGATGCTAATAGATCATTTAAAAGCTTTGCTGTTTTCTATTTTTTGGGTCCACGATAGAAATCCCTTGCTCCTAGAGTCAGAAAGTGTCTTTGCATTAGGGAGGGGCCCTTAGCACTCGGCTATCACCTTGGTCTCATCCGAAAGCTGAACCTGTCTAAAATGAGATGGTAATTTGGTATCGGTAGTTGAAGCAATTGTAAAGGAAATATTCTGGGACAATAAGGCTTCAGCCATTTTGGTTTCAGTCTTATAACAGTTGGTACTGCACCCGCTACTTTCTCTAAGAATTGTCACCTTTTCATCTTGTAGATTGCGCAAGTACTGGTTGAAGGGTGAGAAAGCAGGGACTTCAGAAGTAATGGCTGTTCTACCTGGATTTCCAGACAATGTCAGAACTAATGAGAAAAATGAATTTTGGGTGGCTATACACTGTCGACGCACCTTTTACACTTACCTATGTGCTTCATACCCAAAAATACGAAAGTTCATATTGAAGCTTCCCATCCCAGCAAAGATCCAATTCTTGCTCCACATTGGAGGCAGACCTCATGCAGTAGTTGTGAAGTATAGCCCAGAAGGCAAGCTTCTACAAATATTGGAGGACAGACAAGGCAAAGTTGTAAAAGCAGTTAGTGAAGTGGAGGAAAAGGATGGGAAGCTTTGGATAGGGAGCGTTTTGATGCCTTTTGTTGCAGTTTACAATTTAGGCTAAAGGGTAAGAGGAATCTGCTTGTTTTCTGCCTCTTCGTCTTTATTGTAGGATGGAAATTGTAACGGTTCTCTATAAAGGAAAACTAGGCTAATAAACATGAAGCTAATACATTCCTTCCTTTCTTTTATGTTAATCCCAATCATCTGCAAGGACGATGAGTCCCAATAAACCAACACAGGACATGACTCTTTTTACATTAAAACCTATCAGATTAGCAAGTACATTCCTTCTCTCCCTGCTGTGCTGCGTGATTGCAGTTAACGATGCACCGTCTAATGTTTTAACAATTGATGGGTCGTTGGCATTTTTTGAATGGCATTCTTGATATGAATGCATTCATACGTACTGGAGGCCGGTAAATTTAAAAGTTGGGCATATGCTGAACAAACGCAAAAGGCCAATATTGGGATCTCCTGCTTCATTGGGGCTGGATTTTGATGTGACTGTGCTGCAGTATCAATTATGGCTTCTTAATCCTACTCTACGGTCACATGAGGACTACTTATAGCTCTCACATGGGCCTGGAAAAAGAAGCTATTGAACATTAATGTGATAACAAGTTTTACTTTCTTAATTGAGCAAATGTCCAACACGATATTGCTGATACAGTTGCACCTATAATAGGTGACTTTTGCTATATAGGTATAGATTTTTATATGCATATTATGGACAATGCAAGACCATCTCAGATGAAGGAAGTAGGTCCCTTAGTCACTTTTGCTTGTTATGCACACATTGAAATCTACACGAACTGGTTTCATGGGATGTTGCGATCTCACGTCCACTTTTATAATAACACCTTTTGTGTATTGTAACTGCTAGTCTAATTCGCTGAGAGTATGCACAAACTGGGTGTATAATTGTGCATTAATATATTTTGATGATCACGGGATGTTATGATCCTATACTTGCTCCAAAACATGTAAGGGCAAATTACACAAAACTCCCCTGAATTTGCCTTAATTACACTCAGCTCCTACTAACTTTGATAATTACACTCCGCTCAAAAAGTAACTTTTTTCTCTTGCGCTATTGATGGTGCGATGCAAAAAGACATGAATGTCCCTCACACAATGTCTTCTTGGAATTTGGAGGGAAAACTTAAGTTCTTGGGAATTGGTGAGAAAATAGAATGGCAGAGAGGTAAGGGGTGGTGCGGGATCGAGAGAAGGGTAAATATGCAAAACAGTGAACGCTAGAGCAAAATCAAAATGAAGCATACACAATCCCAAAATCTCGATATTCATCTTAAAGGCGATGCACCCATTTGTAGTGTTACTGTGCTGCGGGACGAACTCTCTGACTTGAAAGTAAGTTTTCTTCACTTTTTCACGATTTAATCGTTACTTCCCCATTTATGGTCTCTCTTTTTGTAATATCCCGACCTTCGGGAGTCATGAAAATTACCATCGATGACCCGCAAAATTAACGGACGCTAATTTTGAGCAATGCTCGGGCATTAGTACAATATTGGGGCTTAAAACTATTTTAGGGCAAAAATATAATTTTCAAAATTTTGGGGACATTTTCGTAAATTTGAAAAACTTTGGGGGTATTTGTACAATTTTATAAAAGTAATTTAGGAACCTTTTTTTATGTGCCACCTCCTACTAGCTTAATGACTACGCTAGGAAAAAGAAAAAAAAAAGATAATTGAGAAGGGAAGGATAAGTCTAAAGAAGAAAAACAAAACAAAAATAAAAAGGGAAACCTTTCCCTTTCGGGAAAGGAAGACAAAAAACAGAAAGAAAGAAGGAAGAACAAGAAATAGAGAGAGAAGCAGGGACTTTGGCCGAGAAGAATTTAAGGGGAATTCGAGCAGTGAATTGGAAAAGGGTCAAGCACGACTTTTCAAGGGGTAATCTCTTCTCGTTTGGGTGTATGTACTCACTGTGTGTGTAATAGGTGTGCTCATGTGTGTGTTCATGGCTGCGACAGTGGGTTTGTATGTATAATTTGAATCTTTGATCATGTCGATGTGAATATAAGTAAAGGAGAGGTGAGTTTAGTGAACTTCCGAGGGGTTAGGGTGTGAGTTTGTGTGGGTTCGGTAAGTGTTTGTCACTGAACTCTGTGTGTGTGTGTGTGTGTCGGTAAGTGTTTGTCACTTAACTGTGTGTGTGTGTTCTTGGTTTACGGGTGTGTTGTATGGGTGATTACATGTGTAATAATGTGTATTAGTGTGTTAGAATGTGGGTTTTAGGTATAGGAATGGAAATGGTGAGAAGCAACAGGTGTTCATGAATGGTATGTATGAAATTGGTCTCAGTAGGGAGGAAGGTTGAATATGATGCGTGTGATTGAAGGTGTAATACTATGTGTTTTAATTTGAATAGTGTTTGTAAGTGTCACTAAAAGTAGGGGCTATTTAGGTAGTTTCTAATCCAAATTTCTATAAATCGCCAGAGCCAAAATTAGACAAAACTCAAAACAGTAACCCCAGATAATTTTATGAGAACTATGCTCTGGAAAGTTTTGGGAATTTTTGGGATCAGCAAAGGGCGCTAAATTGGGGAATCAATTAAAGAAATTTATCAAATTAATTAACCTAGTAAACTAAGTTATTTCAATCTGAAAATTTTATGGAAACTCTATTTTATTGATATGATTCATATTATAATATTTCAGGCCATTCTGAGGCCGATAGGTATTTGTTTTCGCTAAATTGACCTTTTAGCGCTCGGTCCAGACACTGGTTCGGGATTTTCGGACAAAAATTTTTTAAAATACTTTTTAGTCCAAAAATGATATCAGGATACTTAAAATAGCGGTTTAAGATATTTTTGAGATTTTTTCGGTGCCGGAAACCCCCAGGGGTGTTTTGGTAATTTACCACCCGAAGGTGTATTTTGGTAATTTTACCTATAAGAGGTATTTTAAAGTAATTTTACATACAGTAAGATTATTTTAGTGACTTTGCTTATGGAAAAGTCATTTTGAGAATTAAAGTGTAACGGGGGTATTTTGGTAATTTGCTGTCCCGTAGGGGTATTTTGGTAATTTGACCTAAGAAAGGTATTTTTGCATAAATTTACATATGAGACGTTTATTTCAGTGACTCTACTTATGGGAAGACCATTTTGGTAATTTAAGTCCGAGAAGGGCATTTTGGTAGTTTTACGCCGTAGGAGCGTTTCGGTAATTTTACATACCCGGTGAGGGGAGGCTCATTTTGGGAGCATGTGTGAGTTTGTATTAAGTTATACTTTTGTTCTACAGGCTGTATTCTAATGGTTCGATTATTCCGTTTAGGTTAAAGCTAAAGACTTCCGGTAAGGATAATTTAGCTGCAGATCCAGGTAAGGGATTCTATCGAACCCTGGGGAAGGATTTTCGTCTGAACCCTTATTTTGATAACTCGTACTCGTAAGTACTCATTTGATTTATTTATGGCTAATGCCGAACTCTGAATTCTGTATGGCTATCAGTATGTTATTGCCCAGAAAACTCCAATATTGAACCTGAATCGATTGTTTGGAAATCTTATGATGCTCGCATGTATTGCATGCTGAGTAATTTGATAATTGTCTATATCCATTCTTCAGGATTGTTGCGCTTAAAAAAATAGATAATTATTTGCAATCGACTTTGTTGTTTATATGTGATTTTCTTCTGAAAATTTTGAATGCTGACTTATGCCAGTATGATTATTGTTATTAGGATCCGAATTGATTTCGGTGATTGAGCTTATGTTAAAGCTAACTGATATTGTTAATTTTTCTGTGTTGACTTGGGTTATCTATTCTGTTCTAAGGCGGGCGTTACACTTATGTGCTTTGCCGGAATGGCATTGCAATCACCCCAGGATCAAAGTTGATTTTTTTATTTTCTTTGCTCTGTATATTGTCGTGACCATTACGGAAATATCTGAAAAGTATTATATGAAATGATCTATGCTTCTGTTGAAATTCTATGGGGAAACCTTTAGTGTATTTTGGAAAGAACTGTCTTAGATGATTTGTGTACGTTTTGAAATCTTTTGGAAAACCATCATTGTATCTTGGAATTGACGACTTTAAAAAGGATCTTTTGTTGATTGTTTTGGGACCCGTTGTGATTGTATTTTGCGATTTTGGTATCTTATTATGATGAATTTTGATATAGTTTGGAAATCATTGAGTTGGGACCGTTTGGATTATTCTTGAAATCTCTGTCAGTTGGATTCTTGGAATCGTCTTGTAATTCTTTTGTTGGTCCTTGAGAGACCTTACTGAGTTCTCAAAAGCTCACCCTTCGTTTGATTCCTTTCTGCAGGTTTTGATCATCAGTAGATTGCTAGGGAATGGGGTTTAGAGTTTGAGTGAGATTCCGATGAGCCCATCACCACTGTATAGTAAGACCCCTGCGCGGGTCGGTACTGATAATTTGTTCTTAGAAAATTTGAATTGCGAAGAACCTAAGCTGTAATAGTTTAAGCTAAGCAATTATGATCCAGTATTTTGAGAAATCTGAGTTGATGGTGAATTAGATGATTTGGAATATGTGTTAGTGAACATGTTTGACAGGTTTGATGTGATCTGATAGGTTAACGACCCGGGAGTTCGGGTGACGGAGCTCCGAATTCGTATCAGAGCGGTTCGGTCTTGTGGTATTTAGCATTTAAGTATATGATTTTGTAGACACAGACCCACAGAGTATAGGTAACACGATTCTGTAGAATCTTATCCTAATTAATGAGAGTAGGGTAGGATGATGGTAATGTTAAGAAGTCTGCCTTTGACTAGTTATTATGTGTTCTTTATATCTGTGTTCGTATAACACTGATAGCTATAAATTGTATCAATATGGTCAGCTTCGGAGCACTGGCAGTGGATATAGTACGGAGGGCCCAGTGGTCCCCGATAGATGAAATTCCAAGAGGATTGTATACGATGGAACAGGAAAATTTTTGGTATTAAAAAGACCTAATTAGATGATATTTTGATTGAAAAATGTACTGTATGGGTATTATGATTGTAGAGAGGCAACCCTACCCAATAGAGGAAACAACAGAACCTTAGAACTGATAGTTATGATTCTGAAGACTATGAACTTGATTTTGATTTTGATGACATATAATTTGGCAACTGGCAGCCAGGATTACGAATCTGGCCCAACCACAACCATAACCTTGAAATGAGAGTATCTTGGCGACCTTAACAGATGAAATGACTAGCTACATGGAGTTATTGAACCCTATAGAGACAGTGAATTGGATTAGCAAAATGGAGAAAATTTTGAGCAACTGGTCCTATAACTTTTGAGCAACTGTGAGTAAAGTGACGAAAGATTGAATGTATTGGATATAAACTGAGAGACGAGGTCGATCAGGGGTGGAAAGAGTATCGAAGGATCTGACTTATTAGAAATTGATTTATGTCATTTGGGAACCTTTTAGAGAATTATTTTTAACCGGTATTTTGCGAGATTTCGTGAATAGATGTGAAGCAGATTAAGAGTCAATAGATGAAGTTGAGATAAGGCTTTGTTGCCCTGTTAAAATTGTGGTAAGGATGTTATTGACTAAGGCAGGTAGATGCCAGAAGTCTGAGCGGGGGCTTAGGCCTGAACTGAGAAATAGAATGCTCCCAGCTCAATCGACGAGCGATATGAAATGTCTTTATTTGGAAAATGTTTTGGAACAGTCTAAGTCTGACAATGGAGGAAGACATAAGTAAACACATGACGAATAGAAGAGAGATAAGTGAGAATTTCCTCCGAACAGAATTATATGAGCTGACGGTCGTCAGCAAAAGTTTTTTTATAGTCGGCATAACACGATGCTCAGGGTTGAAGGTAGGGGCAGGATCAGGGATTCAGGCCCACTTCGGTTCGATTAAATTGTGATCTGGACAGAGTTTTGAAATTCGATCAAGGCATGATATGAAATTTAGGGGAGCATAGGGTGAAGACGCTCGATCAATTCAAGGTATTAGAGTTAAATCATTGTATAATTTTGGAGTTTGACCTGTACAGAGTATTGGTCAGGGTGACAGGTCAATTTCTATCCACCCCATGTGGTTGTGCGAATAGAAATCAGAGTGGTGAGTATGCAATAAAGTGACCGGATGATGCGTTAAGCATAGCAGTACAAAGCAATAAGTTTGAAATTATCTGTTTGTGAGAAGTAATCAGTTGGGGTACTTGTTGCTAGTGTAATAGCGGTATTCCTTGGCAGGAAGAGAACAAGGTCAGTAGGGGCTGAGGCCAGAATATCAGTTAGAAGTTGTGTAATGTCTACTTAGGATGTTGCTATATCTGATGACGTAATGCCAGGTACACTACATGGTAATCCATTAGATTTCCATATATGGTTTGATTATGGAGTGTCAAGTACCTTTGTATCCTCTACCTTCGCATAGTGATTGAAGGTGAAACTTATCTGTTAGGAACTGATCTTGTGATAGGTATTCCATCGGAGAATCCTTTGACTGCTTCTAGGGTTCTCTGTAACCTAGTAAACTATCCACCTAAGGGATATAGATTTTTCTTTGGATCTCATGATATTTATTATTTGAGGTTTGACATTGTGCAAGACATGAATTGATTACACTCTAATCATGTATCTGTAAGTTGTTAGAGAAAAGTCTAGTCGAAGTTAAGTTTGTGATTTGATTTATGAGTAGGAATAGTATTTTTGAAAATGACTGGTGTTAAGATCAAAAATTTTGGTTTAAGGGTACAAGAAGGGATTTGAGATTTTACTCTGTCATTTGATTCACTTTGTTACATATTGAACTCGAGCGCGACTTAATTGAATGCCAGTTTACCCTAAGACGTCGGGGAAGATGTTATTCATATTTAGTCGGCTTATCCCTTCTTCAGAATTTTGCCTATTTGTTCATTTATTTTCTTCTGAATCTATTTGGACTTGATGGGGAAGTATATGACCCACTGGCCATGGGGAAGTTACGAATCTTATTAAGGACCAATAACTCCTTCTGATTCTGATTGCTCTGAGTCGTTGGGTTGACTTTGCTTTCGTCAGACCGATATCAATGTTTCTGTTCCGTCATTTCTTCTGGAATGTCACATAATTCTGTTGTGAACCTCGAAAGCCAATATGCATGATTTTGTTAAAGATTGTTGTATTTTGATTGCCTGATTGCGATTATTACTATCAATACTTGCGTAGTTTTCCTTACCTGGACATGAGGTTAGGTAAATTCCTAAACCTCAGATAATCTGTGAGCAAGAATAGACTCTGGGAATGCTGATTAGGTTTGGATAAGTTATTCGATGATCTGGTAGAAGATGGAAATTTGTCTGAACCTGAGATAACAAACTGCAGGTTATTTGCTTTTGGAACCGGAAGATTTTTATTAGATTAACTGAAACAGATGATTGAAGGATAAGGTTATGAGATTTTCGTAAATAATATAACTGTGAATCAGAAATGATGTGATAATTTAGAGCTTTAGACTTTAGTCGAAGTGCAAAACAAATGAGTGCAAAATCATGTTTCGCATTGTGTTAAGAGAACACATTTCTCTATAATGACTCCGATAACAGTTTGGACCTATTTGATTTAAGGCACCAGAGTATGCAACAAACTCATAGTACCTATAGTTTATGTCATTCTGTGACGTGTATGCAGAATCGTAAGTATGTAATACATAGCTATGTTAAGATAACATGTCTCTCGATGATGAACTTGGCAATAATTTAGACTCGTTGTTTTGAGGTATTAGAGTGTGCAGTGAAAGCCTAATGGCTACAGTTTGTTGTCTGTTGTGAGGCATAAGTGCTCATATGAATTGGTTACCCTACTCATGATAGCCTTGCTAGATTGCAAGTCACACGTGACTATCGCTTAGCATTTTAATACGCCTCGAGCCTGGGGCTAAGCTTACAATCATTAATTGTACAACGGATAAACCCTTTGGTATATTATCGGTAAAGTGCAGTAAAAGACTGTGGTATTAGAGTTGATTTTATTTGTTGGATATTGGCAAAATTCGGAGCGGTGTATGTTCTGCTCAGTGAGGTTTGAACCAGTTAAGTCATCGTCTGTGAAATTCTGGACTAGTCAGAGTGAAGTGATTGCCTGACAGGGTCTTAGTTCAGTATTATGATTTGGATTTAAACAGTTGCGTTTGGGTATTCGTAGGATAGGAATCTGGGTGTCAAAGTTAGATGTAGCTTAGCCACTATGAGATAGTTATTAGAGTTCTACAACGAAAGCATGATACGTGGATGTGATAAATGATAGGATATCTGAGAATAAATTTCGAGGACGAAATTTTTAGAAGGGGGAAGAATGTAATATCCTGAACTTCGGGAGACAGTTAAAATAACCATCGATGACCCAAAAAATAAACGGGCACTAATTTGGACCAATGCTCGGGTATTAGTACAATATTGGGGCTTAAAAATATTTTGGGGCAAAAATATAATTTTCAAAATTTTGGGGGCATTTTTGTAATTTTGAAAAACTTTGGGGGTATTTGTGCAATTTTATAAAATTAATTTATGAATCTTTTTTTTTATGTGCCACCTCCTACTAGCTTAATGACTAAGCTAGGAAAAAGAAAAAAAAAGATAATTGAGAAGGGAAAGATAAGTCTAAAGAAGAAAAACAAAAACAAAAAGGGAAACCTTTCCTTTTCGGGAAAGCAAGAAAAGAAACAGAAAGAGAGAAGGAAGAACAAGAAACAGAGAGAGAAGCAGGGGCTTTGGCCGAGAAGAATTTAAGGGGAATTCGAGCAGTGAATTGGAAAGGGGTCAAGCATGACTTTTCAAGGGGTAATCTCTTCTCGTTTGGGTGTATGTACTCACTGTGTGTGTAATAGGTGTGTTCATCTGTGTGTTCATGGCTGCGACAGTGGGTTTGTATGTATAATTTGAATCTTTGATCATGTCGATGTGAATATAAGTAAAGGGGAGGTGAGTTTAGTGAACTTCCGAGGGGTTAGGGTGTGAGTTTGTGTGGGTTCGGTAAGTGTTTGTCACTGAACTCTTTGTGTGTGTGTGTGTGTGTGTGTGTGTGTGTTCTTGGCGTACGAGTGTGTTGTATGGGTGATTACATGCGTAATAATGTGTATATGTTGTGTATTAGTGTGTTAGAATGTGGGTTTTAGGTATAGGAATGGAAATGGTGAGTAGCAACAGGTGTTCGTGAATGGTATGTATGAAATTGGTCTCGGCAGGGAGGAAGGTTGAAGATGATGCGTGTGATTGAAGGTGTAATACTATTGTTTTAATTTGAATAGTGTTTGTAAGTGTCACTAAAAGTAGGGGTTATTTAGGTAGTTTCTAATCCAAATTTCCATAAATGGCCAAAGCCAAAATTAGACAAAACTCAAAATAGTAACCACTGATAATTTTACGAGAACTATGCTCTGGAATGTTTTGGGAATTTTCGGGATCCGTGAAGGGTGCTAAATTGGGGTATCGATTAAATGAATGTATCTAATTAATTAACCTAGTAAACTAAGTTATTTTAATCTGAAATTTTTAGAAAAACATTATTTTACTGATATGATTCATATTATAAAATTTTGGACCATTCTGAGGCTGATAGGTTTTTTTTTTTGCGAAAGTGATCTTTTAGCGCTCGGTAGTTTAAGCTGAGGAATTATGATCCAATATTTTGAAAAATCTGAGTTGATGGTGAATTAGATGATTTGGTATATGTGTTAGTGAACAGGTTTGACAGGTTTGATGTGATCTGGTAGGTTAACGACCCTGGAGTTCGGGCGACAGAGCTCCGGATTTTCGGGGGCATTACACTTTTACAAGATTTCCCTAATTAAAACCCTAATTGAAATTATTTATTGAAAGTCCAAATTGAACCCCTAATTTCGAGCCCACAATTGAAAGGCCTAATTGAACTCATAATTGTATGTTTAGACATGGAACCTCTAATTGAACCCGAATTGAAGCCCCAATTGAAAGCCCTAATTGAAGGTCATAATTGTACCTCTCGTTGAAAGCCCTAATTCAACCCATAATTGAAGCCCTAATTTACACCCTAAATCAACTTTAGTTGAACCCCTAACTTCAACTCGTAGTCAAATGCTAATTGGACCCCCAATTGAATGCCCCAATTGGAACCCCTAATTCACTCCCCAATCGAAAGCCCTAATTTGAACCTATAGTTGAGGCCTTAATTGAACACCCAATTTAAACCCCTAAATCAACCCTCAATTGAACCCGTAACTTAGACCCATAATCAAACCCTAATTGAACCACCAATTAAATGTCCTAATTGAACCCAATTAAAAGCCCTAATTCAAATTTAATCCCTAATCGAAAGCCCTAATTCAATCATTAATTGAAGCCCTATTTGAACACCTAATTTAAACCCCCAACTCAAACCCTTAATTCTTTATTATTAGGTACAGAATCGCCACTGAAAGGAAATATGAACTGCTAGTCCACTACTGTAACACTGTTGAGAGCATAGTTGATGTGGATCCTGATAAATACAACCATACGAAATTGCTTACTGACGCAAGTGATCTAATATTGAAAGACCTCCCCCTTGAGTTAGGTATAGCTATTACCTTATACTTTATTTTGCCTGGCACCAATGTTATGGTTGAAATAACATCTAATAAATCTTTACTTGACATGTTTGCACTGTATGAGAATTCTAGGGCGATTCATGTTTTCTTAGAACTTGTTGGGGCAAAACCTAGAGTAGTTAGTTATCAAGAAACAAATGCAGGGGCAGCTAGAAATGATAGCGGACTTTGGACTAGTAGGCCATCTGATATATATGACGATGAAGAAAGTGATAGTGAGGAAAATATGCACCAAACTAGAGATGCTTCTGAGGACAGTGATTGGAAAGTAAGAGAAGAATTAAGTGAGACTGATGAATGGATAAGTGATGTAGAGACAGGGATAAGTGATGTAGAGCCTGCGACGGGTGAACTTTAGTTACGTGAAGATGAGCTGTCAAACTGTGATGATGACGATGATTAAAACCTTTAGTAAAATAGCGATGAGAGTTTGGACACTCGAGCAATAAATGTATATCGCTACATGAGGGGAAAGTTTTTTGAATATAGGACATGTGAAACAGTTGAATTGTATAAGGCTTTGTTGGTTGAAGATGTCCATCATTTTAGGGCAACTTCGAGGGATTATTGTATTCAGTTTGGGTTTAAGGTGGTCAGAGATAGGAATGAAAAGAAAAGGGTTGCTTCCCACTGTGGAATCCTGGATGTAGTTGGAAGATATATGCATCTCCTCTTACTGATGGGAAAACTTATAAAATCAAGAGTTTTGGGCTTAAACATTCTTGTGTAATAGGCAATACCAATAAAGAGGCCAATTCCACTTGCATTTTTACAGAAGCTGATTGGGTACATCAGGGGAAATCTTATTATTACTTTGGATGGGATGCAAGAGCTGTTGCTAGAAAACTATGGTGTACAGGCCCATAGAATGTAGCTCTATAGGGCAAAAGAAGGCAATTGAACAGAATGAGGGGCCTCATGCCCAGTCATATAAGAAGCTGTCAATGTATGAGCATGAGGTGATGAAGACTTATCTTGGGAGCTTGTTCTAGATTGAAACTCAAAGAGTTCCACCTAACTTGGATTGGCCTCACTTCTATAGGCTGTTCTTTTCATTTGTAGTTGCACAAAATAGGTTTAAGGATGGTTGTAGGCCATTTTCTTACAGTTGATGGATGCCATCTCAAAGGGCCTCATGAAGGTGTATTACTACCTGTTGTGGGACTAGATGGGAACAACGAGTTGTTCCTCCTTACGGGATTTGCTATTGTTAAGAGTAAGAACACACAGAGTTGGAGCTTTTTCTTGTATCACTTTTATAGCATCATAGGTGATGGTCATGAGCCAAAGCCATGGGTGGTCATGTCTGATGGACAAAAGATATGATCCTACATTTTTTGGTTTTTTTTTTTTCATACTTACAGTCTATTTTATTTAATTAAATCAACTACTTTACTGATTTCACAGGGTACTGAGATTGCTTTGGCAAGCATCATACCATATGCAACTCATAGAAGATGTTACAGGCATCTTCACTGTAACTTTAGGTCTAGATACCTTGGCATGAAGCTTAAAAGTTATTTTTGGTCTGCTACTAAGTCGTATAATGTGGATGACTTTAACCTTGCTATGAGATAGATGGAGGACTGTCACCAGAAGAAGCTGGGGGTTGGTATAAGGCAGAGAGCTAGGTTAGGTATACATTTGATCATGCTATTAAGAATGAGCAAGTAACCAGTAATGCGGCGGAGTCCTTCAACAATTGGCTAGGGAGATTGAGGGAAACCTGTCTTATCCATGATTGCTACCATTAGAACTAGGCTGATGTCAAAGGTATATGAAAGGTTTGAAAAGGCTGCTTCTTGGGATGATAGGGTAGCTCTAAATATATTAAAGAAATGCAAACTAGCAATTTATAAGTCTAGGTTCTGTAAAATAGACATAGGTGCTGGGGGTATAAGTTGAGGTAGTTGATCTTGGAAAGGTGCAAGTTATAAATCTAGTGAGAAAAAGTTGTTGTTGTAGGGTTTTGGATCTTATAGGCATACCTTGCAAGCATGCATCAACATTAGGAAAATTGATGTGGTAGATTTTGTTATTAAATGCCACAACATGGATACTTGTTTAAAGGCTTATGGTCATGTTATGCACCTTATACATGATGAGACCAGCTGGTAGCCAGCTCCACGGAATCCCTTGCAACCTCCACTTTTTAGGAGATTACCTGGAAGGCCAAGAAAAGATAGAAAGAAGGCAGCTGATGAACTGCTAGAGAAGGGAGAAGGTCATGCACTGTGAAATATGGAATTTGTATGCAAAATAGACATAACAAAAGGATAGGAAGCAATAGAATGCCACTACTGCAAGTACTGTTAGGAGGGAGGGGGTTTGGGGGTGAGGGGGAAGTCAAGCTGGGGGCAGTCAAGCTGTGCCCAATGAAGCTGGGTACAGTCAAGTTGGATCCAACCAAGTTAACATAAATATGGATGTAACTGATTTTTTTGATTTTTTTTCTTCACACTAATTTATTATGTTTTTCGCAGGTTTTCTCACTCTGTTTATTATGTTTTTAATAGGAAGGACATGAGGTGGTAAATCAAACCCAGAAATCAATGCGTTGAAGCTGCAGTCAACTGCGTAGATTTGTATGTAGATATGAAGTAACTTTTGTAAAGCTGTGAAGATTATTTTGTGAAGCTGATTGAAGATATTGTGAAGACCCTGTGACTGAATATAAGTTTTTGAGTTAAAGTCACAGGAATATATTAGCTTTAGGTTACAAACATGTTGACAATATGTGAACTTTGTAAAGTTTAGGTTACAGTCAAAACACATGCATAAGTTTAGATTATGTAGGCTTAGAGCTTGGGGATGATGTAACCTGTCTTCTTTTGGATAATGTAAACATGGTTGGACTAATGCTACATCATCTTTATGTTTTTATCATGATTATAAATCTCATTACTTTTGTGGAGGTTGTGCTTTTGGATATGTTTTTACCGTGAGTGTATGTTTAATGTGTTTGACAGGGTGTTTGAGCAATGTATGTGCAATGTGTATGTGCAGGTGTGTTGGTGACTGTGGTCTGAGAAAGGTGTTTGAGCAGTGCATATTCAGCGTATTTGTGGAGTTTGTACAGGTGTGTTGGTGCACACTGCACCAAATCAAAGTGTGTTTTTGCAGGTGTGTTAGTGACTGTGTTTGATAGGGTGTTTGAGCAGTGTATGTGCAGTGTGGTTGTGCAGGTGTGTTGGTGACTGTGCTTTGAGAAGGGTGTTTGAGAAGTATATGGTTTGTGTGTTTGCAGGTTCTGTAGGTGTGTTGGTGCACACTGCTATTTTGGTGTCGTTTTTTTTGTGTGCACACTGTATTTTGGTGCAGTGTGTTGGTGCACACTGCTATTTTGGTGCAGTTTGTTTGTGTGCACGCTGCATTTTGGTGCAGAGTGTTTGTACAGTTTGTTGAAGTGTGTTAGTGCTCACCGCACCAAAGTGTAGTATGTTTATGGAGGTGTGTTTGAGCATTGTGTTTTGAGCAAAGTGTTCGAGCAGTGTGTTTGCACCCGCACTCACTGTGTTTGTGCACTTGGTTTGACCTTGCTTGGGTAGTGCCTTTGTGCACTATGTTTTAAAGCATAGTGTCACATATCCTCCAATTCGACCATTCATTTACAAAATGTCATGAGCATAAATACTCCAAATTAGAGAATCCTTGAAAATTATCCAAACATCACCTTCATTCAGAATCATTACAAAAGAACCCTAGAAAATTATAGAAGCCCACATTACTTGCAGTACATAAACACATGCTCAAATTCCTCATTTTCAGATAACAATAATCATCACCATAATACACATCCACGAGGAAATTAGAGAAGAAGTAACCAACAACTTCATCATTGCCTTATTAGCCTCAATCAATTGCAATTTGTGTTGGGTTACAGCTCCATTTTCATAAAAAAAATTGCATCTTTGCTTCTTCATTGTTGTCAGATCTTTGAGTATCTTCAGAAAACATAGCCTTGTATTTCATTGACATTGCTGTTCTATCAGGTGTGCACCAGTTAAACATGTTATATCCACCACTTACATAAGAGAAGAACAACTTACCCTTGGCTTCTCATAAGATTTGACAATCCTCAAGTTTGCACTCTTTCTACCCCAACAGTTCATGTGCCTAAGTCTTAGATCCAACCATTCTTCACTATTTTCTGACCTGGACATTCTTATCTCCTCAAGCAGGTGGGTTTGATGAAGGCAATATAGAGATTCGACTAAAAGGTGGAGGAAGGGAAGAAAGATCTGTGGAGTTGTTGGCTGAATTTTACCAAACCCCAGAAAACCACATAGGTGCAGAAAGAACAAAGGGAAGGTATTTTGGATAGTAAAATTGCATAAAGTAGTGTGTCAAGGAATCTTGAAATGGAGTCAGGCTTGCAGTTAAAAGTGTGTAGTTATGTGTAATGCGGGTACAAACCTAAACCTTACGAGTACAATTATCAAAGTTAGTAGGAGCTGAATATAATCAAGGCAAACCTAAGGGGAGTTTTGTAATTTTCCCAACTAAAAAAAGAAAAACCAAGACGTAACCTTTTTGCAGCTAACCCAGTCCATAAAGGCTAATTATGCAAGTAGTCCTCTCTCCAAGTGGAGGCCGATTCCAAGCTTAAACTCCCAACAGCTCTTTCTATAAAATACAAAACCCTAGACCCATGGTGGTTCCGCCATCAATTAATATTTACAGAGGTAAACTTCTTTGTCCATCGACTTTTATAATTTATTTGATTTGCCTAAAATAAATAGTTTATGAGTTCATTTTGCTGACAATTTTTGTTTCAAACGGAAATGAATTCCTCTTGTTGCTCTGAATAACTTGAGCAAATAAATAAGTCAGTAATTATGACCCGCGACTGGTTGCTTGCAGGGATTTGAAGAAAATGAGGAAGAAATTAGGACATCATGATGTCCCATATATTGGGTACTGTAAGCTAACCTAGTAGTGAAGATTTTTAGTCTATTCCCACCCCTAGATGTTGTAATGGCATTCCTTGCACAATTTTGTATGAAAGAGGTACAACCAAATGTAATTGTATCTCATGCATATATGATACTACTAATACCATTGTCAATTTAATGTGTGCCAAAAGGGCCATCTGTATTGAGATTCTCTTGTTTTAATATTTCTGCAACCGGTCGAAAATTGAGCTCTGACTTGTAATTTTGGAGCGATGCTTTTGTAGCTCTTGAATGTCTGTTACCACTAAAGATAATTGTACCTTGTGCGTCAATGATCATATGTATGACTGCCATTGAAAATTGAAGGAGTGCTAGTCCGATCATCGAAACCTGAGAATGCACTTGCAATTTTCGAGCAATGAGACTGGAGAAGATTGAATCATCGCGTTACCTGACTCAGTTCTGGTGTATATTCTGTCTTTCCTTCCAATGAAATATGTAGTTCGGACCAGCTTACTATCCGCAAGGTGGAAGCATTTATGGGCTTTAGTTCCCGTTCTTGATTTTGATGATGCAAAATTACTTCACCCCGAAAGCTTTAAGGGTTATTTGACGAGCTTCATTTGTTTCGTAAACTGTGTGTTCTTGTTTCATGACTTGTGCATAGACAAACTCAGCGTGGAATGTGGTCGAAATGTTGGTTTGTACCATTTGAATGCACAGACAAGTAGTACTATTTGACGTCGTGTTCAAGACCTTGCTATCCTTTCCATTTCAACAACTAGACTTGTCACTCTTCCTCTTGTCCTCTTTACTTGCAACGCACAGGTAGTACTGAAAGTTGAATCCAATCTTCAGCTCGATGTTCCTCCCTCTATTTGTTTCCCTAATCTTAAGACACTTCATATTTCACTTTATCTCCTGAATGACGACTTGACACAAAAGCTCTCTTATGTAGCCTTCTTGCAGTCGAGAATTTTCTAATAAAAGGATGCTTCGATGGCTTTGAGAGTTGCATTATTAACATTTCCACACCTGCACTGAAGAGTTTGGCAATAGATATTTTTATGAATGGAGCACTATATGCATATCTACAGGGTAGGATTGTGGTAAATGCACCGAGTCTCGAATACTTTTCTATAATTGATGACCTCCTAGTTAACTATATTCTTGGCAACCAATGTTCGTTACTCGAGGTGGATGTTTGTGATGGAAGCTCAATTTTACAAGCAACTGAAGCTATACCTAAAGAACATGCTCATAAAGCACTTCAACTCCTCGTACATATATCTATAGTTTAGGTTCTTTCCTTAGGATCTCACACTATGATGGTTTGTTGTTTTTCCTTTCTTGAAGTTTTTGTCAAATATCTGACTTTTTCTCAACTTTATTTACTATTTTATTCATCTTGCAAAACTGACGAGTATGTTTCGGCTAGACTACCGAAGTTATTTAGCAATGTACCTAATTGAGCAGTTCTGAGTGAAAAAGGTGGGAACAAGCTATGAAATATTAATTGGTTCCTGTTCCACGAAGTCTGAAATCCTTTTGTTTCCTTTTTCTATTTCTAGGATCTTCAAACACAACCAGCAGAATGTTTTTGCGAGGGTATACCCTCCGAGGATCTTAGTTTTATAAACCCACACGGGCACCTGCTTCTTGTTTTCAAACTTAAAGAAGTCAAAGTTACGGATTGCATGGGGTTCATACAAGAATTGGAGGTGATACAGTATCTTTTAGAAAATGCAAGAGATTTGAGTGAGCTGATAATTGATTCTCTCTATTTATCTAACACGGGAAGAGCATGACAGTTGCAAGAAACTACTTGCATTCCTGAGGGGCTGAAGAACCTACGATATGCAATTCTGTTGACAATTACTTTCTCATGTTGTCCGAAAAAATCTCTTAGTAGCAAGAACTTTCTTCTAGACCATTGTCAAGTTGTTTGAAATTAGTAGATACTTGTAAATAGCTACCCAATCTATCTAAGGATTCATCTAGTATTTGCTGAGAACATATCAGGGTGATTCTGCCATGCGTTTTTTTTTGGAGTACATCTTTCATGTCCCTATGTTAAGCCCATGCCTATTGGATAACTATAGTGATAGACCATGGCCTTTTTCTTCTAAAACGAGTCTTCATTTTCCATGTGGATAGTACTACTGTTTGGTAGCAACTGAAAACTTGTAGTTTTCTGATAAATCAATTTAGCCAGGAATCACAGAGTTTCATTGTACGCTTTTGCAGCTTATTACTTTTTTTGAAACATTCCTTGCCGTTATCAACCTACTCCGGGTAGGTCCTTGCAACCGATAAGCAAATCAGGAGTTGTTCCAACCAATGATTTTCAGCTCAACCCATAGCATGTTTTTCATCGATTTTCAAACTTCTTTTAGTGTCTTCTTTTCTTGCGAGTTCCTTGCAATTAAATGTAGAGTATCAAATTGATTGATTTAATACGTTTGATATTTATTCTTTGTAGATTATTATGAGGTTAAATAAGATTTCTGAAAATCCACTAATTGAGGTTAAGTCCTAAACGCCCCAGATAGATTCACAAAATGCTACTCTTAATTAATTTCATCGAACACCTACACCCCCCACCCCACACATAAAAACACACACATACACGAGGGTATAGATTTGTAATAGAAAAAAATGGGCATAACGAATCTATTGCTACTAAGCATAGTAACATTGTTGGAATCTTCCGTTCCCCTTTATGCCAATGCAATTTGCAACATTTATTTATGCTTGGTGGTGGTGCACTTTTATTTGCTTTTTATTGATTCGTCTTTTCACATGAAACCATGGGCTAAACTTCTTAAGTATGGTCCTTTATTGGGCCCATTCTCCAACTACTTGAACTTAGTGTCATTGAGTACTTCACAGGCACGATGATCAATTCTTTTTTCTATCAATTCAAAGAAAAATTCTCTTTCGAGTTGGGCGGTTCTACAAGTTAAGGATCGCAAACTTGTTGGACATAAAGCCTTGAAGCCCTCGTCCAAGCGTCATTTCGAGCATGTTTCAACCGTGAAGATTTAAAGAAGTCAAAGTCCGCACTTCAAGATTAAGGTCTTTCAGCCTTTGGATTGTAACCAGTTTGGAGATTGAATTAGAGGATTCTTACTATTTCATTGTTATGAAACACATATAATGGTGTAGCTGTTCATTTAAATTGACAAATTGAATTGGGTGCATTGTTTCTTATCTCATAGCTTAGACACAAAATTTGTGAGTACAAATTTCTGGCACGCCCCGGTGGGACCACTCTGGCTCTCATCAGCTTTCTTCGTAGAGGATTTCCAAAGAACTTTCAATAGTTCAATGGCACCAAATAAAGGGCAGCAAGCTCAAGCCAATAAGAATGCCGTGAAAATTAAAGTGCCACCATGAGAAGCACTAACAACATGACTTCTACAAGCCTTGTGACTTAAAGCAGGGATAAGGATGAAATTGCTATCCCTAGTGACAGATGGAACCAGTTTCCAAGCCATTGGAAGCCACACGTCCAATTCAAAGACATTTTTGTTCTAAATTTGAATAAGGCGGATTGCTCAGATCCAAATTGCAAACTTTGGGTTAGAATAGAGTACCCATCATCAAGTATCTCCACCATCATTACGGTATGCCTCAAATGAGGACTCTAGCATTGGCTCACAATTGGGATCTAATCCCAGGAAGCCCGAAGCATCTGTGTCCCCAGCACGCTCCAATCACATACTTCCACGTCTTCCTTTACCATGCAAGTTTTGATGACCGGATCAATGTTTGTATAGGAGAAACTAGCCACTATGCTTCGTGCCTTTGAAAAGATGACCAAGAACTTAACGGAAAAAGACTTTTATATTGTGACACCTCGTGATTAAATTGGATTACAAACCAATAAAGAGTCCAACTGCGTGAAGTCAATGAGGCCTCTAAGAAAAATAATACCAATTTGCATCATGATGCGTTGACTTTTGGTATATTTGAAAACAAAGGAGAGTGGAGGAATGTTTTTATTCATTGCTAACAATTTAAGCAAGTCCACCTCCGCCCCTTTCCTATTCGTCGAGCAGGTACAAGACATGATAACTAACACGATCAGGGCTTAATATGGAGGATGCTAGCTGGAACCAGCCAACTAAGTTCTAGTAGTTCAACTGGAAGGCAACCCTAAGCAGCACGTTGTTCACTTTGTTAAACAATTAAGAACAATGACACAGAGGGGACCTCCTCGTCAAATAATTCTTTCGGTCCTGCAAAGTGAATGCTTTTGTTTGGTACATAGACATAGAGCCCGTGTTAATCAACTGTCAAGAAACATTGGATTTTAGAGGCAATCTTTTTATTCTTCGTGGTCATAGCACATGATGCTACCTTTATTAATTGTCACTCTCATTTTTTTTAAGTTTGTTCCATAAACTTCTAGGATTATATAATGGATGAACTTATCAACTTGTATTGCCTAAATTCTGGGCCTGATGGTGACACAAGATGAAATCGACCAAGTCAAAATAAGTGACGATGCCAGCATAATTTTAGGACATTAATTCGTACTCAAACATTCTCGCACCCCATTAGGACAAACTTATACCTGGTGGCTAAGAGATAAAGACTATAAAGCAATATACACCTTTATGAGAATTGCAAAGAAGTTGAATATGTGTTTTCTATTAGTTATAGAAGTCTAACTATATAAAGAAATAAAACAATTGTTAATATCCACATATAATTATTATAAAAACTTGGAATCGAGTGAGTGTTTAGCTGCTTATATGGATTTGCAGTGAGTTCGATGAAGAATTTCAAATTCTTGATCCCAAAAGACTTGAGAACTTTTGGAAGGCACACATGTTAAGTGGTTGAAACTATGTGTAATTATCAAGCCAAAGTACAATATAGCAATGTGATTATTTTACATGCTGATATATATTTTACGTTTTCTTTAATAGGTTCAATTAGTCAGCAAATCAGTTACCCCTACTTGAAAGTATTAGCTTGTGGGCCTAGTAATGCTACTTGTCATGGAGGCTTTATCCTCGATGGGTTTAGGTTTAACATAAAAAGTCTTGACCGAATTAAAGAAATCCAAAAATGATGGAGTCTTGGTCAACAATTAATTTTATAATTGCTTTCATTTTTCTTGAGAACTTGGTGAGATTGTTGAGCTAACATATCTCAACAGAAAAAATAGATTAGTGATGTTCAAATGTATTTGCTATTAATTACAATTAAGAAATTCGTGTTAGCTCATAAGGTATTTTAAACATCCATATTAAGTCAAGGCTGATTAGATGAATAATTTGTGTTTGATAGTCAAGCTTTCACAAGTGTTCTATGCTGAACCATGTCTCAAATCCTAAATCTCATTTGTTTACTCATATTAAGACCAGAAAAATGCCAACTAAAAATTACAATGAGGTGGACAAGTATCAAGATGACCACACACCTGTTTTGGTACCTCTTCAATTGAATAACAAATTAGGATGGGGATCTTCCTCTTCGACCAATAGGGCATCTAGCATTGACGAGAGTGAGGAAGATGCAAAGAGTGTTGAAGATGAAGAGGATGAATCGCAAGATGAAGTTGATGATGATGATGAAGACATTGACCTATCTTCTAAGGAAGATGATTAATGTTTATTTTGCTTATGTGACTTGAAATATTGACTTAAATTTTTATTAGCGCGCACCTATTTTCCATTGTCTTGTACATGATTACTTACTACTAACGATAAGAGCTTATTCTCTTGCTCCATAAGTATTAAGAAACTATATACCAAGTTAGTATACTTATAAAATTTCTACTTTCGGTTATGCACAAATTGACTAGCAGTCAGGTTTGCGGTCAAGTCGAGTTGCATTTGCACCACTTGTTAAAGCCAATGGTACAACCGGTGACAATGCACAGACTAGTAGCATGCAGCAGCCTCAGCTGGAGGCTTCATCAGTAGCTTCCTCATTAGGTATAATTAATATTAGCTTGCACTTGGTGATTAATTTTTATTTGATAATTATGCATGATTTACACTTTATTTTGTAGCTTTTAGTCAAGGCCGTGGACCTACACATGGCATGATTCTAAACACTGAGATGAAACATAAAGCTACCATTAGTCCTGAGGGCATGTTATTATTGTTTACATTTCCACTTGATCTTTAATGTAGTTATGACACTATTATCGTGCACTTATTTCATCTTATTGATTTTTTTTGTCAGTTTCACCGAGCGTGCATCATCTACTAAAGTATGTAATATTGTTAATGGTCTCATCTACTAAAGTAGGTAATAGTCTTAATGGTTGGTTTTTTAACCGGTACGTTTAATGAAGGGAATAGGAGAGTTAGAAGAGAGAGGCATTGTGGTTAGAGTTTCTGTTATTATAATTTTAGAAGTTAATGTTTTGTAAAATGTGTTCTATAAAGATGATTAACTACTTGTGTTATTTTTTCAGTGGCAAGAGAGAGTAGCAGGCTATGGGTAGAGAGGCCTTCTTTGCCCACATAGGTAAAAATTACTGCCACTGGCTTTATGATGCACGTGAACAAGTTAAGAAGAGGTTGTTGGAAGGTGTGCCAATGGAGGATTTAAATTTTGAGTGTGGGCACAGATTGTTGACAAGTGAGTAGCTAATGAAAATTGGAGTAGCCAGCGGCGGCCGACGTGGAGCGATCGGCTCGTGCAGCCTGTACAGCCAGCAGTCCTCTCCAGATAGGTGGGTTGGTTATGGTGACAAATACTAGCACGCCTGCGGCGACCTTGGACCGGTTCATTCCAACTTTGGCCTGAATCTTGGTTGACTCGCAGCTCTGCAATCTGTCCAACCAGATGGGCAATTCGTATTGTTTAGGGTTTTCATAGACGAAGCATGAGTTGCCTTATGGACCATGGTCACGTCAATCACAGCTGCAAGGGCTAACGGTATGATTGCTCCTCGGATTCATTTGTATACTTGCGATGTCTTCTAGTTTCGTTTTAATGGAGGTAGTACAGATGGTTCCTGCATGATCGTTGTTGTTGCATAATCAATGTGGTATTTGAAGGAGTCACGCATGTCCGTAAGGAAGGAAAACAGACAGGTCTGCATATGGTGCCATGAACACAAAAAAGCCTAAATAAAAGCCTGTCGACCTTATGATGAGAGATGATGTGTTACCTGTTAATAGCCTAAGTCCAAGTTGGAATATCATAGCCGCCAAGACAAGTAACCAACTGTCAATGAAATGAATCAATGGCTTGAGGTTTGGCTTTATACATGGGGGCATAAAATAAACCCTAATAGCATGTTTGTGACGTTTTTAAGGAGAGAGAAGAGATGGCAAGAAAGGAGAGTACTGACTCCTTTCGTATATTTTCTCTAGTTTGTGAGTATTTTTACTTTATGAGAGAAAAGAAGAGAAGAAAGAGAGAAAATTTTGGACTTCTTTTGTCTCCAAATCTTTCTTCACAAAATTGGGAAGAAACAGAGAGATAAAAAAACTCTCATAAGTAATGTTTTGATAATGCACATATTGCCCTAGAGATAATGAAGACTAAATTTTTAGTGACTTTCATATTTTAGAGTTTCTAGCAATACTTACCATTTTACTTATGAATGATTGTTTTAGATGTTAGAATTGACTCATGACTACTTGTTTTGCTTCTGATCTGACATCAATTCAATTAGGATGTTGAGATGTTTATAATCAACTCATGGCTACTTTTATTTTTTCTGTTGTGACATTAACCGGTGATGTAAGGCTTATTATATTAGTAAGGTATGAATCATACACAATGAAAACAAATTTGTTTTCCCATCAAAATCATGTTCTTTTCTAGGATTGTACATTCATATTATCACAGTATACCGTAAAGGTACATGCGTAATCGGGTGTCTTACTTTTGTTTTCTAAATGAACTAACAAACAAGAAAAATAAATGATACTTTCTTTCCTCTTTTAAACTCACGAACAAGAGAAAGGAAAATTGCTTCCCTTCTCTTCCTCTCCCTTCTCTTCCCTATTCCGTTCTTTTATTTTCTCTTATCTCAAAGCTCACAATCAAGCTGTAAGCTCCACAGCTTCACATCATTTAAGGGTGCAAGCCTTAGGTCGGCTCCAATCCCATATAGGTAAAGTCCAAAAAAAAAAAAAACATAAGATAAAGTTTACTTCCAGCCTTGTGACAGTACTTTACAAAGGAAAGTACAACACAAGTCTTGAAGTCAGGGCAAGACACCGAAAAAATTTTAGTGGTCAACGGTGTACAGTTTTGTTGACCAGTTAATCATTCAATGCGACAAAAAATTGAGTCCGTGTTTAGCCTTGAAAACACATGAAATAAAATGATGGGCTCAAGTTAAAAATTGAATTGGAGAACTCTGTCCGCTCAATATATTTAATCAATGGGCCTAGCCTGATTATATGGTCTTCCTACAATAAAAGTCAAATAAGTCAACTTTTGACTATAAGAAAGTATTTCTATACTAAAGGGGATTGTAAATCTTATTAACTAATAAAATACGATTAATTCATAAATGGGTCAAATACACGTAATTACCCTGAAACTACCACAAAGTCTCACTTGAGGGTCTCAAAGTTTAATTTTTACACATAAGGGCCTGTAACTCCAAATTTACAACAAGTATGGGCATCCGTCTAAATTCCTAACGGTTCAGCCCTTTCCGTCAAGGGCATTTTTGGAAACTCATATTTAATTTTTTATTGTAAAATCTCTTGATTTTTAGAACCCTAATCTATTAATATTTAGAACCCTAAAATTGGCATTGTTTCACTCATACCAAATTGTTTCACTCATACCAATCCATGGCCTTTGGAAGTAGATCGGGTACAGCTGGTGGCCTTATTGGCACGGCGGCGAGGGCACTGCCCGTCTCGGTGGTGATGACATTGGCTGGTGCCACGATCTGGTCGAAGAGGAGATCGCCGGTCCGGCGACGGATGGAAGAGGCATCGATTGGATCATGCGGTGGAGCCGCACACAGACCTAGCCGGCGCTGTGCAGGTAGACCAGATTTGATGGCCCACCGTTGATTGCCTGCTCCCTTGCGGAGCTGCAGCTGGTAATGACGGCGAGCTCCATCTGGGCCAGCAGCGGTCGCCGTCGGTTGTGGTGGATAACAGCGACGCTTTTCCTGTGGCTGCAGTGGCTCAGAACGGTGACGTTGATTTGGAAGCTAGTAGAGGTGCGATGACGGCGATTAGCTCTATTGCTGGTCACGGTGGTGACGGCGCGAGTCCGATGGTGGCACTGCTGCGTCTTCTATTCTCTCTCTTTCTTTTTTTTGTTGAGATGTTGTATCTGCTTCGGCCCCTTCACGGCGATGGCCGGCAGTTTTGTGTCGACGGCGACTCCGGTGGCGTGTGCGTGGTTGGAGTTTGAGCTAGGGGTCTCCACGGTGCGGTGCTGGTGCCACTGTGAGTTCCCAAAAATGAGTTCTCAAAAATGCCTCTGACGGAAAGGGTTGAACCGTTAGGAATTTAGACGGATACCCTTACTTGTTGCAAATTTGGAGTTACAAGCCCTTATGTGTAAAAATTAAATTTTGAGACCCTCAAGTGAGACTTTGTGGTAGTTTCAGGGTACCTACGTGTATTTGACCCTTCATAAATTAAGGGGATAGACTATCTTTAACTACTAAGTTAAACCCCAAATCGTGTGTTTTTTAAAATTAAGACTACAATAGGGTTTGAGACTGAGAAGAAGGACAATAAGATCTATGCAAATAAAGTAAACGCTCTCCAAAACTCTGTCAGAAGCATATTGCATACCAATAATCCGGCTATATGTTGTAACAATACACACTAAGGTGGACTTCATAACAGTTGTTAGAATATTTTTCAAATAAAAGTGGGAACAACACACCGCGACTGATTCAATGACGCGACAAAAGTACCAAGTTGATTTAATGAAAGTATCTTGCCTTTTAGGCTTGCCATAGGAGAAAATATATGGTAGTTGTCTAACACCACCTCACCAGTTTACGTAACTTTAGACTACCACTAATATTATGCCTACAAGACATAGATGATAGAACATGAGTTTTATTGTCAGCTACACATAATTCAAAACCTTGGTTAGATTCAATCTCTCTTTTTGGTAAATTACTTTGTAAATGAGTGCAAAATAGGAACCTTGTCTCTGTCCTCGAACGTATAAACCAATATTCGATTGATTGGTCTGAGAACCCACCCAACCAAAAATTCTCAAATTCAACCAGATCTCACTTCTCCCTCTTTCTCTCACCTTTCTAACAACCACCGTCTTCATCTCTGGTAACACCATGTCCACAGTCACTGGGTTTTATCCTTTGCAAAGAAGATTTGACTTTTTAACTTATGGCAAGGGAAGAACAAATCATGAAGTCATGGGTATCAAAATTTAACATTTCATAAGATTCTCTTTATCGGCGTACTCAGTGCCCCTGTAACTAAATCAATACAACAGATGTTTTGTGAAAAAATCGGGAGCATTATCATCTACGGTCAATCTTAATTTGGCTAATTGGAGAAAGTGTCCTGTTTTTTTGCTGGATTAGTCCAAAGCCTAGAAGCAAAAATCATGTTGAAATGGGTGCCACATCACAGTTCAACACGTGGGAATCAACTTCAGTATGTCTTTGTTACCAAACTACAACAAACCACCACAATGTTGCTCCGAAGAAAAATTCAGTTGGGCATTTCAGCAAACAGTACTAGGGCATTAGATTACATGCAACAATTTTTGTTGCTTTCATGATATGAATTACATGCCAGAGATTGATATAACTCAGACATGAACTTTCAATTATTAGGAACACCCGGTATTCCTAGTCAAACTGAGCCAACAACGACTTATTAGATAAATTAGGGTTCTTAAAGGACTCTAGCGCATTACTCAAGGATGGGCCCGAGTCCAACCATGACATCTATTTCTAATAGGGTTCTGCATTCATGCCTATAAAAGCGGCCTCTCCCAAGTATATGGACAGTTTGACACTCACAAACACCACCTTTTATGATTTTTTAGAGTTACTATCTTGTAATTATGCTTTAAGTTAAATATCGGAGAGTTTTTCACTAGGAGTCCCATCTGATGTTCACTCGGATCTGTCATGCAAGTCATTGTCTCATCCTAGGGTTCCGAAGCATATTTTTAACTGTAACAGATTGACATCATCTGTGAGACCCGCCAATTTAGCCGACGAACCTCAAGAAAACTATGAAGCAAAAACTGATCGTACGGTTGAAGAAAATTCAAAACCAAACGAGCTGCCACTGGCAGCCGTATGGTAGAGCCACCTATGGCACCGTTGTCAAAAGTCCAGCAAAAGAAGAAGTACCAGGAGCGCCGCCTTCACACGCGTCAAAATCGTAGTAGTAACACCGTCGCCATCAAGAGACATCCACTGCTGCTATCTCCAGCGGTGCTACCAGAGGGGAAAAAAAGGAGGAAAAAAAAAAGGTAAACACAAAGCCACTTACCGAAGTCACACAACCATCGCCACCAGGTTCGCGGACACCACAAACCACCGACAATCGCTGCGAAGCTGCTGGAGCAACGACAGTAAAAAAAAACATAAACAACAGGAAGACGGGAAAAGGATAGCTACCGCCAGTACGCTAGCGGTAGCGCCGAGAACCAAACAACCGAGATCGACCAAGCCTCAAGCGGCAGCTGTTCTTATTACTGCAAAAATGGCCACCGGCCAACCACCATGGGTTCTCATCAACTATTCGCCCCAGAGTTTCATCACGGCGGCACCAGATCGATAACCAGTTGACTTACCATTTGTACAAATAAGAATTCCCTTCCATAGGTGAACAACTAGTCACCACCGCGACGAGCAGCCGCGGCATCGCCACTGACGTATAACGGAAGACCCGTAACCGTTGCGAATTAGTTGGCCGGACGGTTGAAAGTGATCGTTTTCGCCAAACCTCAGCCTCGATAATCATGCCTTATCACGGCAACGGGCAAGCTACCGACACCACTTCAGTCAAGCTCCGCAGTGTCGCTGAACACCCAGCGCTGACGCCATAGATCCGATCAAGCACAAGGAGAAGAGGTCGAATTTGGATCCACGGGCAGTGAACAGCCTTAAATCTTTGGCAGATGGTGGCCGCAGAGGCGCCAATGCTGTGGTTGCTCTGATCCGGCCGTCATCACACGAGCAAAAGTGAGGGGCCACCCCATCGTTACACCACCGACTCGCCATGGTGTCTTTGCCTCACTGTGGTGGTCCGATCTACCTCCACTGCTGCCTTTGTATCAAGGAAAAAAAGGGGCATGCCAAGAAATATCAGGTGGTCTCGTTTCTGAAAGTTATTAAGAATTTCCACCCCATAAAAATGCATATTTATAATTTAGACCCAAAGGGTCTTATTCACTCGACATACTCCATATTTATTAAAAAGCATTAGACTTTTTACCTTTCAAAAATGCATAATTATACTTGAGACCTAATGGGTCTCATTTATTCGTCTTAGGCTACACACTTTTTGAAGCTTTAAGCTTTTAACCCGTCAAAAAGCATTATAATATTTAAGACCATAGAGTCTCCTTAATTTAACGTACATTCTTAAGAAACAACATATATTTGATCACATATCCGTTGCTAAAAATAAGATGGCTACGATTTTTAGGAGCTGCTATATTACTTAGAACTATTTATTTTTTGGTCCAACTTTGCCTAATTGTCAATTGCTCCAGGCACATTACACGTCAGGGCTTCCGACCGCTATGACTTTTTAAGCTCACTTACAATAAGAAATGCAACATACGGGGGTTATTAAATCGACTGCGCCATAAGAGGGCCATGGAGTATGAGCACTGCTGTTATTCTATGTTAAAAACATAGTTACACATATGAGCTCACATGCTTTACTACTTTAATAGGCTAGTCTTTCAGTCAAGTTTTTTTCATGTTGCAAGGGCTTAAACCGAGCCTTCGGGCATCAACAGTGACGTGTAGACTGCTTCATAATCGACGAAAAATTTTTACCGTGCCCTACGACTTGAAGTCATGCTTTGGATTTCTACTGCAACGTCTTGTCGACTCGGCATTATATTGGCTTGTGATATATTCAGTCATATAGTGGCCTCTATCAGTTGTGAGGTATTCACAACATTGGAAATTATGAGTTAATTCTACAATAACGAAGGCACACACGCTGACAACGAGTCTAGTGAATCTGAGCACTTCACTTGCCTCTTCTGAGAACTTCGCTAAACATGTCAATATAACTGCAAGCTCATTCTCATGCAACCAGCAAATTAATTCTAGTTGTCGCACGGGATATCGATAAAATGTTGCAATAACTCTTCTGATCATCCAATGACATCTTGCTTAGATGGAGTCCTCGTCCTCTAGCTCTATATGCTAGTCAAGCCAAGCGAAAAAATTATGGTCTGTAGCCCCATATTCTCGTCTAACCAAGCAGGCAGATGATGGTCTTCGATATTTCTACCGCTCATTGAGGTCTTCTTGCGACCATGCCATAAATATAGGCTGAAAACATCCTTATATCCATGCTTTCTTAGGTGGCCCGGGGGGGGGGGGGGCTGAGGGAAGGTTGTTTATATATTATTCTTGGGGTGGGGGGGGGGAGGGGTTTATACATTATGACCATGGTAATATTACAGGCTCAACATCTAGCTCATTTTCACTAGTGTCACCGCAACAAGAACTTACAACTTCTACCGCAGCCCCACAGAGCATTTGCATGAGCTTGTGCTCAATTAACCCTTAAGGCTGCGTAGTAGAATTCTTTTCATCAAAACCCCAAGGGCATTTACATGAGCTTAATGCTCCATTAGCCCTCAAGGGCACGCACGAGAACTCTATGTTCCATTAAATCCCTAAGGGCATTTAGATGAGCTTTGTGCACTATTAGCCTTCCAGGGCGTCTACTAGAACTCTAAGTTCCATCAACCCCGAGGCATTTACATGAGCTTTATGCTCTATTAGCTCTCAAGGGCGCTAACGAGAACTTTATGTTCTATCAAACCCCCAAGGGCGCTCGATCACATGAACTTTGTGCTCCATCAGTCCTTGAGGGCGCTTATGGGAACACTATGTTCCATTAGCCTCCAAGGGCATACCCCCACGTGTGATAAGATAGAGCTCAAGCTCTATCCTAACGGTTTAACAAAAGCTCTAACCTGTGCAACAGCAAAGCATTTTGTGCACTTCATCACCCCACCACTCTTTGTCAATTCAAAACTGCTAAGCGAAAGTGGGAAGCCACTTTTACTAGCTGTGCAAGCACGGCGAAAGTTTGTGTAGGATAAACATGTACAAGCACTTGCAACAACTTGCATGCACAACTGTGCATTCTCTCCTCAGAGAGGCTATGATGAGGCATAACTTCTAAAGATCTCAATATCCCATGATTCATCTTCCCAAAGACAAATCCAGATAACCTATTAGACAAAATTTTAGGACCTAGCTCACAGAAGCTAAGTCCAAACGGCCTGCTTGGGCAAAATTTCGTGGCTTGAGCTCCCAAGAGCTTAAGTCCGAGTATAAAGAAATGGAGAAAATGTTGTTTATCCCTATGTGCGGATGAAAAATCCCTCAAAGATTTGACACATGCCTCAAGACACTCAGTTTAAGCTTCCTCACCCAAACATATTCACTAAGAAAGTTAGGGGCTTATGATATAACTCATATATAAACTTTCAATTATTGGGGGCACTCGAAGTTCCCAGTCAAACCCGATCAACTACAGCTTATTGGATAAACTAGGGTTCTTAAAGGACTCTAACACGACCTGCAAGGATAAGGCCTAAGCCCAACCGTAACATCTAATTCTATTAGGGTTCTGCATCTATGCCTAGATAAAGGGGGCCTCCCCCAGATGCGTGGACTATTTGATACCAGGGAAAATGGGTCCGTGCCTACATGGAGGTGCCACAAAGGCTGCAGTCCGAGTCAGCTTCCAAGTGTGCAAAATGAGAGACATCAAGTACGGAGTAAGGGCTGAGGGCAAGGCTCCCCAGACAGGCCACGAGGGCTGGCAGTGCTGTGCAGGCAAGGCGAATAGAGCCGGCGACTGACAGTCCAAGCTAAGGTCAACGTCAAGGGTGCAGCGTCAAGAGTCCGATGTCAGGTGTCCGAATGTATCTCTCTCTAGAAGTCCAGAGAGAATGAGTTTTAAAGAGAGAAAGTGAAAATGACAAATGAGAGAGTCCTCCTAAACGAAATCAAAGGTCCCCTATTTATAGGGAAAAATGTGCCGATGTCATCAATATGTCATCAGCTGACACGTGTCACCCCTGGGAGTGACACGTCACTAGAGGTCCATAAATACCGGTTCTCCGTTGGACTGCCAGTTCCTGAATTCGCACTGCCTTGCCCCACACAGCGTCTGTCTACCTGTCTGAGAAGACTGAAAACACCATGATGGCGTGATCAGAGTAAGCCCGTTGCCCCCCAGGCACCGGTCGAAGCCCTTACTGAATCCCATAGACCTAGCAGTAGTGGGGAAGACCCGACGCCCAGCTGCCAGGTGGACTAAGCGGGGGTCATAGTCCTTAGGGGTGTTGACGCGAGCCCCCAGTGCCAAAGCACGTAGGCCAGTCACGCAGGCACCCTGGCGGAGATAGTGTTTCGGAGGAGTCGCCTATCCCGCTGCGAATGGTCCTCGCACCGGAGCACTACAAACGGAGCCCCCCGAAATGAAGATGGCCGTTTCATGGTTGTGAGCCCATCCCGTGGCGGCAATGACTATAAGGTTGATAGTCTATCCCGCTGCGAGGGCCATAGCCCCCTGTGATTGTGACAGTGATGACTTCAAGGTTGTGAGCCCATCCCGTAAGCATACAACATGATTGTGGCGCATGGGCGCGGTGCCTACAGCACGAGACATTGATTGTGGCGCATGGGCGCGGCGACGACTGTTGCGAGACCATACTTGGTGCCGGGGGCACATGTCATGGAAGTGGCGCATGGGCGCTGCGACGACTGTCACGAGACCATACGTGGTGTCGGGGCACATGTCATGGAAGTGGCGCACGGGGGCTGCGACGACTGTCGCGAGACCATACCTGTTGCCGGGGCACATGTCATAGACGTGGCACACAGTCCTGGTGAAGTGAGTGGCGCCGAGGGCACCGTAGAGTGACAGAGAGCCCAGGGGCACGGCTGTATCAGCAGTACGGCGCAAGGGCACGGTGGAGTGAGTGGGGGACGAGGGTCGTGGAGTGATGTCTGGGCGACAGGGGTTACGGGGTGATCTTGAGGATGCGAGCGACAAAGGTAGCGAAGACGGCGTGCGGGAGAGGAGTCGCGAAGCCGGCGTGCGGGCGACGGTCATTGCGGCGATGATATACGAGCGACAAAGGGCATCGTGCCATCGCAGTGATGAGTGAGCGTTAGGGACCGTTGTGCGCTAATGAGAAGCAAAAAAGGAGCATCGGCGACCCCCCGGGACCAGGGTGGCGGACCCCCCTTTTTTTTAGGGAGGTGGCCGACCCCCCTTTAGAGTAGGTGGCCGACCCCCTTAGGGGAAGGCATGCCGCGGTTCCTGTAGATTTTCCAGGTGTTGGTGTCGTCGATGTCGTCGCATTGGCGTTAGAATAAGTTTAGTAGCCCAGAAAGTCAACGAAAACAATGCACATAACTTGCGCATGCGTGTATGTTTTGAGGTTTGACAGCGTTGAAAAATTAACCGTTGACTGGGTGACATGTCGACAGCGGTGAAAAGTTGACCGTTGAATAGGTGACATGTCATGCAAAAAATGGGACCTCTGGTGGGCTCTTGGGTGCGACCAGATTAGGTTGGCAACATAAGCCCCCTGTGTGGGGGCGTGCGCAGAGGGGCGACCTGAGCGGCGCCGTACGCATCAGGAGGGAGAACAAAGAGCGGAAGTAGGAAGGGAGCGATGCTTTGTCTGTTCGCCCACCCCTATATAAGGAGAGAGAGGGGAGGGGGGCTTACAACGCCATTTGTGCCAAAGGAAAAAGAGAGAGAGAATGAGAGAGAGGAGATGGTGAGAAAAGGGACAGAAGGGGCCGAGGAGTCGGCTGGGTCAGGGGGTCGGCGGGGAGCGGAGGTCGGCGGTGCAGCGCGGGGAGGGGGGTCGGCCAGTCGAGGGGAGTCGGCGGCGACGGACAAGGGAAAAGAGAAAGTGGGAGAAGGGACTGAGCAGGGGAGAGGAGTAGCGTCGGCCGCACAGGTGGGGTCGGCCACGCCGAGGGGGTCGGCCACTCCCATGGGGTCGGCCACCCCGAGTGTCCGACTGGCCCAAGTCCCAACCTCGCAGCCCGAAGCTACTCCAGCGGCGAAGAAAGTAAGGCAGAAGATGTTGGCAAAGCCGCAAGGGGCTACGGTGAGCACGTCACAACCACCACGGGGTATGGCAACCGCACATGTGCCAGCGCCGCCAGTGGAAGAGGCCATACCGGCATCGGGCGGCTAGGTGGGAGTGCCATTGATTTTTGACGACTGGGGGAAGAGGCATACGATCCGGAGCCAAACATGACCAACACATTGTTGGGGGTGAGGGGAGTAGTACCGTGTGTACCGTACTGGGAGCTGTGGAGGCAGTTGGCTATCCAGGTGGCAGACGGGGCATTTACGACACCGTGGGGTGGTCCGTCGATGGGAGAGGAGCCACGGCTATCGTCACCGTATCTGCGCCCGCCGAGTTGGGAGGAGGCGCATGTGATGTCACTGAGGTATGTACCAGCATTGTTGATCGAGAGAGAGGACATACCTTGGTCGCCTGTGGTGTTCAAGGGCCATAGCTCGATGCCAATAGGGT
The DNA here is from genome assembly GCA_033070095.1 of Escallonia herrerae. Classification (NCBI taxonomy): domain Eukaryota; kingdom Viridiplantae; phylum Streptophyta; class Magnoliopsida; order Escalloniales; family Escalloniaceae; genus Escallonia; species Escallonia herrerae. The sequence goes on from JAVXUP010000464.1 coordinate 319,241, forward strand.
GGGACTTTTGGTGCGAGCATATGGTGGAGACGCCGAGGAGGGCACAGGTGTTGCTGGCACTGGGGTTGCTACTAGCGATCGACATTATGGCGAGGGGACTGGAGTTGTATAGGAACACACCAGGGATGGCCCGATTACTGGCGAGATGGAGCACAGAGTCGCATACGTTCGTGACCGAGTTCGAAAAGATCGGGCCGACGTTACTCGATGTGCTGATGTTGACAGGGCTGCCGATACACAGGGAGGTGGACGCACGGGTGTGCCGATTGAGTGCGGAGGACCGGCTGTTGCAGACACAGCTTCTAGACATCCTGGCTGAGACGAAGAAGCACCGGAAGGGGACGTACGGGGGGTGGCTTCGCCAGTTCTATGGTACGCCGCAGGCAAGGACGGGCCAGAGGCTGGGCAGTGCCGCCTATTTCGTGATGGGACCGTATTACGGCAATGATCGATACGAATTGGTGGCATTCTTGGCTATGTTCCTGTAGAGGTGAGCTTTGGTACTGTCATGAGATTGTACGCGTGGATGTGTTGTGTCATGCTTGCCCTGTAGAACGTCAAACTGATATATATATATATATATATATATATATATATATATATATATATATATATATATACATACATATATATATGCTGTCTGCCGGTGCTTGCAGGTTTGTATTTGAGGGTACCCCTGAGGATGGTATTTCCCCGATGGTATTTCCTTTGGCTATTCGGATGGCGCAGGGCAGGCGGGTCAGGCTACCTCCGGTGTATTTGGGCACATTATATTCGTGGCTAGATCAGTTCGTGAGTGACGTGAAGCGGTCATATGGGCGGTATCAGGTGGCGACGTACGTGGACTGGATGTTCCTGCAGAGGTATCTATACGAATGCTTTCTGGATTACCGGCCAGACGGATACCCGCTCACACATCCGTCACCGATGATGGGGACAGTGACTCGGCCAGGCAGATCACGGCAGGTGGCGTTTTGGTGCAGCGGTTCGCGGGCTTTTGCTTGGGCAGGCATCCGGAGGCCAGGGTGTTCATTGGCGCAGATCCTAGACAGACGTGAGGCGTGCGAGCGGTGGCCCTACATGAAGATGCATGCGTCATATGGTATACCGCCATGGCTGCACGTGCAGGAGGTGACGACAGACCTCAGCAGGAGAGGAGACTTAGTGCCGGGACAGCTGGCGCTATTGGTTGCATATTTTCTCGGTTAGCTCCCCGTGTTGACAGATGATGGCGGGAAGCCAGCCGAGTGTTGTTACTGCGTGGCGAGGTATTGCCCAGACCGTCTGTCGCTGGCAATCGGGTATCACTTAGAGCCCCCATGAGGGTATGACTGCCCTTGGAGTGCGACGATAGCTTTTGGGTATACACGATATGACAGAGCCCGACGACAGAGTGGAGGCAACCAGGGACAGAGGTGGCAGAGGCAGTGACAGCGGACTATGCACATTGGTGGGAGCAGCTGCGAGGGAGCTGGGCGGGATGGTTAGCACAACCGTCAGGCACACGTCGGTAGGTTGATGTGTTTGCATGTGACCGAGCCTTAAGTCTGATATTGGCCACAGTCGCGAGGCAGTCGGGGATGCTGTCACTAATGACCAGGAGCTCTGTTCCGACCTCGAAGAGAGAGGCGAAGGAGGATGCCGGTGAGCCAGAGGATGCTGCCCTAGAGGAGGACAGCGGGGAGGAGTTGATTGCGGAGGTGCCAAGGGTGCTGGGGGCCGGCAAGGGTCCCCTATCAGCATTGCGAGTGGGGATGATGGAGACAGCGCATCAGGCTAGTGCCGGTACATTAGCCCTACACATATCAGGGGCAAAGAGGCCGCGTGACGTATCAGAGGAGCTAGACTCCGAGGTTTGTTTCTGTCGCTTCTCTTGTATTATGAATATGGTTCGTATATTGATTATAGATTACGAACTGACAGCTATTTTTCCAGGGGGATGAGGAAGAGGCGGTTGAGGAGGGCAGTGAAGCGGAGACCGATGCCGAGGCGGAGGTGGCTGTAGGAGCCGGGGCTGGTAGATCAGTTGATGATGAGGAGACTGAGGGAGTCGAGACGTCAGTGGCCGGGGTGATGAGGAGGGTAAGTCCATTGCCTGTTGTCGAGGATATGGTGGAGGCTTTATATGGCGGAGCGGTGAGTGATACTGTGATGTTCGATGTTGGTGAGGACTGGTGGACAGGCATGGAGACCGAGGTTGTAGGAGGTGATGGTGGGAATACGGTGGTGCCTGAGCCTGTTGTCGCAGCCCTGGTTCATGAGCAGAAGGCACCGGTTCAAGCTGTGGTGGCGCGACGGCACGACGTATTGTCAGGGTCTACGGTTGAGGCTGGTGCTACTTTATTGGCGATGCATTCAGCCATTATTGTTGTGCAGACGGCTGGTGGAGTGCCGAAGATTCTTGCTGCGGGCGGCAGTGGGGCGGCAACGGAGAGATGAGTAAAGGGTTGTCGAGTGGACAGGTGGATATGGCGACTTGGGAGGGCCTCCAATTACAGGCGGAGACGGTGCGCCGGTTGGAGCTGGTGAAGGCAGCGTTCCCGCAGACATTCGAGAGGGTGACGATAGAGAACCCAGTATTACGGATGTGGGTATCTGCGGGGTTTATGGAGTGGTTGCTACCATTTGCTAGCGTGCCACCGGCAGGTTGGACTGCAGAGTTCGTTGCTCGGTCGCTTTCGGAGTCTGCGCCGTTCACATCACTGGGCATGCAGCTGGACTGGCTGGCAGATTTCTTCAGGTCGAGGAATGGCAGCCGCGAGATGGATGAGAGGCGTGTGGTCGTGGACATGCATGAGATGTTGCTGGAGCGGCGCCGTACAGGGTTGGAGGCAGAGCGGTCAGAGATTGCTGTAGAGTTAGCCGGGATTGACATGCAGGTAGCAGATATAGAGAGACAGCTTGTCGACTTGCAGAGGCAGCTGGCCGATCTACAGAGGCGGCGGGGTGAGGTGGATGGTCGAGAGTCAGAACGGTTGAGGCGTCAGGCCGAGTTTGATACTGTATGGTCAGAGCTGTAGGCAGAGCGACAGGCAGTTCAGGCATTCAGCTCCCATCCAGTTGCGTCATTGTTTTCTAGGCTTCCATAGTTTATATTTTACTTTGTCGTAGTTATAGCGCCCGATGATGACGAGTAAACGTTAGATGTAAATGTATGTCTACTTGATGATATGAGTAGCGCAGTTATGTTATCCAAGCTTGATCTTGGTTGTTGCATATTGTGCTTGATTGCCTTCGCCGTGTTTGAACGTCTTGCCTCTGGTGGTTGCCTATGACTGTTGTTTGCTTGTGAATGTTCCCCCTTCCCCACCCGTAGAAAGCGACTTAGGAAGTGTAGATTGAAAATAAGTGTTGGCTAAACGGAAGCCGAGGTAACAGAATGACTTTGTATTAATAAGACGTGAGGCAGACTGCCATTACATGAGTAGCGTATAATCTTGTAAAGATCAACAAAAATTACAAGTCTGTAATGACGCATATACAAAAATGCTATGAGAGCGAGTACTATGATGTGGTCGGATAGGGCCGTGGGAACGTTGCCGCGACTAATTATGCATAATACTTCTTCAAGTAGCGGCTGTTGACAGGGGCCGTGATTTGACCGTCGTCGGGGTTGAGCAAGAGGTATGAGCCATTAGTGCGGGCTTCGTGCACCGTAAAAGGGCCTTCCCAGTTTGGCGTGAATTTGGGAGCCGACATGTTGGCTCGTACATGTTTGGCGGCTTGAAGAACAAGGTCGCCTTCGAGAAAGGAGCGTGACTTGACGGTCTTCCATACGCTTTCGTGAGCTGCTCATGATATTTCTTCATGCGTCGCAGGGCTGTGGCTCGTCGTTCGTCGAGGTCGTCAAGTGTCGCCAGTTTGATTGTTTCATCTCCGAGACCACTGTTTAGAGAAAGTCGGGTCGACTGCACCGCGATCTCGGCCGGTATCAAGCACTCGTCCCCGTAAACGAGAGAGAAGGGCGTGGCCTTTGTTGCTGTGTGCTGGGACGTTCTGTAGGCCCAAAGTGCCAGATTTAGTTGTTTGGACCATGACCCGTTGGTGCTATGAACCATTCGTGATAATACGCGGAGCAGAGTCTTGTTGGAAGCTTCAGCTTGACCATTACCTTACGGGTAATAGGGAGTTGATGTGGTATGGTTGATGTTGTATCCTTCCATGAGAGCTCGAACCTCTCGATTAATGAATGGCGTGCCATTGTCGGATATGATACATCGTGGGATGCCGAAGCGACAGATGACGTCACGTAAGAAGTTGGAAACTGCGCCTCCCGTGGCTCTCCGCAGAGGTATGGCTTCGACCCATTTCGTAAAGCATTCAGTAGCGACCATAATCCATGAGTGACGTCTGGATGGCGGGTGGATGGGACCGATGAGGTCGAGGGCCCAAGAGTGAAATGGCCACGGGGCTAAGATCATGCGCAGGTCGGATGCTGGCGTGTGCATTCTGTCGGCGTGCCGCTAGCAAGGTTGGCAGTGTCGGACATGAGATATGGAGTCAGATTCCATAGTCGGCCAATAATACCCCAACCTCAGTAATTCTGCATACAGCTTCTGGGAGCCTTGATGCTCACCGCAATCACTGTTGTGTACTTCGTTAATCACTTTGACTACTTGTGCACCCTGCAAGCATCGCAGGGTGCGCCCCGAAAAACCCTTGCGAAATAACTCGCCTTCCATCACGAAATACTTGACGGACTTGCGCTTGATAGATCGTGCCGAGCTGCGGTCAGGTGGTAGAACCCCGTGGGACAAGTACTGGATGAAAGGCTGGCGCCAGTCACCTTCGATGTCAATGACAAGAGCTTCTGCATTGTCAGGCGCATACAAGCACTCGGAACAGTCCCTTTGTACGTGTGAGGCATCCTTGGCCATGGATGGCCAATAGAGGCCCATACGCTGGAGGCGACGGTATAGAGGGGGACCGTCGAGGCCACAACACTTTCGATGGCCAAGCTGTAATTTGTGTTTTGCTTCTTCCGGTGCCAAACATCTGGCTAAAGTGCCTCCGGGACATCGCCTATACAAGACATCTCCCATCATCAAAAAGTCTGTAAGGGTAGAGGCATGAGCAAGAGATGGCGCTTTAAGTTGGTCGATAATCAGCTGCCTCCAATCGTCTGCAGTAATGTCCTTCGGGACTAGGTTCAATGCTGTACATGGTTCCAATCTCTTGATGATGGTTAGCATTCGCTGCTCACCATCAACCTCCATCTTTGACGCGATCGTGGCCAAGCTGTCCGCATGTCTATTGTGGCACCTGTGGTGATGTTCATATTGGACATAGCCAAGTCTTCCTTCTAAGTGTTGTACCAAGGCTCGATAAGGTGCCAAGGCTGGCTCCTTAACCGTGAATTCTCCATCAGCCTGCTTCATGATCAACTTAGAATCTCCCTTCACACATAAGGCTCTAGCCCCCATACTGATGGCAAGCATGAGACCAATGACAAGTGCCTCATACTCAGCTTCATTGTTGGAGACCGGGAAGGCAAGCTTGAAGGAGAGGGAGGTGGTGATGAGGTCTGGCCTTCGGAGGACTATGCCAGCACCTCCCTGTCGAAGGGGCCCTTCGGCACCCTTGCTGGTGGCCGAGCCGTCAAACTCGAGTGTCCACTGGTTGCCTATGTCAGTGATCAGGGCGGTCTCCTTGCCCGGCAATTGAACCAAGGTCGGCTCGTAGTGTTGACGTGGAAAGAAGGCCAAGAGATCTGCAACGGCTTGACTCCGCAGGGCAGTGGGATTTTTGATAGATAGACCGAACTCAGCCAAGAGCAACAGCCAACGGGCGAGGCGGCCGGACAAGGCAGGGCGTGTAAGCATGTACCGGAGTCGGATCAGCCTTGGTGACGAGTGTGATCTGGTGCGCCAAAAAGTAGTGTCTGAATTTCTGCGAAGCATACACCAAGGCCAGACAGTGTTTCTCGAGCTCGGAGTAGTTGGCTTCGGGTCCCCTGATTATTCTGCTGAGGTAGTAAACAGGACGCTCCACGCCTTCTACCTCTTGGGCAAGCAAAGCTCCGATGGATCTGGGTGTGGAGGTCAAGTAGAGTAGGAGTGGGATGCCTCGCTGTGGTACGACCATGGTTTGTGGTGACATGAGGACCGCCTTAATTTGTTCAAATGCTTGCTGTTGGGGCGCACCCCAACTCCATGGTGCGCTTTTGCGCGTCAAGTGCTGAAATGGCGTGATAAGCTCGGCCAATGCAGGTATGAAGCGTCGGAGGTAAGAGACCTTGCCGAGGAAGCTCTTTAGTTGCTTTGTGTTCTTGGGTGGTGGCATTTCTTGAATGGAGGCAGCTTTGGAAGGGTCAACGTCGATGCCCTGTCGACTGACCAAGAAGCCGAGGAACTTGCCGGAGGAGACGCCGAAGGCACACTTTAATGGATTCATCCGCATGTTATACTGGCGGCAACGATCAAAGACTGCTCGAAGGTCAGTGAGGTGATCACTTTCCTTCTTGGATTTAATAATAAGATCGTCGACGTAGTCTTCCACAGTGCGGTGTATCATGTCATGGAATATTGCTGTCATTGCCCTTTGATACGTAGCACCCGCATTCTTGAGACCGAAAGGCATAACTTTCCAACAAAAGTTACCCATAGGAGTGCGGAAGGCTGTCTTGGCGCTGTCGTCGGGGTTCATGCGAATTTGATTATAACCTGCGAACCCATCCATGAAAGATAAGGTTTCATATCCGGCGGCGGCCTCCGTAAGCATGTCGATATTGGGTAACGGAAACTCGTCTTTGGGGCACGCCTTGTTCAAGTCCCGAAAGTCAATGCAAACGCGGACTTGGCCATTCTTCTTTTGTACAGGGACGACATTAGCCAGCCAAATGGGGTGAGTGATAGGTTCGATGAAGCCTGCCTGCAGAAGACGTTCAATCTCTTGTTTGATCTTTAACTCGAGCTCGGGGCGAAATGTCCGTGGGTGTTGTCGTACAGGGATGGATCCGGTGGCAATGTTGAGATAGTGTGTGACTAAGGCAGGATCTAGTCCGGGCATCTCATTGTAACTCCATGCCAAGACATCGCGATATTCGCGCAGGAGGGAAACCAATTCCTTCCTTCGGCCGGGGGCGAGTTTTGTGCCGATGTAAGTGTGCCGCGGTTCTTTGCCCGGGTCGGCCAAGTTGATTTCTTCAAGATCTTCGGCCTGTGGTCGAGGGCCGTCTTCATAGCAAGGTGGTGCCGCACTGGGAGTGAGGTCAGGGTCTGGTGGGCAATGCTCAGCAGTGCAGCACCAGTCAGTTTCCACAAGCGGGTCTGGATCGAGGGGGTCAGATGAGGGACCATCTGGAGCCCCCGCACACCGTCATAACTGGTAAATCACTTTACCGTCCCTGACGACGCGTTGGAAGGTTGGCTCTGGCTTGTGCTTTTTAGATTTGGGGGATGCAGGAGGAGAGTTGATCGCGGCAGCAGGAGGGGGCGCCGAGGTTGATCCCTTGTTCTTGTTGCTTTTCTTAGTCTTGGATTTGGGAGGCTTGTTTCTGTACAGCTCATCCCAAGTTGGCAGCTTGGTGGAGTGTATATGAGTAGCATTCTCACCATCTTCGGCAAAGTCAGTGAAGAAGGAGGCCTCGGCGAAGTAAGATTCTGCACATTCGAAGGGGGCCTTGGTTGCAGGGATTGTCATTGCTACCTCATGCCCCGCAGGACCGGCCACCAGTTTCACACACTGGTGGTATGTTAAGGGAACGGCCTTGTTAACATGGATCCATGGTCGCCCGAGCAGAAGGTGGAAGGCAGACTCGCTGTCTATTACGTGAAAAGTAGTGTCGCGACGGACAGTTCCGACCATGAGGTCGACAGTGATGTGGCCGAGGGTCGACTGGGGACCCTGTCCAAAGCCAGTGATTTTGACGGGGTCACGGATGATTTTTCTTGGGGGAATGCCGGCCTGTTGCAAGGTGATGAGAGGTATGATGTTGATCGAGGCGCCGCAGTCAACCAAGGCACGACGGAAGCCTGTGCCATTAACAGTACATTCTAAAAATAGGGGCCGATTATGATGCTCGACCGGTGGTGAGTCTTCGTCTGAGAAGACTAAGGCCGTGGAAGGGATGTGACGCAATTCAGCCTGAGCGGCAAAGCATTCGGGACCGAGGCCAGTGGTGACCTCGATCAGGCAATTGGAAAGGTAAGACCGAGCGACGGGTGAAAACCCCATTTCATCAAAAAAACTTTTGATCTTTGACACCTGCCCAAAGGAAGGCATCGGCTGATTAGCTGGAGGAGGCACGGCCGTTGGTATGGGCTCTGCTAGGACTTCGGGGACTGCAGGCTCGACGTGGTCAGTGACAGCCGTGAGGACCTGGTGCTCCCTATTGTTGTTGCGATGCAGGGGGTAGGGATCCTTGCGTACATCGTTGTTCTTCCGTAGCTGTAGGTCGCCTGACGCGACCTTCCTTGCAAAGATAGTTCGCAGCGCATTGCAGTTTTGAGAGAATGGCCAAGGGCTCGATGGAAAGAACAGTAGTTGGGTCGGGTTTTTTCTTCGTCCGTGAAATTGGTCCGCATTGGTGGCAGTTGGAAATTCTTGTCATGTGCCACCCATTCCGCCAAAAGTTCCTTCACTGTATTCAGATCACATGGATAGTCGGGTGCAGGCCCCTGTTGCCTCCGCTTGTTAGAGCCTCGGTCCCCATCTGGAAATTGACGCTTGAAGCCTGCGTAGTTGTTGCTACGCCGAGTGATGGGTGTGTCTGTTGAGGCCAATAGTGTATTTTGCGGTCGAGGCTTCCATGACTTGACAGGACCAACCGTCTCGTAAGTTCGTCGGGCTGTTTCCTCCCCATGACCTCAACTGTAGATTCTCGATATGCACTCGGTAGATGTCAATCATATTTTTGATGCATATGGGAACCAACGTTTCGTCTTTGCTGAAATCCGTGCACTCAAGGCATTTGAGATGAAAACGGTGCACGTATGTATTCAAGTCTTCTCCTTGATTCTGGCGAACACCAGCAATATCAACAATAGTCACGCGCTCGGTCTCGTAATGGAACTTGTCTAAAAATAGCTGGACCATGTCGTTCCAGGTGTGGACGGTCCCTGCGGGGATCTGGTGATACCAAGTGTAAGCCAAGCCTAAGGGATTTGTGGAATTCTCTCAACTTTAAGCCGTCTCCTGTACCATACTGCTCCAAGGAGCCTGCGAACCTTGTCAAGTGCTCACGGGCGTTGCCCTCACGTCCGTTGAAGAGCACAAAGTTTGGTTGCTTGTACTTGAGGGGGTAGGGTGTGATGGCGATATCATTGGCGTACGGGGTGTGTCCGGTCAATCGTGTTGAAGAGTCTGGTTCAGAATTCCTCGACAGGCGATGGACAAGAGCTTCCAGGTCTGACTGAGTGACATAGTTAGAGGATGATGCTTCATTGCCGGTCAAGGGGTGATGACTGCCTGGTATATCGCGAGCCCCCGAGCCCCCAGACGGTGTGGCTTGATGAATGGGAACATGGGAGGGTTGGCAGAGTACAGGGGGTGGCAAGGGCAGCTGCGCAGGGGCGTGTGGGGGTTGGCGAGACATGCCCATCGCTTGGCCGGCAATCTATTGCTGCTCAGGTGGATGAGGATTAGGTTCCATCTCGATGGAGTCATGAGTCTCAGATGAACCTCGTGTTGGCATGGGCTAGGGGACCGTGATAGGGTGAATTTGTTGCAGTACGGGTCCAAGGTCTGCCTGAGGTCTTCGTGATGGCCTGACAGGACGCAGCACGTCAGCCGCAGTAGGCAAAGATGTCGCAAGTCCTACCGCCAAAGGTCTAGATGATTGTGGCTGCGGTGGTCGGGCAATGGGGCCTGAGCGGAGTCAAGAGCCAACTCAGGTCCGTGGGGTTGGGCGTGTGCAAGGGTTTGTTGGGGGACCATCGCCTGCATGGATTTTTGCATTTCCATGATGACTGTCATAAGAGTAGCCTGCGAGTTCTGAAGGTTGGCTATAGCGGGCGTGAACTGTTGGATGGCTGCATTGACTGCAACTTGTATGTCAGGCACGACAGCTAGTAGCTGGTCTTGGGGGCGCATGGCACTAGTTCCTTCTTGTTCACCGAGTTGATGCTCCTCTTGCATGGTACGGATGAGGCCTTGGCTGGTAGCCCTCGTAACCCTTCGTCGTGGAGGCATGGTGCCTAAGTGTAGCGTACGGGCAGACTGCAGTACGATGCTCACCTCCCCAGTGGAGTCGCCAAAATGATGCCAGGGAAAGTGGGTTCGTGCCTACATGGAGGTGCCACAAAGGCTGCAGTCCGAGTCAGCTTCCAAGTGTGCAAAATGAGAGACAGCAAGGACGGAGTAAGGGCTGAGGGCAAGGCTCCCCAGACAGGCCGCGAGGGCTGGCAGTGCTATGCAGGCAAGGCGAAGCCGAATAGAGCCGGCGACCGACAGTCCAAGCTAAGGTCAACGTCAAGGGTGCAGCGTCAAGAGTCTGATGTCAGGTGTCCGAATGTATCTCTTTCTAGAAGTCCAGAGAGAATGAGTTTTAGAGAGAGAAAGTGAAAATGACAAATGAGAGAGTCCTCCTAAACGAAATCAAAGGTCCCCTATTTATAGGGAAAAATGTGCCGATGTCATCAATGTGTCATCAGCTGACACGTGTTACCCCTGGGAGTGACACGTCACCAGGGGGTCCACAAATACCGATTCTCAGTTGGACTGTCGGTTCCCAAATTTGCACTGCCTTGCCCCACACAGCGTCTCTCTACCTGTCTGAGAAGACTGAAAACACCATGAGACGTGATCAGAGTAAGCCCATTGCCCCACCACCGGTCCAAGCCCTTACTGAATCCCATAGGCCTGGCAGCGGTGGGGAAGACCCGACGCCCAGCTGCCAGGTGGACTAGGCGGGATGCCCTTCTGAAGACCTGCTCCCATCTCGGAGTGACCCGAGGGTCGTAGTCCTTATGGGTGCTGACGCGAGCCCCCAGTGCAAGAACACGTAGGCCAATCACGTAGGCACCCTGGCGGAGATAGTGTTCGGAGGAGTCGCCAGTCCCGCTGTGAAGGGTCCTCGCGCCGGAGCACTACGAACGGAGCCCCCCGAAATGAAGACGGCGATGGCTTCAAGGTTGTGAGCCCATCCCGTAGCGGCGATGACTATAAGGTTGAGAGTCCATCCCGCTGTGAGAGCCGGAGCCCCCTGTGATTGTTACGGCGATGGCTTCAAGGTTGTGAGCCCATCCCGTGGCGGCGATGACTATAAGGTTGAGAGTCCATCCCGCTGCAAGGGCCGGAGCCCCTTGTGATTGTGACGGGGATGACTTCAAGGTTGTGAGACCATCCCGTGGCGGCGATGACTATAAGGTTGAGAGTCCATCCCTCTGCGAGGGCTGGAGCCCCCCTGTGATTGTGACGGCGATGGCTTCAAGGTTGTGAGCCCATCCCATAAGCATACAACATGATTGTGGCGCATGGGCGTGGTGCCTACAGCACGAGACATTGATTGTGGTGCATGGGCGCGGTGCCTACAGCACGAGACATTGATTGTGGAGCATGGGCGCGGCGACAACTGTCGCGAGACCATACCTGGTGTCGGGGGCACATGTCATGAAAGTGGCGCACGGGCGCTACGACGACTGTCGCGAGACCATACCTAGTGTCGGGGCACATGTCATAGACGTGGCGCACGGGCCTGGTGAAGTGAGTGGCTCCAAAGGCACCGTAGAGTGACAGAGAACCAGGGGCACGGCTGTATCAGCAGTGCGGCGCAAGGGCGGGACGGAGTGAGTGGGCGACGAGGGTCGCGGAGTGATGTCCAGGCGACAGGGGTCGCGGGGTGATCTCGAGGACGCAGGCGACAAAGGTCGCGAAGACGGCGTGAGGGAAAGGAGTCACGAAGCCGCCCTGCGGGCGACAGTCATTACGGTGATGATATACGGGCGACAAAAGGCACCGTCCCATCGCAGTGATGAGTGAGCGTTAGGGACCGTTGTGCGCGAATGAGAAGCAAAAAAGGAGCGTGGGCGACCCCCCGGGACCAGGGTGGCCAACCCTCCTTTTTTTAGGGAGGTGGCCGACCCTTCCTTAAAGGAGGTGGCCGACCCCCTCTTTAAGGAGGTGGCCGACCCGCCCTTCAGAGGGTGTGGCCGACCCCCCTTTATGGAGGGTGGCCGACCCCCCTTTAGAGGAGGTGGTCGACCCCCTTAGGGGAAGGCATGCCGCGGTTCCTGTAGATTTTCCAAGTGTTGGTGTCGTCGATGTCGTCGCATTGGCGATAGAATAAGTTTAGTAGCCCAAAAAGTCAATGAAAACAATGCATGTAACTTGCGCGTGCGTGTATGTTTTGACCGGTTTGACAGCGTTGAAAAATTGACCGTTGATTGGGTGACATGTCGACAGCGGTGAAAAGTTAACCGTTGAATAGGTGACATGTCATGCGAAAAATGGGACCTCTGGTGGGCCCTTGGGTGCGACCAGAATAGGTTGGCAACACTATTTTACATACACAAACACAGTCTTTCATGCTTTCTTTCAGAGTCCATATCCTGCAGATGCGCTCAGACTTAAGCATTGGAGAGTTCTCCGCTGAGAACCTCACTCGATAGTCACTAGTCTTCTGTCTTGCAAGTCATCGTTTTTTGCTAGGGTTCCAGAGCATTTTTAGCATCAACAGAGATTTTTATAAGTTTTTACAGAGAACGCGACAAACCGGCTCTCAATTAGTCCTCTTTATAATGAATCCTTGCAATATTGATTTAGAGTTAACATCCATTGGGGTGGGTTGCGAGATTGGTTTGTAGTGGGTTACACAAGACAACTGTTGTCACCACGCAAATCTCATAAGAAAAAAAATGGTGTCATGGTGGTTGCTTGAATAAATCAACAAGAAGATAGAACAAAAGAAGGGAGAAGAGAGAGAAACATAAATTGGGGAGGGAGAGGGAGAGAGAGAGAGATGAATTTTATGTATGTTATAATAGAAAATTTTTATTGTGGGCGGGCATTTCAATTTTCACAAAAAAATTTTGAATTTTAAACTTTTTGTTCACTATGATTAAGGGTTTCTATCCAGCTGGATAACTGCCCTCATCTCAACTAACACCATATAAGTTGATGAGGTAGCTGGATAGTGTTTAGTACTTGTAACTTATGCACCTCTAACATGTTTCACTAATCACCACTGTAACAGACTAAAACAAGTTTATTTTCCCCGCAGGTTCATGATTATCAGAGCAGTTAATGCAAAGGGGAGTTGGGGCCAGTGAGGGGAGAGAGCGAGGCAGTTGCTCAGAGAACTCCCAAGACTAGTGACTGTAGTACGGTGGTTGTGGTGTTACAGGAATGATTTCGTGTAAAGAATAGGGACAAGGAAGGGAGAGATCGTTAGGAGAGAACTTATTATTAGCTGGGGGATAGCAAATACAAAAGAAAAGCCAACAACTGAATCCATTCACACGACAGAAATAAGAAATACATTTCAAAGCAAGTTGAAAATGTAGTACGACACTTCTAACTGTAGGAAGCCAGTGGGATTTCCCTGTTTGTCTCCCTTTCGAATCGCCACAAGCTCACAACTTCTTGACCAAAAGATCCACTCCACTGCCAGGCTCTATAACCAAATTTAGAGAAGGCTTGTGCACGTATTTTGGGGAGAGTGAGAAAGAAAACTTTGAAACGATGAAAGCAATAACTACTTTGAGTTCAGCCAGAGCCAAATTTTGTCCAGCGCACACCCTAGGTCCAACCCCATAGGGCATGTACAAGTGTGGCTGTTTGCATGCTCCAGTCACCTCATTTGCAAACCTTTGCGGGTTAAACATGTATGCATCTGGTCCCCATAATTCAGGGTCAGTGTGCAACCTTGTCACCAAGGTCCAAATATTGACACCCTTTGGAATAGTAATGCCACCGAATTCGATGTCCTTGAATGCCTCCCTTGTGATAACATTTGCCGGAGGATATAGACGCAATGTTTCATTAATCACCATTGCTAGCTGCAAATCAATTGTGTAGCAATTAAGTTATAAACCTTGTAAATGATAATAATGAGGCCATGTGCATCGTAATAGAAACTGTCTCCTGTTTCAAAGCTGTGTGACTTCCAGAATAGTGTATATCAGATGCTAATTATGTTTTCTATTTGTCCGTCGGAAGTTACTTTGGAATGCTTTGTTGAATGGATAGCAGTCCTCCTTTCACTTGCCAAAAATATCCTGCCTCTATTAAACTCGAATAGTTTGTGTGCGGACAGGCCCTTACCTCTGGGATGATCATTAAAATAGGAAATTTTAGCAAGTTACCTGTTTCATCTTCAGAACCATATCAACATCTGGGATTCCACCCTTGCATACTTGAAGAGCCTCGGCACGTAGGCAATCTTGCCATTCTTGATTTGTGGCCAGCAACATAAGGCACCATGAAGCTGTAATTCCTGTCTGACTGGCAGCTTGATAGATGTTTTTGCAGTTATGGACTATGAACTGCTCACTTAAATCCTGGCTCAAATTACCATTTTTAGCACCTTCGAGGAGCATTTGCAGTAGGTCGTTCTCGTAACCAACTTCATTCCTCTCCTTTACAACATTCAGGATCAGCGTGCGAAGTTCCTTCTCTAATGCCCAGCGTTCCCTGTTGGTTTTGGTAGGAAGCAATCTACAAATACAAACATGATGAATATCTCACATAATAAAACGCTTTGGTAGTTCAATTTGTAGTTCAAAGTCGGAGAAGAAAATCATATTTACCCCATGCCTGGAATATCGGCGGACAGAACTGCCTTGGAGGTTACATCTTGGAGCGCTCTAAGCATCGAGAAAATCTCTCCATTCCTGTAAAAGTTGCTACCGAAACAAGCTTTTGATATAACATCTCCAGGAAACCATCTCAGGTGCTCGTCAACTCAACTCCACCCTGATTCTCGATGATGCTTTCCCACGTCTCAACTAATGTAGCTGTAGACTCTTGAATCAGGATGTGCATTCCCTGAGAGAAGTTCCAAATAGGCGTAGTGTCGCTTTTCAGATGACATGATCGCCTACCAAGAGAAAAAGTGGATCCCCCCCCCCCCCACAAATTACTTCTATGTTCTTTACTACTACTATTCATGTGGGTTTCTTGATTTTCTGAAATTTTATAGGCGATGACCAAAGTTGAAAGCCACACTGAATATCAGAAGTTAAATTAGTTCGGGAATGGATGATAGCCCGATCCAAAATTGAACCAACCCACAACATCCTGTCTTGCATTACTATTACCACCTAGCTTGCAATGAGTCAGTTCAACTTGGGAGCTAGCTAGATCATCACTTCCCTTATTCTTTTGGAAGTACACACCTTGACCATATCCATGTACAGTTCAGGCGCGATGATTTTCCTTTGATGAGCCCAATAGGGACCGTTGGAGGTTAGTATGCCCTGGCCAAGCAAGGCGCCAAGTTCTTTCGTTTCGCTGAGAGGCTTCCCCAAGTCCAAGGATGTGCATGTAGTTATCTCTCTCACTAAGTTAGGCTCAGTCACACAAAGTCTGTGTGTTACCGTGTGCAAAAACGAATACACCACCTGCACATAAGGAAAATATTCCGATACGATGGTTAAGAAATGTTTCTCGCGATGGACATTTCTGCGGTTATATTAATATTATATACGATATGGTGGAGAAACTACAACAATTGCGGGTGACCTACCGTATTGCTTCTTCCATGGATCGAGGAAAGGAAGGACATCAGCTCCAGAATTGTGGGAAGCAGGGGGTCCATTGGTACCAGCCTTGGCCACCGCTTCTGCTATTGACCTCTTGATCTCCCAGATGTTTCCAACAAGAAACTTTTGTGGTGGTCCCTTTACGCCTTGCTTCTTTAGCAGGGAGCCAAGCCTGTTTGGGGTGACCACCAGCGCATGATACAGTCGCAGAAAAAGTCCCAGGAAACCCACCACGCCGATGGACATGACAACTAGGAGTGCAATTTGGGCTGGGTCAGAATGCGCTTTAACCAACAACCCAGCTCAAATATACACAACCTTTAACCCATTAAGCCCAACTATTTTACAAAATGGGTTGGCCTGAGTTGGGTCATTGTTAAAATGAATTAAATTGGTTAAGCCCAATAAAACCACACTAACCCATTCTAACCCAAACAAAAAAACAAAGTCAGCCAACAATTCTCCTTCCCTGACTATCGGCAGAGGCGACAGCCGATTTCCCCAATTCCCCGAAATCAATTTCTAGGGTTCTAACCCTAACCGATTTAGGGTTCTAACCCCAAATCAATTCTCCTTCCCCGACTATCGGCAGAGGCGACATAAGGCGTTTTCCAAGAAAACGTCATTATACCTTCTCCAGCGAAAACATCGGGACTTGAGAAGAGGCCGCTGCCAGTCGGAGCCTCATCGTTCTAGCTTGAGCTCCGGCAACTATCCGGTACTTCTCCTCTCTGTGCGTAATTACAGTTATCTGCATATCCTTTATTTGGAAATTTGTCATTGCTTTCTTGCTTTCTGTTCCGTCTTTCCATCAACAAGCCTTGATTGAAAGATTTATAGTCAACTCTACGTATCATATTTTTTTGGGCTCATATTGTTAAGATACTCAATCTGTAGATCGATCTTTGAAGAATGTTACTAGTTCCTTATGTCTATGCCCATATATATGTACTTTATGATCTTGAACAAGTAAAGACGCCTACAATCACGACATCAATTAGATTTTTGAAAGCTAAAGCTATTTTTTACTTTTTATGTACATGGTCGTAGAAACTCATTTTTGTGTTGCGATGCCGTTGAAGAGCCAACTCTAGCTGAAGTGCAAGTATGAAAGGTTCAGATTTGGCTAGTTCAAGTTCTTGAATGCTGAAAGGCGAAATGGTCAAGGTTGAATAGCCCTATCAGTTATATAGTAATTTGTTGACATTCATGATGATTAACCTTTGTATATAATTGTAACAATGTATTTTTGTCACTTGTACATGTGATGTGTAGATAGTTCAATGTGGTAGGCTTTGATTTACGTAAATGATAGTAACAAACTAGGTTTACGACGAAACCCAGAAAAATTTGACAACGAACTAGTAAATTCTTAGCACATCCATTCGTGCACAAGGATCGCCGCACATGCACAAGTTTTCATTCAAGCTGGAGTATATTTATATTAAAACTAGTTAAATGTTTGAATGAAGCATATGCCTAACTATACTAAGGCTTACCAAATAGTTGTGAGAAGTTCCTGAAGCTCTTTGACAACATTTGAACCCCGCTGGAAATGATGGAACTCTTCATGTCTTCACTTGATAGGCTTTCTTCTTCCTCCCCCTTCCTTATCTCTGAATAAGACACAGAATTAGGCTATTAAACAACTACATAAAAAAAAAGACTTCATAAAAGCAGAGAGAGAGACCCCTGGGAGAGGAGTTTGTCTCTGGCTTTGATCTTCTAGGTTGTTGCGCAGTAACAGCCACGCTAGATGTAGAAACACAACCAGCAGAAAAGGAAAAAAGTGCAATCCTTTCCATTCTATCTTTCATTCCTTCAAGAGGGCTCATAAGAAGAGGTTAAAAAATTGAAGGTGGTTAAAGAAATGAGTGTTGCTCAAGGTAGAATGAATTGGTTATAGTGAGGGATCGATGGATGCTTGCTTTGTTGCGAAGTTATTAATATTTGTGTACATTCGAAAATCTATGCCCATAGTCGTGATTGGGCCCTAATCAAGTTATTAATGTTTGTGTACATATATAATGTTTGTGTACATATATATTGAAGCACCGTCATGTTTTGTCATCTAAAAATAGCCTAGATCGTCTTCAGCTTTGTAGGCTTTCGTGATACCGCATATATTGAAGCACTGACACGTTTTGTCATCTAAAAATAGCCTAGATCGTCTTCAGCTTTGTAGGCTTTTGATACTACTTGTGCTCCAATTATATGCACCAGTATGATGTTAGATAATATTAGCATAGGTTGCATCAAACACGTCGATCATGAGCTGAACTTAGGGACAACTTATGAGGTTCATCCATCGCACATACTATTATAAAGTGTTGGTTTACAGTGTGTTTGGCAAGCATGAACTTATGTTGTAACACTACACTAGACTTGGGAATCCCTTTATATGACATATTCCTTTGGGTTTTTCTTTTTTTCTTTTTTTTTGTGCAAGAGGAGGCAACAATTACCAAGTCAGCTAGCAACAGTTGGTGTTTTCACAAGTCTTGGGATTTTATTTCTTCTTTAAAAATAGTGAAACTTTTTGTTAATGATTTTTTACTTTTCATATTGTTTAAAGACATGGATGAGTTGAAGTGGGAGGGGTTTTACTGTATGAAGTGTTATAACTTATTACTTGTTTTCTCCCTCTACAAATGTTGATGTCCATTTATTTTACTAGTTTAAGGAAGAGTATAGTACTTTTTAATTAGACTGACGTTTATTAGTTGTCTTTAATGTCTAAGCTATGTGTTTGTTTACTGATTGATCTAGAAAATTTTCTTTATAATATCGTATTTTATCTTTTGGGGATAAATGAAACTTTTTATTTATCAAAGATTAAAATATTATCTATAAGTCAAATGTGAGTAATGTTAGTCTTTATATAATGAGACGCGTTGAAGAAAATTATTCATTCACGAATGAAACAAAAAATTAATTAGATATCGGTTGGGTTGGGTTGAAACCCAAACCATAGCATTTTTACATTGGTTTGGTTGGGTTGGGTTGGGTTGGGTTTTTTTACAAAAAACTCAATTTGGGTTGGGTTGAGATGAGCTTTTAAAATGTTGGGTTTTCTCGGGTTGGGTTGAAAACCAACCCAACCCTTCTAAGTTGCACCCCTAATGACAACTTTGAACAGAATGTGAAGTTCCATGACCGCTGATACTCTACGCTCCCCTAGTTTCTGGTTAGAAGGAAGCACTTGATCACCTTCTGATCTTGATCAGTTATTTATATGGTTAATTAATGTTGAGGATGCGTGTTCGTCATGTTAATAAGTACAGAAATTTACTACTTGGACTCTTTCTTTACTGCAGGAAAAAAATTTATGGTCGCTTTACTATATCCTTTAGGTAGAGTTTTAAAATATTTAATAAATAGATGCCAAATAATGTAAGATCCATTTATTAATTAATTCTGTAAGATCGATTTATTAATTAATTCAGCTTATCAATTGATTCACCATGAGACTTTGACTAATGATTGAGACAGCTATGTTTGTTTTACATATTTCGAAATAAGCAAAACGGGGTTTGTATATATCGTACACACTACCACATGTTGAATGTTCAACTTATTCTAGAAGGATTAAAATTATTAGATTAGATTCGATTCTCTCAGTCAGACGATCATTTGATCATGACAAACACGCATGTTTACAAAAATAGATTTTCCAATTAAAGGAATGCAACACACTGACGCAGATAACGATAGAAATTAAATATTCCAAGTCAAAGAAAGCCACACGTTAGTGAACGGTACAACTTGATACTACACATTAACACTTGATCCTTCAAGTTAGGGTAAAATTATACGTAAATATTATTTTGACCAATCTGTATTATATCATATATTCTATATAAATCATATAAACGAGTCACTCTGTGAGAAAATAAAATTAATAGTACAAATTTTGTGATAAAAAAAATCACGTATACGTTTTTATTCTTATATTCAGTAAAATAAATTTCAAATTACAAAAAAATAAGTTAGTCGTATTTGTCCAAACATAAGTTAGTAAAACATTATTATGGTATCAAACTTGACCTCTAAATTTTACTTTAACTCCACTTTTTTATGAATTTTAATTTGTGAAAAGTAATTACTCATCAATTAAGATTTTTATTTTATGTCACTTTTCGATGAATTTTCTTAGAATACCACTTGTCATCATTATAGGTTGGTAGTTATATAACACCTAAGAGGTGTTACACCAAATCAGGTTTTGACTTAATAAGTAGTATAGATATATAATAGACGAAACGTCACGCATTGTAGAGGCGATACATAAGCTTTTCTTAGTATTCTTTTTTCTTTTTTTTCCTTTTAATTATGCGAGACATCATCTTTATTCAATTTTACGACACGTCATCATCTTTGTTTTGGTATTTTGTAATATCCCACATCGGATGTGTAGTAGTATGAGATGACCCTTATAAGACTTTGCCAAGGAACTCATAAGTACCTACTTGGCTGGCCCTTTTGAGGGAGCATTGCCTTGTGGTGGGGCCATAGACCGGGTCATTACAGATCATCAGAGCCGACTCTCGAAAACTCTGGCTGGGCTATTCAGTCGGGTTGCCGATGGTTGGGGAAACGAAGGCAAACCCAGGTATATCCCACATCAAGAGGATGGTTGGGGCAACAAAGGGTGAGCCCGGTATATCTCACATTGACTAGAGAGGAAGATTCTGAGTTATGTGTGATTGAGCCTTAGCGAGGACGCTAAGGTATAAGGAGGGGAGATTGTAATATCCCACATCGGATGTGGAGTAGTATGAGATGACCTTTATAAGACCTTGCCAAGGAACTCATAAGTACCTACTTGGCTAGCCCTTTTGAGGGAGGCATTGCTCTGTGGTGGGGCCATGGACCGGGTCGTTACATATTTCATTCCTCTTTACCTCTACTTATTCAAGTCTCACATGCATCATGACTGTTTAATATAATTTATTATTAAAAAATCAGAGATACTGTTACTATAAACTTAGTTGACCTTATAAAAGTAAAAAATCAATTCAACACATTCTAAAACTCAACCTAATCAATATATTAGGATTTAATTTTGACTGTTAGCACCTCAAAAATACTTTAAATAACAAAATAAACACTCAAAACATGAAGAAACATAAATTACACATCTTCGTGTTTGTTTTGGTGTTCAATTCCTCCGTTACTTCTACTTATTAAAATCACACATGTATCACGACTCTTTAATATAATTTATTATTGAAAATTTGGAGGTATTATTACCATAAATTTAGTGGAGCTTATAAGATTAGAAAATCAATTATACACTTTCTACAACTCTACAAGATCAATGTATCAACATATTGGAACTTAATTTTGGCTATTAGCACCTCAAAAATACTTTAAATAGTAACAAAAACACTCAAACATAAAGAAAACATAAGTCACTTATGAAAAAAAAAATTGTGGGTCACAAATTAAAAGCTTTATTTTCTAGGAAGCAACATGTAAAAAGAATATGAGTTAATTGTTATAAATAGTTTAAAAATACCAATATGATATTTTACTTCATCAGTTAATTCTAATTATATCACATTGAACTTTAAAACACATAAGTTTTTCAAAGTGTTCATTTTCTTATTTACCCCTCTTATTTATGCGTGACATCATCTTATTTCTTCATATGTCTTTTTTTTACACAAGTTATTAACTCTTTACTAAAATTTATTATTAAAATATTTGTGAACATTATTTCTATAACACCTCGAATCTAAATATATTTTTAACGGGATAATTAAAAAATTTTAGTGACGAGATTTTCTTAAGTAGCATCAATGCATTTATTAGAAACTTTTAGCGATGATTGGCGTAGCGGGATTATGTAATGCCAGTTAAAGTTTTTAATTGCATTATTCTATCATAAATATATATTATGAGCAATTTTGTAATAAAAGAAAATTTTGAGTGAGTTTTGAAATAGCTTAAAGTTTAGGGGGTTTTGGTAAATTGCCAACTTAGGGTTCTAATATATATAATATGGCTTTGGAAGAGTAGCTGGCCCTAATTCTTTTTCCCTTATTCTTCTGAAAATTGGAAAAGAGAAGAGAGAGTGTAGAGAGAGAAGGTGGAGAGAGAGAGAGAGAGCAGCGAAAGAGAGTGGAAGAAAGGGAGAGAAAAGAGAGATTGGATCGAAGTAAGAGTTGAAGGATCGAAGATCGTGGTTTAGAGGAGAATTTTAAGGTAATCACCACTAAAACCATTTCATTTCGGTGCACACACACACACACACACACACACACACACATGTTTTTCTTTTCGTAAACTTTGCGAATTCGATTGGGATCATGTATTATTATTATAGAATGTATTAGGGTGTTAGATTAACGAATTGGAGTAAGAAAAATGAGAAACAATGAAGCAAAAATGGAAAAAAATCGAAAATTAGTGTTTGTTATTTCTTGGGTTATTGTTCATGCTGAAAAAGATGATGAACAGTAACCCATGGTGGCGCGTGGGGTGGCCTCTGATCACTTTTCTGGACAAATATTTCCATAGTCTTGATGATACTTTTATTTTAGAATTTCTGAGAAATGTTCAAAATTTTCTGATCGTTTGAATTTTTTATATTTTACGCAAGTTTGAAACTTCTAAAATTTGTTTGAACTATTTAAACTGATTATTTGATTTTGAACATTTTTGTGTACTATTTATATGATTCTTAGATATTCTAGTTCAAGTTTCAAGATTTTTAGAGGTGATTTGATATGATTTCTGTATAGCATTTTTTTGGGCAAAAATAATTATTTAAAAATTAGTTTAAATGAATTTTGTGACCTGATTTTAGTTTTTATATTTTTCTTACATATTTTAAGGCTATTATAAAATTTATGGGATTTTGTTTCTACCCAGAATATTAATGGCTATTTTTTAGTTTTCTTCTAATTAAGAAATTTATTTTTATACAGAAAATATTCAAAAATTCAGATAATTAGTATTTTGATCCCATATACTGTTTTAAACTATAAAAAAATTTTATGTGATTTTTATTGTGAATTTTGGGTTGTGGTTAAGTCTTAGAGTTGTGTTATAGGATTTTTAGGTAGTTCAGGCTGTCTGTGCGAACCGTTACGGATTGAGTTATTCTTAGAATTGGAATGAGCATCGTGTAAGCAATTAATATTTGTCTTATTGTATTGTAGTTTAGATGGCGTTCTAATATCGGTGCTACCCCAACTAAGGTTACTCCGAGGTCCTCTGATTTTGGTTGATCGAGTGATTAGCTAGCTTCGAAATAAGGTAAGGGATTCTTATCCAAACCAAACTCCTCATTGATTTCATATGCTATTCTAATTTGTTATCGCCACTCATTTGGACTCTGTTGTGTGGATACAATTGTGCATTATTTTCTTTAAAACCTATTTTGAACATTAAGCATTTATTGAAAATCATTATTGATGCTTAGCATTTGTTATTTGTTGGGCATCGATTGATTTGTTGTATTATCAATTGTTGTCATTTTGTTTATTGACATGAGATTCTGCATTGGTGTGTTTTGGCGGGGGTTGGTGTGTAATGGAGGATTTGGTGTATATTGGTGTGGGCTAGTACCTTGATGGACTAGCCATCGTAAAGTGTTAGTGAGCATCATCTTTATGGCTTTGCTAAGTTATTACCGTGCTGCCTAAGTGGCTTTGCATTTCACTCATGTTCAATATCATCTACATCATTTCAGTGTAATTGAAATTGTTACTATCTATATCTGGTTTAAGGGATTGAGTTGAATCTCTTCCTTAAAGTATTGAAGAGAATCTGATAATCATTATCTTTCTCTTCTGGATCTTGAGCAACCTTACTGAGCTTTCGAAAGCTCACCCATTTTTCTATTCCCTTCTGTAGAAAATAATCGTCAGTTAGATTCCGGAACTAGTGAGCTTGATTATGGAGTTAGTTTAGCATTTTCATTATATTTTATTTAAGCTTCTACAAGGAAATTTGAGTGTAACTTAATAAACTAAGTACTTTATTTATGTTTTTGTGTTTAAGAACGATTAACCGAGAATTTTAGTTATTGTAAAGCTCTGATACGGAAATTATTGGGGTTTACTTAGTTACATTGAAATGATTAGATGATTGAGAATCGATTAATTGATCGGTTAACGCTCTGCAAAGTTATGGGGTTTTACAGTTGGTGTCAGAGTTTAGATATATGATTCTGTAGACTTTAGGAGCAAGTGAGAGGAAACCTTAGTTTCCACAAGAAAGTTAGGGAAAAACTTTAGTGACTTAGTTGAACCATAGTGGTGGCTAGATAGCGGAGTACGCAGTGAAAGCATAATGGGTATATCATTTGGTTTTAGGCATTGATGTGTGATTGCTTATAGGAATTGGCTAAATATTTTGAGGATTGAATAATGATATCCAGTTAGTTGGATTATGAAACCATAGGTTATAATCGAAAACTTATTGTATAGTAAAACATTCGAAGTTGCTATAAATTTACTAAAATTGCTATTGATGTTCTCGATGGATATTTTGGAGGTTATGTGTAAGATTTGGTGACACTATTGTTTCGGAGTTACCTAGTAAAACGTAGTGTTTCGATATCATAAGTAAGTGAAATTTCGAGAATGAAATTTTTATAAGTGGGGGAGAATGTAACACCCCAAACCTTGATAATGCTTAAACGATTAATTTATTTTTTAAGCAACCATTTTCATATGCAACATTTAGCTTCGATTTCCATGAGTGAAAATCTATCGACAACCTTTTTAGTGACAAAAGTTTTGAAAACAATAAGTTAGAATTTAATAATGGCAATTATAAATGATATTAATTGAGGTACTTAGTGACAATTAGCGTAAACAATATTATAAATTTTTTAGCAACATTATGTTTTTTAAATACTTAGCATTGACGTATATTTTTAGCGACAAATTACCTACCCTAGCATTCGATATATGTTTAGCGATAATTAAATTTTTATTTTTAGTATCAATGTGCTTATTAGCGACGATTTGTGAAACGAGATAGCGTATCAACCCGTTAATAATTTTCCAAGCATATAAACTATCGTTAAATATTTATTTTGGACCATTTTGCGATAATAAAAGTTTCGGGTAAAAATTAGAATAGCTAACGAGAGCTTAGGGCTTTGTGGTAATATATCCAACTTAGGGTTTTACTATATATATGAATATATTATGATGGGCAGCCATCCAAGGCTCCACTTTAGCTACATCTGAGCCACTTTGTTGAGATAAAGAGAGATACACACAGAGAGAGAGAGAGAAGAGGAAGGATCAAAGAGAAGAATCTTTCCGGCAATCGAGTGAAGCTTTCCAGTAAGTCTTCTAACCCTTTTTCTCTATGTTTATTTAATAGTTTTAAGAAGCTATTGTCGTGAGTTGGAGTGTGTGAGTGGCCGTTGGCGCTTTGTGAGAAAAGAGGGAACTATGCCGAGTGTTTAGTGTGCGTTTTGGGCTGTCATGGGTGTGGGATGAAAAGAGGTACGGTTGTGTCCAGCCATGTTTCGGGTGAGGGGGGGCTGATTACAGATTTCAGTGATGCACCTTATGGTTATATGCATGAAAGGTTGAGTGAATCATGTGGTGTCTGTATGTAGAAAGAGTGTTTTGTCACAGATTTTTGGGTGTGTAATGGGTAATGTGTAATATGCATATCTTTATATGTAATGAGGGAGATTTCATAGGGAGAGGGAGGGAGAGAGAGAGAGAGTTTTAACTGATGTGGAAAAGGGGTTTGGGTTTGTGCATGGTGACTGAGTGTGTTGAAAAAAAAAAGCGAAAGGACCGACTGTCGTGAGGCAATGGGTGAGGGAGATGCAAGATGGATTTGTCATGTATTTTTTGGAGATTCTATGAGTGTGTAGTGTTTACATATTTGTAGTTGTGGTGGACTGAGAAATGGTGTAGTGTAATGGTAGTGAAATATGTGTATGTGTGTGTGTGTGTGTGTGTTTAACCCAACAGTGTAGTGGTCTGTGTGCTCATGTGAGTGTGTGAGTGAACTGTTGTGATTCATGTCTAGGTGAAATGGAATGAGTTGTGTGAGGGAGAAGATAGATATGGAAGCTATGTGCGTGTGTAAAATATATGTGAATGTAGTGTATTCTGTGTGAGAAATGGGAGTGAACAACCTGTAACGTGTGTGTGTTTGTGTTCTCAGAAATGTAGTGGGTTGGACAAAAGGGGGAAGGAAGAAGAACAGGGGTACACAGTGAGTGATGGGCCTGTGCAGTGGAGTGGTATACTGTGCTTGCACAGTTGTACCACGTGTCTTTTGGGTATTGTACGATCGTCAAAAAATTCTGAAACTTTACAGAATGGATCGTAGTACAATATTATAATTTCTATACAAATTTCATATTTGTCTAATATCATTTGGTATTTTAATAAATTTGCAAGTACAATTATTCTAAAATTTGTTTTAAGCATTTACAATTAATATTAAATTCGAAAATAAATACAGTAATGCTTTTATACTAAAAAGACAACTCAATGTAAGTTTCATAAATTTCTGAGTTGATTTAGTATCTTGACCTGTATTGCATTTGATTTATTAAGAATGACTTTAAAATAGTGCGGTGCTTTTAAATTCTAATTTTGATTTTTGTATATTTCTTTTATATTATAAAGATATCATGAAAATTATGGGCTGTTGATTTGAGTTAGAAGAATTATTTGTTATTTTTGGGTTTTTTCTGGTATTTAAGAAAATTATTTTTATTCCAAAATTGAAAATTTTCATATTCTTACTTATTAGGCTGTTTTAAGCTATAAAAGTATTTTATAAACATTTATTACAAAGTTTGGATGTCTCAATGGTTTACAGGGCGTGAAGAGTTATCAGTTATGTTGGCCGTCCAAGGGATGCATCTCGTTTTGTGTTTAGATTGAGAGTGTCGAAGTGAATGACATTTAAGAAAGTAGCTTTGAGTTCATACTATATGAGACTAGATTGTATTTTGATAATTTAATTGTCAATTTAGGTTAACTCAAGGATTTTGAACAAGCTGAATAGTCGTGCATAGCTTAGACTGAGGTAAAGGATTTCTATCCGAAACTTAGTTTCATTTATTTGTCCTCATAAATGTTTTTCTGTAATGCTATCGAATTTTCTTTGGACTTCGTTATAGTTGAAATGTGCATTGTTTGCCATTAATGCCATGTTTTAAGCTTTATACGTTTATTGGAAATCCTATTCGATGCTCTGCATTTATTTCTCGTTGTGCATCGATTTAATCATTGTATTATCGTTTGTTGTCACTCTATTAAATTGACACGAGATTTTGCATTGGTGTGCTTTGGCAGGAGTTGGCGTATATTGGAAGATATTAGTGTGGGCTAGTACCTCGGCGGACTAGCCGGTATGTTGGTGTGGCTAATACCTTGACAGACTAGTCGGTGTATTGGTGTGAGCTAGTGCCTTGATGGACTAGCCGGAGTAAAGTGTTAGTGAGCATCGCCTTTGCGCTTTGCAAAATAATTATCCTGCACTCCCTGTGTGTCTTTGCATTTCACTCATGTTCAATATCATCTGCATCGTTTCAGTGTAATTGAAATTGTTACAATCTATATCTGGTTTAAGGGATTTGAAGTGAATTTGATAATCATTTTCTTTCTCATTTAGATTTTGAGCAACCTTACTGAGCTCTCGAAAGCTCACCCCTTTTTTCTGTTTTCTTTTGCTGGAAATAATCGTCAATAAGATTCCGAAATTAGTGAGCTTGATTATGGAGTTAGCTTAGCATTTTCATTATTTTTTATTTAAGCCTCTCCGAGGGAATTAGAGTGTAACTTAATAAACTAACTACTTTATTTTCATTTTTGTGTTTAAGAAAGATTAACCGAGAATTTGGGTTTTCGTAGAGCTCTGATAGAGAAATTATTGGGGTTTACTTAGTGACATTGAAATGATTTGAAGATTGAGAATCGATCGATTGATAGGCTAACGCTCCGCGAATTTCTTGGTGTTACAGTTGGTACTCTCCCCCACTTAAAAAAATTTCGTCCTCGAATTTTCATAAACCTATGATACACAAGTACTATGTTTTCACTGAGCACTCCCAAACGAAGGTGTCACTAAACGTTACAAATAACATCTAAAATATCAGTCAAGAACATCAATAGTAATTTTGAACATTTCACTATACCATATGATTTTGATTATAATCTAGAGTTTCATAATCCAGCCAACCGAATGTCATTACTCAATCTCGAAATAACTAGCCAATTCCTATAAGCAGTCACACATCAATGCCTCAAACCAAATGATATGCCTATTACGCTTTCACTGCGTACTCTACCGCTTTGACTGCATACTCTACTATCTAGCCACCACTATGGTTCAACTAAGTCACTAGAGTTTTCCCCTAACTCACCTGTTGAAACATAGGTTTTCTCTCACACGCTAAAGCATGATTTCCATCCAACTGAATCCAATTCAATTGTTTACTTATTCAATAAAAGAATTTTCAAGTCATTTATTCAATTAGGTTCAAGCCAACAGAATCGTAATAGCAAAGCTCTGATACCAACCGTAACATCTTGAAATTTTCGAAATGTTAACACCCTCTCGATCATTCACGCCAAGACAATAACATTCTCAAAGCTTAACTAATTAAATAATGCCATCAATCTGTCAGAGCAACTAACCTTCAAATAATGAAAAATTCAGAGTGCACAATCACGATTGATAAACTAAAATTAAATCAGATAATGAACTACAGAGGTTCACCCACGCACGGGTTCTAACGAGCAAGACTAACTTAAGTTCACTAGCTCGCCTACCTTGAGTCCAATTTCAAGTAGTCAAACGCTGGTTACTACCTTCAGAAAGGAAGTCAAAGGAGAGTGAGCTTATGAAAGCTCAGCGAGGTCGCTTAAAAAAGAAGGAATTGTTAAAAATTCACATAACAATTGAATGATAATTTTCAAAAATTTCAAAAGAATCATAACTAGTTCGATCAGATATTAATATGATTTTCAGATACGATGCAAACAATCACAAATACTACTGAACATGACACTTGCAAAGCCATATATGCAGTGCAGGGTAATCACTCAGCAAAGCCACAAAGGCGATGCTCACTAACACTTTACGCAGGCTGGTTTAAGAAGGCACTAGCCCACATCAATACACCTTTATCCCCTACTTACATACACACACCCATGACTCACGGTTATACAACCATTGACCCATTACAGTGTTCTCCTGTCAAGATTATACACACATCCACCACTGTTTTCTCACAAAACTGCAGCCATCTCAAGCTCTTCACTACCCACCTACGCTACCACAACACTCACTAGATCTTAGTAGCCATGGCTGCCTTTGCAGCCATAGCCTCCCTACTGCGGTAACCCATATAAAAAAAATAGAGAGAAAGGCTTAGAAGAACTTAACAGAAAGGTGGCTTCGATCACCGAAAACCCCTTCATTCCATCCTTCCTATCTCTCTTCCTGGGTATCTCTCTCTCTCTCTCACAAGGTAAGTTTCTGAGGTTGGGATGAAAGCCTTGACGGCTGCTCTAAGGAATGCAGGTATATATATATATATATATATATATATATATATATATATATATATATATATATATATATAAAACCCTAAAAGAAAAGCTACCAAACCTCCGCCCCCCAACATACTTTCGTTAGTTATTTTAAATATTACCCTAATCTTCCTTTTCAAGATTATATACACATCCACCACTGTTTGCTCTCAACACTCCAGCCATCCCCAGCTCTTCACTACCCACACACGCTACCAGAACACTCTCTAGATCTCAGTAGCCATGGCTACCTTTGCAGCCATAGCCTACCTACTGCCGTAACCCATATAAAAAATATAAAGAGAAACGCTTAGAAGAAACTTACGAGAAAGGTGGCTTGGATCGCGGAAAACCCTTTCGTTCCACCTTTCCTATCTCTCTTCCTCGGTATCACTCTTTCTCTCTCAAGGTAGGTCTACCGAGGTTGGGATGAAAGCCTTGACGGCTCCCCTAAGGAATGCGGGTATATATATAAAACCCTAAAAGAAAAGCTACCGAAAACCCCCCAAACTTTCCTTAGTTATTTAAATATTACCCGAATCTGTTTATTATCGTAAAAAGATCTAAATAATTATTTATGAAAGATTAGTGTACTAAAAGAATTTAATTGGGTTGGTACCTAACCCCGATTCACTAATAGCGGCCGCTAAAAATTATTGAACGGAAATATCGATGCTAGGTAAAATTTCCGTCAAAAAAGTTGTTGATAAGAATATCGGGGCTAAGAAAAAAAATATTCGCCGCTAAAAAAATTAATTAAATCAGAAAGTATCGGCGTGTTACAATCTCCCCTACTTATAAAAATTTCGACCTCGAAATTTCACAAACCAATAATACCCAAGTACTACGCTTTCACTGCGTACAGCCAAATGAAGGTGTCACTGTATGTTACAGTTAATCTCTAAAATATCAGTCAAGAACATCAATAGCAATTTCAAACATTTCACGATACCACATGATTTCGATTATAATCTAGAGTTTTATAATCCAACCAACCGGATGCCATTACTCAATCTCGAAATAATTAGCCAATTCCAACAAGCAATCACAAATCAATGCCTCAAACCAATTGATATACCTCTTACCCTTTCACTGCGTACACTGCCGTTGTCACTGCATACTCTGCTATCTAGCCGCCACTATTATTAAACCAAGTCATTAAAGTTTTTCCCTAACTCTCTTATTGAAACTTAGGTTTTCTCTCACACACTTTTAAAGTCTATAGAATCATATACCTATCCTCTGTCATTTGTTGACCTTGGTTCGAGTCTACAGAATCCTAATACCTAAGCTCTGATACCAACTGTAACATCCTGAAATATCTGAAACGTTAACACTCGGTCGATCATTCACGCTAAGACAATAACATTCTCAAAACTTAACTAAATAATTCCATCAATCTGTCAGAGCAACTAACCATCAATTTAATGGATCATTCTGAGTGCACAATCATGATTGATAAACTAAAATTTAACCTAATAATGACCTACGGAGGTTCAGCCACGCAGGGTTCTAAAGAGCAACACTAAGGCCCCGTTTGACACTCTTTTTTTCCCTCTTGTTTTTTTTCAGTTTTAAAAACTGAAAAAAAAGGAGCGTTTGGTAACCATTTTTTTTTCAATTTAAAAAACCAGTTTTTAAACTGCAGAGTAAAAAAAAAAACTCCAAAAACTGGTTTTTTTTTCACTTTTGGTTTTTTTTTTCGACCACCCTCCCACCGCCGGCAGCCACCTCAGGCGACCACCGCCGGAGACTGCCGGCCGCCGGCAGCCACCTTCGGCCGCCGGTGACCACCGCCGGAGATTGCCGACAACCACCTCCAGCCGCCGGCGACCACCGGCAGCCACCTCCGGCCGCCGGCAGCCACCGCCGGAGACTGTCGGCAGCCACCTCCGGTCGCGGCGACCACCGCCGGAGACTGCCGGCAGCCACCTCCGGCCGCCGGAGACTGCCGGCAGCCACCTCCGGCCGCCGGCTACCACCGCCGGAGACGGCCGGCAGCTACCTCCGGCTGCCGGCCACCACCGCCGGCAGCCACCTCCGGCCGCCGGCCACCACCGCCGGAGACTGCCGGCAGCTACCTCCGGCCGCCGGCCACCACCGCCGGTGGCTGCCGGCAGCCACCTCCGGCCGTCGGCCACCATCACCACCACCGTCGACCACCGCTACGCCCCACCACCGCCACCGCAAACCACAAAAAAAAAAAGTCAAAATAAAAAGGGTTACCAAACACAAAAAAAAAAACATAAAAAAAAAGGGGTTATCAAACACCCACTTTTTTTTATAAAAAAAAAAATTAAGCTGCTCTTTAAAAAACTGCTCTTTAAAAACTGAAAACCAAAAAAAAAATTTTGTCAAACGAAGCCTAACTTAAGTTCACTAGCTCGCTTGCCTCTAGTTCAATTTCAAGTAGTCTAACACTGGTTTCTACCTACGGAAAGGAAGTCAAAGGAGAGTGAGCTTTTGAGAGCTCAGCAAGGTCGCCTAAATAAGAAATTTAGGAAAAATTCACAGATACAATTCAATGAAAATTTTTCAATAATTTAAAAAAAAATCATAACTAGTTCGACCAGATATCAATATGATTTTCAGATACGATGCAAACAATCACGAATATTATTGAACATGAGCAATTGCAAAGCTACATAGGCAATGCAGGGTAATCACTTAGCAAAGCCACAAAGGTGATGCTCACTAACACTTTACACCGGCTAGTCCATCAAGGCACTAGCCCACACCAATACACCTTTAACCCCTGACTTACGTACACACACCCATGACTCACGGTTATACAACCACTGATCTTTTCAAGATTATATACACATCCACCACTATTTGCTCTCAAAACACCAGCCATCGCCAGCTCTTCACTACCCACACACGCTACCAGAACACTCTCTAGATCTCAGTAGCCATGGCTACCTTTGCAGCCTTAGCCTCCCTACTGACGTAACCCATATAAAAAATATAAAGAGAAATGCTTAGAATAAACTTACCAGAAAGGTGGCTTCAATCGCCGAAAACTCTTTCGTTCAACCTTTCCTATCTCTCTTCCTCAGTATCACTCTTTCTCTCTCAAGGTAGCTCTGCCGAGGTTGGGATGAAAGCCTTGACGGCCCCCCTAAGGAATGCGGGTATATATATATATATAAAACCCTAAAAGAAAAGCTACCGAAAATCCCCCCATACTTTCCTTAGTTATTTTAAATATTACCCGAATCTGTTTATTATCATAAAAAGATCTAAATAATTATTTATGAAAGATTAGTGTACTAAAAGAATTTAATTGGGTTGGTACCTAACCCCGATTCACTAATAGCGGCCGCTAATTATTGTTGAACTGAAATATCGATGCTAAGTAAAATTTCCGTCCTAAAAGTTGTTGATAAGAATATCGGGGCTAAGAAAAAAATATTCTCCGCTAAAAATTTTAATTAAATCAGAAAGTATCGGCGTGTTACAATCTCCCCTACTTATAAAAATTTCGACCTCAAAATTTCACAAACCAATAATACCCAAGTACTACGCTTTCACTGCGTACTGCCAAACAAAGGTGTCACTGTATGTTACGGATAATCTCTAAAATATCAGTCAAGAACATCAATCGCAATTTCAAACATTTCACGATACCATATGATTTCGATTATAATCTAGAGTTTCATAATCCAACCAACCGGATGCCATTACTCAATCTCGAAATAATTAGACAATTCCTACAAGCAATCACAAATCAATGCCTCAAACCAATTGATATACCTCTTACCCTTTCACTGCGTACACTGCCGTTTTCACTGCATACTCTGCTATCTTGCCGCCATTATTATTAAACTAAGTCATTAAAGTTTTTCCCTAACTCTCTTGTTGAAACTTAGGTTTTCTCTCACACGCTTCTAAAGTCTATAGAATCATATACCTATCCTCTGTCATTTGTTGACCTTGGTTCGAGTCTACAGAATCCTAATACCTAAGCTTTGATACCAACTGTAACATCCCGAAATATCCGAAACGTTAACACTCGGTCGATCATTCATGCTAAGACAATAACATTCTCAAAACTTAACTAAATAATGCCATCAATCTGTCAGAGCAACTAACCATCAATTTAATGGATCATTCTGAGTGCACAATCATGATTGATAAACTAAAATTTAACCTAATAATGACCTACAGAGGTTCACCCACGCAGGGGTTCTAAAGAGCAGCACTAACTTAAGTTCACTAGCTCGCTTGCCTCTAGTTCAATTTCAAGTAGTCTAACACTGGTTACTACTTACAAAAAGGAAGTCAAAGGAGAGTGAGCTTTTGAGAGCTCAGCAAGGTCACTCAAACGAGGAAATTACGAAAAATATACAGATACAATTCAATGAAATTTTTTCAATAATTTCAAAAAAAATCATAACTAGTTCGACCAGATATCAATATGATTTTCAGATACGATGCAAACAATCACGAATGTTATTGAACATGAGCAATTCCAAGACACACAGGCAGTGCAGGGTAATCACTTAACAAAGCAACAAATGCGATGCTCACTGACATTTTACACCGGGTAGTCTATCAAGGCACTAGCCCAGACCAATACACCTTTGTCCCCTGTCTTACACACAGACCCATGACTCATGGTTATACATTCACTGACCCATTACGGTGTTCACCTATCAAGATTATACACACATCCACCACTGTTTTCTCTCGAAACTGCAGCAATCCCTAGCTCTTCATTACCCACCTACGCTACCACAACACTCAATAGATCTCAACAGCCATGGCTGCTTTTGCAGCCATAGCCTCCCTACTGTTGTAACCCATATAAAAAAATAGAGAGAAAGGCGTAGAAGAAACTTACCAGAAAGGTGGCTTCGATCGCCGAAAACCCCTTCGTTCCATCTTTTCTATCTCTCTTCCTCGGTATCTCTCTTTCTCTCTCAAGGTAGGTCTGCCAAGGTTGGGATGAAAGCCTTGACAGCTGCGGTAAGGAATACGGGTGTATATATATATATATATATATATATATATATATATATATATATATATATATATATATATGGGAGCTGATCCTTTGATAGCGCTAGCAAAATGGGGTATTTGCTAGCGTGATCTGGGCCGTTCATCCTGAAAGATGGACGGCCCAAATCACGCCTTTTTTGAAAACTGTCAGTAGTCCGCGACATTATATCGCAGACAACATAATTTACCTTTTTACCCCTCCACGCCTATCCGCGAGACTGTATCGCAGACGACATTCAGGCCCTGATGCATTTCATGAAAAAGTTGTCCGCCACACAGTGTGGTGAACGACCTCTGGGCTGACACATGTCAGGACCTGTCCCGTCACCCGCAAAGAAAGTCTCCCGTCAGAGCCCCACGACTGTTCCCCTCGGTAGGTGTCACGTCACCAGTGTCCGCAACAGTTCTAAATGCAAAATTATATTCATGGACCTTTATTTCTACACGTGTCAGAGTTGTCGGCAGTTCTGTCCGCGACATATACCCAAAAGTTCCCTAATTCTCAGTTCTTTCAGCAAAATTTTATTCTCCTTCAGATTCACTTGCTTCCATTTTCAGCTCCCCTCAAGCTTCGACTAACACTTGCTTCAAGTTTCACTCAAGCAAGGTAAGTTTGTGATCTCAAATGTTTTTTGGGTGGATTGACTGATAAACTATAATTTGTTTTTTTGGACAATATTAGATCTTTGTGATGTTCTAGAAATTTGTCACTATATTCATCAACTTGTGATGTTCTAGAAAGTAATTTGTTAACTTTAAACTAATTCATTGTAGTTAATTTTGATTTTTTTGAGGTTCGCTAACTTCGACACATGTATCCTATTTAAATTCGATTTTTTTGAGATATGTTTGTTGTATTTTGGCATGATGAATTTGTCTGTTTATCTTAGTAATTTTAATTTGTTATGTTCAATAAATTATAATTAGCAAAATGGGAGACACTTTTAAGATTATGTATATGGTATATTTGTCATCCTAAATCTTTCTATTCGCCAAGATAATTTTGAGATAATATTTTCAGTTGAAATGTCATTTGATTGTTAAGCGTAGTCTATTTCTACATAGGTCTTGTTTCACAATGTCTGATTTCGTGTCGAGCTCCAACACCCCCGTAGATGCTAGTGATCCGTATCTAGGACGAACCTTTCAAACATTGGAAGAAGCTGAAGAATGTTTTCGAGCGTATTCATTGAGGGTTGGTTTTGGCATTAGAATAAAGACTACAAGAACAAGCAACGTAACGAAAAAGATATGCTCTCGCTTATACGAGTGTCATAGGGGCAGAAATCCAGTGCAAAATGAGACACGCGTAGGCAACGATGACAGTGATGATGAAATAGGATATTCGCGTAGAAGACGGGACTGCTTTGCGCGCACAAATTGCCAGGTCAAGATGTTCGTAAGCTATAAAGCCAAGCAAGATCATTGGCTTATTACCAGCCTGGAACTGGCACACAATCACCCGTTAGTAACCCCTTCTAAGGTGAGTCAGATGCATCAACACAAGAAGATGGGTAAGGTCGCGAGGAGCCTAATTCACACAATGAGCAATGCGCGGCTAGGACCTACCGACATGATTAATGTTCTTGCTGAACAGGCTGGGGGAATTCAAAATTTAAACTTTAACACGACAGACGTTCGTAACGCGGTCCGAACCCATAGACGAGCCGCGTATGACCTCAATGATGCTCAATCGACAATGAGCCTATTGAAACGGATGCAGATGGAGGACCCGCAGTTTACCTTCGATTATAAACTTGACGACGAGCATCGAGTTAGCACAATTTTTTGGGTCGACGGTCGTTCGAGGCTAGCTTATAAGCATTTTGGGGATGTCGTGACTTTCGACACCACATACCGTACCAACAAGTACTCGATGCCGTTCGCTCCTTTCACGGGCGTCAATCATCATTATCACTCCATCCTGTTCGGGTTCGCCTTGTTAAGGGACGAGAGCGAGAGTTCTTTTGAATGGTTGTTTAGGGTGTGGCTGGAAGCAATGAACTTCAAAGCACCCAAAGTTATCATCACCGATCAAGATTTGGCAATGAAGAAGGCTATTGCTACCGTCTTCCCAGATACTCGACACAACTTGTGCACTTGGCACATAAGCAACAAATACCCTGAACGTCTGCATCACGTGTACGCAAAGTATCCAGACTTTAAACAGGATTTTGAAAAGTGCGTTAATAAGTCGTTAACGATTGAGGAATTCGAGGAGAGGTGGGAAAAGCTTGTTGGGATTACTCATTGCAAGACAACGAGTGGCTCCAGCACTTGTACGAGCTCAAAGAGCAATGGATTGGCGTTTACACGAGGAGGCATTTTTCTGCGGGCATGAAAACGACGGGCAGGAGTGAATCTATGAATGCCACGTTCGATAGTTATGTGGGTACAGCTACCAATTTGAAGAGTTTCGTCACATCAGCACAAAAAGCGGTTGCGTCGTTGTTCGTGAAAGAAAGGGCTGCAGACTTTGCAACCACGTACAAGCAAAGGAGAAGGTTGCTTGAGACCCCGCTGGAGCTGAACGGTGCCAAAGTCTATACGAAGGAGATCTTCATGCTATACCAAGTAGAGCTGCAAAAATCGGGCCGATACAGTATAAACAAGGTGGCAGAAAAGTCATCGCGTGAGTACAAGGTTTATTCGCTCGTGAATGACCTCGTCCCTGAGAAGCTGCGCAGAATTTATACGGTGAGCCACGACACATTGACGGACTCGGTGACATGTGTTTGCAAGAAGTTTGAGTTCCATGGCATCCTGTGTAGACACATTCTGCGGTTTTTCACACAGAAGAATATCAGGACAATCCCCGATAAATACGTCCTGCCACGGTGGACGAAAGGTGCAAACAGGTTGCACGGTGCCAGTTCATCTCTGTTTTGTTTATTTTTACGACATCTATCATGAATTTTAATAAACAATTAGATGGCATTTAATTGGACACTCAAAGTTTCCCCTCAAGCATCATTGTAAATAGCAAAATGTAGTGAAACATACCACATAATCTTCACGTTCCCATAAGTCACAGTACATCTCCCGGTCTTTGACTTCCATCCCTTCAGGAGGGTGAAGACGTGCCTGTGTGGCATGAAAAAGAAACCAAGTAAGGCCAATGAGGCAATGGTGGCATGGAAAGATATATGCATACCCTAGATAGGAAGGTGGTTTAGGACTTACATTGTGAGGGATGTAAAAGTGTAAACAATTGTGTTGACTATGAAATGAAACACGACATTCCACCAAAAGCAAAAAAATAAACGTGCCTGTGCAGGTGTCAAACATATGTTCAGGGGGCCTTTTCCTTCAATTAGTGCATTCCACTTTGCCTTTAAAGAAAACTTGAAGTTCCTTAAGGAAGTCTTAAGTAGTGTTTCGGTGTATCTCTTCACATGAGGACCATCATTAATCACTTCAAATTTGTCCTGCAAGTTAATGCCCATTTTATTCATACAAGTTGCATTTACATACTACAAAACTTTTGACTGAACAAGCTGTGAAATGATTATTACCCCAAGCCGCTCATGGATTAAATCTATCTGACTTTGTGGAATGGACTGCCATGACTTTACCCCAGTAGGGATAAAACTCCTAACTATAATACCTATCTCATTAGCATACTTAGCTGATGCGAGTCGATCAACAGGTCTTCCCTTCTCAGCATCCACAACTAACTGAATTTTTCCTGTGGTTTTGACCATCTTTGAGGTTCCTATTCCCTTAGTCTTACCGCGTACGTTCTTTATAGGAGCAGATCCTATACTTACAAAACCATGTGACTTTAGGTAGCATTTAACATTTGGGCAAGGCTATTGTTAAAGGTAGACCATCTCAATTGCATATGATCATACCAACACTACTAGCAGGAGATTCAACTTGTGGGCTGACAGGTGCACGTGCCACATTGCCGAGGGAAGCCATTTGAGCTGAAGTGATTGATCTAGCATTGATGCTGGTAGGTGTGGCTTCTCCCTGTACATCGAATGCTGAAGCCTCTCGAGGTGGATTGACTACCTCATTTCGCATTTGTGATGCCAATCGCTTCTGTAAATGAGATAGATTTCCTGGTCCACCGCTCTGGGGACTCTGTTTGAAGAATTCATGCCAGCTACTCACCTGCTTACTTGACATATCAATGTAATGCAGCGTAAATGTAAAAGTCCCGCAGTCGATATGCGTGTAGCATTGAAAGTTAGGTTACCTTAAATGTCATAATTTAGACTAGGAGATAGGGTTAGAAGATAAATTAAAGCAACACTTAACATATATAGTAGTTTCACACGCAAAAAACACAGAGCATATACAACGGTTTCACATGTTCATTGATGTATTTGCAATATAAGAAGTTTATATATCTTCTGCATCACTACCATCATCCTCACTACATAATATGTCTTCTTTATCACCAGAATACTCGATAAGTGTATCATCCTCTTCGTCGTCTCTGATCTCTTGAGGACCCTCAACAGGCTCTGTGACTCTCTCAACAATGATCGGTTCAGCATCGTGCCTAAGCAACTCACCCACTTCATTCTGATCAATCTGAACACTTCGTCGTACTGTTGGTGAGCCATTTTCTTGATAAACTTCTTCACTTTCAATGACCATGTCAATAGGCTCAGTTTTCGGTATATCCCACAAGTGTCTGTGTTTAAACCTTTGCACCACTTGCCAATTTGCCCCTAACTTTGTGTCATTAACATAATAGACCTGGTTTGCCTGACTCGCTAACACATGTGGCTGAATTTGGTACCAATGACCAGTAATTTTAATGCTTGTGAAACCCTCAGTGATGTATATTCCTGTTTTAGGATTAGTGTTGAACCATTCACACTTAAATAAAACAACTCTTTTGTCTCTAATGTATTTCAGCTCAATCACATCAGTCAAGACACCATAGTAGTCAATCGCCGCTCCCTCGTGCTCACCTTCAACAACTAGGCCACTATTTTGAGTCTTACGATGACTATCACGATCTTTTGTGTGAAACCTAACATTATTTACAATACAAGCAGGATATCGCTTCCACCGTACGTCAGGCCAGCATGCAAGTGCATATATAACATCGGTAGCTTCAGGTAGTTTCTCATTGTATGACTTCATTATCTAAACAAATGACATGAAACACTATAAGCAAATAAACTAGAGATCCTCGAAAGAAATAAAAAGGCAACCTGTTCAATAACTTACACGGTTCTTAAACCAGTTTGGAAACTCCTTTTGATGCCTCCTAGTTACATTAAGAGAACATTGGTTCTCTAACTCTGCCTTGTGCTCACTAAGCATTAAACATACAAGTATGAGACACCATAGCAATACAAAATAGAATACTTACTGAAATGATTTGGTAAAATAACACCCAAAGTTGTGGACTTACGCTTTAAAGTCATCAACTTCCTCACAGTTATTAAGGATATACCACTGCATTTTTTCTAGTTCTTCGGATGGTATGAATTCAAGCTTTGAAGCGCCAAATAGACGAACCATTTGTGTGAAAGGAAATGTTTCGTCCTGCTGATCCACTTCCCCGCCATCATAATTGCGCTCTTCTTGATTGAACCTAGTCTCCACATCATTAAGATACATTGAACAAAATGTTAAGCATTCGGTAATTGAGACAGCCTCTGCAATTGAGCCTTCGGGACGGGCTTTATTGCTTACATACTGCTTCAAAGAGCCCAGGTGCCTCTCAATTGGATACATCCAACGGCAAGAAACTGGCCCCCCAAGTAAGGCCTCACGTGGCAAGTGAACTACTAGGTGGACCATGACATAAAAAAAATGCAGGTAGGAATATCCTTTCCAACTTACAGAGGATAAAGACGATGCCTTTCTCTAGCCTTTCTACCTCTTCCACTTCCAATGTCTTAGAGCATAAAGACTTGAAAAACTCTCCCAATTCAACCAATGGACCATGGACATCCTTGGGCAAGTATCCACGCATACCAACTGGGATCAACCGTTGTAGCATAACATGGCAATCATGACTTTTCATGCCGGATACCTTGCCATCACCAACATTTGCACATCATGATATGTTAGATGCATATCCATATGGAAATTTCACTGCCTTTAAGAACTCACAATACCCTTTCTTTTCTTTCTTTGTCAAGGTGTAACGCGCAGGCGGCATTGTATACGTACCATTACTATTTGCATGTAGATGTAATTCCTTCCTTAAATTCATGTCCTTTAGATCCTCTCTTGCCTTCACAGTATCCTTTGTTTTCCCCTCAATGTCAAGTAAAGTCCCCAACACATTATCACAAACATTTTTCTCGATGTGCATAACATCGAGATTATGTCTTAACTTTAAAGTTGGCCAATAAGGCAAATAAAAAAATATACTCCTCTTAATCCAATTTAGTTCATCAGCTGTACGCTTTCTTTTCTTATTGCTTGGATGCTTCCCCAGTCTGTGATCTGGAACATGTACCGACTGTTCTAGTACATCATCACCTGAATACTCCTTAGGTCTCTTTCTTTTCTCAAGCTTACCATTGAATTCCTTGCTCCTCCGCCATGGATGATTCTCATCTAAGAGTCGACGATGTCCTGTGTAACCTATCTTACTCCTCAATTTCTGTGAACTTGTATCCTCATTGCATGTGGGACAAGCTAAGTACCCTTTCGTACTCCACGATGAAAAATATGAATATGCCGGAAAGTCACTTATAGTCCAAATCACAGCTGAATGCATTTGAAAATACTCTTTAGTAGAAGCATCATATGTTGGGAGCCCGTATTCCCAAAGCTCTTTTAACTCATCTATAAGTGGCTGCATGTAGACATCAAAGTCTTTCCCAGGTGCCTTAGGACCAGGAATAAGTAACGACATCATCATGTATTGCTCCTTCATGAGCATCCAAGGGGGCAGATTGTATGGTATCACAATTACCGGTCACATGCTATAAGATGTACTCATGTTACCAAATGGATTAAAACCATCAGTTGCTAGTCCAAGCCTAATATTTTGAGTCTCTTGTGCGAACAACTCATGCTCTTTGTCAAATTCCTTCCATGTTATGCCATCGGCTGGGTGCCTTAAGACTTTCCCATCATCTAGCCGTTTATCTTTATGCCAGTTCATGTTGGCAGCTATTTCCTTAGACATGTAGAATCTTTGGAGCCTAGGTTTAATTGGAAAATGACGAAGAATTTTGTGGGGAACTTTCTTGCCCTTACCATTGTCAGCTTGCCATCTAGATTCCCCACATTTTGGGCACTTATCTTTGTCAGCATTATCCTTTCAAAACAGAACACAATCATATTTGCATGCGTGGATCCTTGTATATGACAATCCTAGTCCCCGCAACATGTTTTTAGCCTCATAATAGAACTTAGGAAGCTTTTTGCAATTGGGAAAAGCCGCATTCAATAACCCTAGCATCATGGTAACTGATTTCTGGCTCCATTTGTGTAAAACCTTTAAGTGAAGCATGTGAATGATAAAGGATAATGTTGTAAAAGAGGTGCAGCCTGGATATAGCTCACACTGTGCTTCCCTTAAGAGTTTATAGAACTTTCCTCCTTCATCTTCATTTAAGTTGTATGTATTACTTTCACTTTCATCCTTTGGTTCAGTTCCTTCTTGAGGTTCTGTTTCAATAAAGTTTCCCCTGCATACATTATTAATCAGCTCATCTATCCTATCACCTTCTTGTTGACCATTGTTTCTGATGTCTTCATTATCGCCATTCCCATTCTCATTATCATTATTATCAGAGGTCCTATATAATCTACTATCGTACCTTTCCCCGTGATATACCCAATGTGTGTAAATCTGCTGAATCCCATTATCAAAAAGATGTTCCCTAACCACTGATGGATATAATCTGTTAACGTTCAAGCATTTGCGACAAGGACACGCTAGCATAGCATTACTACCCATATTAGACACGGCAAACTGCATAAACTGGTTTACTCGAAGCTTGTACTCTTCACAATATCTAAAATTCACTGACATCCATGTCCTATCCATCTTCAACACCCTATCACAATTTCACCATAAAATAAGAGAAAAGCGAAGTACACGGAAGAACTAAGAC
This sequence comes from Escallonia herrerae, assembly GCA_033070095.1. Taxonomy (NCBI): domain Eukaryota; kingdom Viridiplantae; phylum Streptophyta; class Magnoliopsida; order Escalloniales; family Escalloniaceae; genus Escallonia; species Escallonia herrerae. The sequence continues at coordinate 361,481 of JAVXUP010000464.1, forward strand.
ATTTCAAAAAGCAAACCAGTTTCATGTCATGACCAATAAGTTAAATGACCTATATCTTTCTAGCATTTTCATGTCACGCACAATCAATAAGATCAGACACATATCAAAATGCACAAGGTCTCTCATAAATACAAAAGACAATCTCACCATCCCTAATAAGGAAGTCTAGTAAGGAATAGCGAAAGAGGGTGAAAGAAAGCATACCGTTTATAGTTTTGCTTCAAAGAAGTGCAATTCTGGAGAGAGTCAGAAGCCCTATGCTTTTGATAATTTTTAGAAACCTGAACAAACTAAAAACCGCATATTATTCCCAGATATTAAGACAGTATCACCAATGCAACATGAACCCTAATTAGTGATAGTGTAGAATCTTTTTAGATCAAGTTTTTTCTATTTTACTTTTCAAGCATTGCAACAGTTTAGATATGACTACACGAGGGATGGAAACTATCCCTTGAAACTGTGCTAGGTGGTCTATAAAGCAGAAGCAGTTGCTGAGATATTCAAGACAATAATCAATGGCATTTGCCACAGGCCAGATCACAAGCAATCAGGCTATGCAAATAAACTTATGCTCAACCTCATGGTGACAGGGAAGATAAAATCCTCAGGAAGGAGTTTGGGAATTCTAAAAATGTAACTGAGAATGAAACAAATGTTAAAGGTCTTGCACTAGTAGGTTCTTTGGAGGATGTACAAAATGAATTCAGAATAAAAAAAAAGGATAGAGGACTGATAAGACAAAACATATTGCCATGAAGTACCACTACAGAGGACTGATAAGACAAAACATATTGTCAGACTTGGATTTGGTTAGATAATTGGCTACTTAATGGCCCTCTTGTACAACAATATGGGCTCAGAATTGTGTATGATGCTGCTAGTGCTTTGAATCTGAAAGTGAATGAAGCAGAGGAACAAGGGGGATGAAACATCCCTACAAGATCTTCAAGCTTAAGACTGTTGAACAACCAACTCTCAGCATATCATATTGTGGGTGGAAGTGAAGATTACACAAAATGGTTGCCTAACCTAATGGCAAGTTCAGCATTAACTCAGCTTGGAATGCATTAAGAACCAAAAGCCCTGCAGTGAAATGGTGGAAAATGGTATGATTTTCTGGACACATACCAAAATGTGCCTTTATACTATGGCTTCTATGCAAAAGGAAATTAAGGACCAAGGACAAACTTAAAGCATGGAATGTGGTGACTGAAGATCATTGCAGTGTATGCTTTGAGACTAGTGAAACAATTGAGTGCCTCTTTATGGAATGCACTATGGCAAAGGATATATGGAATCAGCTATGTAGGAAGCTACATACCCGATTGAGTAAACTAGCATTGGCTGTTACAGCTTACAGCATTTGGGAAAAGAGAAATCAGAGAATTTTCAGTGGCAATCAACAAAGGAGCTCTGAAATTATTGCAAAAATACAGAAATGGATGTTCTACAGAATCTTGAGCTAGCCAAAAGTTGTAGCAACTCAAACCAATAAGCAGCTGTGCTGCAATTGGGAGCTACCATTAACAGTGTTACAATCTTAAGCATTGTTGATGTAATTCTTGTAAAAAGCATAGAAACACACCGATGAAGATGTAAGATGATGTTGTTTTCATTGGTAATAGAATGACCTGGTACTAAAAAAAAGGGAAGTACACTACATTCGGAGAATGGTGAAAAAATGTAAACTCGTCGTTGAATATTTTTCAACTAAGTTAAACTGCTAGCATGTGGAAAAATATTGAAGACCACGAGACAAATGGGATTATTACCGATAATTTGAGGTCAATATGGTTTCATTTCTTGTGCAATAAAATCTGGAACTAGTGGGGGTTATCTACCCAGTTACTAACAAAATTCCATCGCTAATTAGCAATGTTGCTTTTGGCAATAGAGTAAGGCTGGACTATTTGTTATTAACGAACTCTTAGCAATTAGTGAAGCAAGAAGGAGATGTTGCAAAAGCTTTTGATGGCTTCTCCTTTACAAACGTGGAAGTCAAGGTCGCTTCCCACGAACAAGTTCTAGAGTATTTGCTAATCTAGGATAAGCAAATGACCTATAATGTGGTGCCTTAAAAGAGCCAATGAATTTGTATACAATGTGAGCAATATTCATGGAGTGTCATAACCTCAAGGTTTTATCTCCTCTGCCTTTATTTTAGACTTTGTGCACCATAGGTTCAGGATATCCATATATGCAATATGTTGTACAGATTGCCATGTTCTTTAGGTTTTCATATTCAATATTTAGAAAATATTGGGGAATGTTATTAATAATCATATTAATTTTTTTTCTTACTTACATTGTACGTATTAGGCAGAGTAGCAGTGTTGTAGTCCCAGCTGTTACAAATTGATATTGGTGCCTCTTGGAAACTCTCTTCACGAGACACATTTCTTCATAGGCAGCAGCCATTTAAGTTCTACATAAATTCCAACTTCTAACCTGCTACTAATACATCGATACTTCATCATATTCTTTCTATTAAATTTTTTTGCTTTTATCAAAAAACAACAGAGTTCTAATTTGGTTGGCAAACATCAGAGTTCTAATTTGGTTCTTCTTTCTCTTAGTACGCAGACTTAAGATAGAGAATTAGAGTCAGGCATTGTATCCTTGAGTCAATTTTTGGAGCAACAAGCCTACTGTTTCAGGGTTACGATGCAAGCAAAAATCACTGTCTTTAAAATAGTATTATGAATATACCTTGCTCATTATTGTTTTCCATTCTTTTTAACTTTGTCATGTCAATTGCACACGAGGGTACCTGAATACCAACAATGTACATGTCTATGATAAGTGAGCATACTAAAGGCATGCAACATAACAACACTTTTAAAGGCCTTTGAATCAAAGGGACCAAAATGTTACCAAATGCGGCCTTAATTTTTATCTGGAAAAAGACTAGAAAGTAACTCCCGATTGTGAGAGTTACAATCCTAGCTAGCCAATGCTTTCTAGAAGTCAACTAATTAATCGAGTACAACTCTTAATTTACTGAGTTCAATATGGTAAAGTGAATGTTTACATAAAGGAAGGCATGCATAATCCAGCAAGTATGTATAAAAGGACAGCAAAATCTACCTGTTCAACTTGAAATTGAAATCATGTTGTCATATGTCTTCATATAAGGTACCTTGTAACGATGTGTATTTCAGGGTTAGTAAGATTTAGAACCAAGGTCAAAGGAGAAAAACTCCTACAGCTTTCGAACTACAGAAAAAATTATAAAATATGCACACAGAGTTTCAAAGAAAGAATTACCTTCTGGTGCTTCAGAGATTCTTTAGTTTTTGATTTTCCCTAAAACATCAAACTGAAAAGATTTAGGGCTTTGTTGGGTCAATATAATAATTGTGGGAATCCTAGCTATGATGGCACCACGGAGCTTGTTCAATTTTTAGTGAAATCGTGAGATTGAAGTGATGAAAATGATAAGAGTGGGAATATAAGCTGAACTTACCAAGAAAGTAACTTTAATCTTCCTTTCGTTGCCCCAAACTATCACGATTTTGGTGTAGAAATGTCTGCCCTTAGCGAGTAAGAGATACACAAAACCGATCGATAAGAGACTGAGAGATACAGAGAAATGGGGACAGAGATGTGGAAAGAGAGAGAGAGAGAGAGAGAGATACAGACAACCATGAAGACAGCGAGTAAGAGATACAGAGAAGAGAGTGAGGGAGTCAGAGTTACAGAGAGACGAAGACAGAGATATGGATAGAGAGAGAGAGAAAGGAGGCGCAAAATTAAACATATTGCATGTCTTAATTTTTTTTTGGCCTTTCTTGACGAAGTCAGTTCGTCGTTGATGGTTAAAATTACTTCCAACCCCCCGCCAAAATCGATTTTCACTCCCGCGCCACTGTGCATTGAATATCTTGCGACGAAAATTTTAGTTCGTCTACAAAAATTTAGTTTTGTTGACGAATAATAGAACTTGTCAAGAAATATAACACTATTCTCGATGAACTTCGTATTCGTCGACATTTATCAGTCTTTGTTGAGGAACTGTTGTTCGTTGAGAAAGTGTTTGTCGCTAAATGGCAAATTTCTAGTAGTGAAAGTAGGTTTCAGTAAACAGGTTTTGACAGGTTTGATATGAAGTGATAGGTTAATGCTCCGGGAGTTCAGGGCGATGGAGCTCTGAATTTTGGTGCTGTTATAGTTGGTACCAGAGTAGTTCGACCTCATGGTTTAAGAGCTTAGGTATATGTGGAGGCACCAAATCACAGAGTATAGGTAATATGATTCTACATAATAGTATTTTATTTAACGAGAGTGGAGTAGGATGATGGTAGAGTTAAGAAATGCCTTTAACTTGTAATTGTGTTATTCTTTAGACACGCGTTAGTATAAACTCTAATAACTGTTAATGGTGCCCGTATGGTCCGCACTAGTAGCTTTGGTTATGGAGATAGTATGGAGGGCTTAGGGGTTCCCGATGGATGAGATTCCAACAAATTTGTTGAGGATGAGCAGGGATCCTTTCCCTAGCATTAGAAAGACCTACAGTAAACGATCTTTAGAGTGGACAATGTGCTATATGGAGGTTTTTATGATGCAGAGAGGTACCTCGACCTCATAGGGGGAATAACAAAACCCAGAATCGATGGTTGTCGTTCTGAACACTATGAACCAGATTATGATCTTGATGACAATAAATCTGGTAATCAGCAGCAAGGAGTACCAAATCTAGTTCAACCACAAGTACATCCTCAAGATGAGAGTACCTTGGGTGAATTTATGAAGCAAGATGCTCCTAGCATTAGGGGGTCATTCGACCCTATGGAGGCCAAGAATTAGATTAACGAAATGGAGAAATTTCTTTGAGTCATTCGCTGTTGTGGGAAGCAAAAGGTTGAATTTGCTATTGATAAACTAAGAGGTGAGGCCAATCAGTTGTGAAAAATAGTATAAAAGAGGTTGACTCATCCATAGTTGAATGGTATCACTTGAGAACAGATTAAGGAATTATTTTTCAACCGGTATTTTTTTACGAGGTTCATGAAAAGATGTCAAGGGACTTTGCTAATGTGACGCAAGCAAAATAAGAGTCAACATGTAATACCCGAGCCCTAAAATACTTATAACAAATTAAAAGTTTTAGGAACGTTATTTTTTTAAAATACTTAGCATTCGAGTGCATTTTTTTATCGACAATTAAATTTTTCTTTGTATCAGTGTGCATCATTAGTGACGATTTGTGAAATAGGATGGCGTAACACCCCGTAAATAATCCTTCTAGCTCATAAGTTATCATCAATGTTTATTTTGAACCATTTTGCAATAATAAAAGTTTCGGTTAAAAATTTAAGTGATTAATGAAAGTGTGAGGAAATTTTTGTGATTTTCCAATTAGGGTTTCATATATAAACCTAAATATGATATAAGGCACCCGTACTTGGTTTTCCGTTGGATACCTTATTGCAGTAGAGAGAGAGAGAGAGAGAGAGAGAGGGAGAGACCGCGGGAGAAAAGAGAAGAGATCGAAGGGAATTTTTTCCGCAAAGTTTTCCAGTAAGCTTGGTTTTAGAGATTTTATGCTTCATGTGTATAATTCTGTAGGTGCATAAATGGGTATTGTTTAGTTTAAGAGGGCTGTTAAAGGGTTAGATTTTTGGAGGCTGTGACTGCCGCGGTTTACAACAAATGAGCGGGTAGTAAAGAGAGAGAGCTGCGTGAGAATGCCCACAGGTATCGAGCTTTTTATGGATATAAGAGACAACATAGATATAGAGAAAGAGAATAAATAGAAGTGGGTTCATGCGAATCAGTGGGTTTGCGGGTTATCGTTTATATGTGTGGCAGTGAAGGGGTGAGTGTAGACAGCCATGGGTTCTACCTTGTGGAGATAACTGTGTCTGTGCAAAGAGTGTTGTGTAGCAGGTGGGTATATAGGCTGTGTAAACATGTATCCAAATATACGTGTGAGATGGAAAGTGAAATGTGTGTTGTGTGAATGCGTTGCGTGTGTGGGGTGCATGGGGTAGCTACGGTGATAGTAGCTGTGTGTGTACATATGTGCGTAGTATAGACTAGATATTTGTCTGTGTAAGTAGTGAGTGGTGCTGTGTGTTTTATTGTTTGCAGACCTGTGTAGGTATGTGTGCGGTTGTATGTGAGGGAGTAGCTGCTATGTGGCTGGTTATTTTAGTGATTGGGTGTGTTGGAAAAGATAAGTGCGGAGGGAAGACCCACTGCCGTGAGGAAGTGGGAGTGAAAGGAGAAAGATATGCAATTTTGAGTGTTGTGTGTTTACATATATGTGAGTGAGAGTTTGTGTGTGTAGAAGTGGATATGGTGTGGAAGAAAAGAGAAGAAGTAAGAAGGGTGAAGCGTAGTTCTTTGTGTGTGATACGTGTTTTGGGTTGAATGTATATAACTTCAACAAAGAGAGAGTTGCAGCTGGGAAAGAAATGGGTAAAGGAAATACATGTGTGTGCACAGTGCACACACACACATACATACCACGTGGGTATGTGAATGAAGGAGGAGGTAGGAGACCACTGCCACGAGGCAGTGGGTGTGAGAGGTCCGTGTGTGCATGTGTCTATTGAGTATTTATGTGTATTTAAATGTGTACAATGAGAAAGGAAGATGTACAATTGTGAAATAGTGCGTATCGGGTTAGCGTTAAGTGAGATGCGTGCAAAGGATAGCGTACAATAATTGTTAACGTGTAAACTTTTAAGATATAATACTTTAGGCTAAGTTAGAATTTCTGAAAAAAATTCGTAATTTTTTGAGAATCTATGTATTCTTAATATCTTCTATAAACTTAGATTTGAAATATTCTTTTGGAGTCTTTAAGTCCATGTTTTGAAAAAATAATATAATATTTTTTTTATAGTATAAGAAAGTCCCAGATTAAGTTTGGTGATTTTTAGAGTTGATTTGGTATAATTTCCCTAACGCATTGGTTTTTGCAAAACAAAAAATAAATAAATAGTTTTAGTGTCTTTTAAATCCAGATTTTTATTTCTATAATATTTGTACATATATTAAGGCTTTAACAAAAATTATGAGTCTTTATTTCTAACTAGGAGCAATTATGGTAATTTATGGGTATTTAGTGTATTTAAAGAGTTATTTTTCATTCAAAAATATTAAAAATTGTATTTTATTCCATGCTGTATTAAACTATAAAGAATGCTTAATAAAATTAAAAACATTTTTGATATATTTTCGAGTCTCGAGGAGTGTGACGAGTTTCGAGATAGGTTGGCCGTGTGTGGAACTCGCTTCGAATTTTGTCGTTTCGGGTAGAGAAATCGGCATACTGGGAATAGCTATATTAGGGTTGTGACATATTAGTGTTGATAGTGTTCTGATAAGTGATTTGTCAACCTAGATTAATTCCGATGATTTGATCGAGAGCGTGTTAGCTTCAGCTCATTACGATCGAGGTAAGGGATTTCTATCTGAAAACCAATTCATCAAATTGTCTTCGTATATGTTTTTCTGAACTGTTACCAAATTTTCTTTGGCATCTGTTATAAGTGTTATGAGTACGCATCGTTTGCCTTTAAATACCCTATTTTGAGCCTTACACAGTTATTGGACATTCCATTCGATGCTCAGTATTTCTTACTCCTTGAGTATCGATTTATTCATTGTGTGTATCGATTATTGCATTATGTACATTGACATGAGATTTTGTATTGGTGTGTTTTGGCGGAATTGGTGTATGTTGGAGAATATTAATGTGGGCTAGTACCTTGATAGACTAGCCATTGTATTGGTGTGGCTAATGCCTTGATGGACTAGCCGGTGTAAAGGGTTAGTGAGCACCGTCTTTGTGGCTTTGCTAAGTGATTACCTTGCACTGCCTGTGTGGCTTTGCAATTGTTCATGTTCAATAGCATTCGTGATTATTTGTATCGTATCCGAAAGTCATGTTGTTGTTTAATCGAACTAGTTATACTCCCTGCGAAAGCTCTATAAACCATCATCGATTGTATCTGTGAGCTATACCATCATCGTATTGCATTTGTAAAATATTTTGTAATTTCTTATTTTGAGTGACCTTACGGAGCTCTCAAAAGCTTACCCTCCTTTGACCTCCTATCCGCAGGTAGTGGTCACCAGTAGATTACTCGGGATTTTGGCTTAGAGCCGAGTGTGAATATTAGTGTTTAGTTGCCGGATTGGTCTTTAGAACCCCTGCGTGGGTGAACCTCTGTGGTTCATTATCAGATTCAATTTTAGTTGATCAATCATGATTGTGCACTTTGATAATACATTAATTGATGGTTAGTTACCCTGATAGATTGATGGTATTATTTGGTTAAGTTTTGAGGATGTTATTTTGCTAGCGTGAATGATCGAGAGAGTGTTAACGTTCTGGAAATCCCGGGATGTTACACGGTAGATGAGTTCGGGATGGGGTTTTCTTGCCTCGCTAGATTTGCAGTAAGGACGTTGCGAATGGAAGGGGATAGATGCTAGAGGTTTTAGTGGGGCCTTAGGCTTAAATTGAGAGATATAGTGATTTCTGCTCGATTGATGAGCTATATGGAATTTGTAGACTTGGTACGTGTTGTAGAGCAATCCAAGTACAACAACAGAGAATGGTATAGCAGAGGTGAGATAGATAGAAAGCTAGGCAAGAGTTTTCCTAGGGAAGATTTATAGAAGCTGACAGGCGTCAGCAACTTTTACAGTCGGCACAATGAGATGCCCAAGGCCCTAGATAGGGCAGAATCAGGGATTCAAGCCCATGCCGACTTAGGGACTTAGACCTGGGAGCAATTCTAGAACTCGATCAAGGTATGATATGGGACTTAGAGGAGCATAGAGCATAGGCGCTCGATCAGCTCAGGGTACTAGACTTAGACCATTACAGAGTTCTGCAGTCTGATCTATACAGAGTACTGGTCAGGGTGGTGGGTCAACTTTTTTGGCCACCCCATGTGTGACGTGTGGGAGGATTCATGCATGTAAGTCATGCTATAAAATTATCGGACGGTGTTTTAGGTGTGGCAGTGTGGAGCATCAAGTCCAAAACTGTTAAATTATTAGAGATAATATGTCAAATTTTCTTCCTACACCTACAGCTAGTGCATATGCTGCACCTACAACTAGTGCATCAACAAGTAGTGTTCCTCATCAGGGAAGAGGACAAGGTCCACTGGGCTAGACTCGGCAATTTTAAGTCTAGCAGGAACAGAGGCACGAGAAATTAGTCAGACTTTGCTCAATGTTCGCTTAGGATGCTACTACACCTGTTGACGTGGTGTCAGGTAAACTACAAGTTAGCCCGTTAGGTGTTCGTATATTATTTGATTTTGGAGCGTCATATCCTTGCATCGTTCATCTTTGCGTAGTGATTGAGGTTGAAGACCCATCCTTCAGGAAGTGATCTTGAGATAGGCACTCCGTTTTGAGAGTCTTTGACTGTTTTTACGGTTCTCTATAACTGTGCTATCCATGTTAAGGATAAAGATCTTATTGTGGATCTCATCCCATTTACTGTTCGAGGCTGTGATATCATACTAGGTGGGGATTGGTTTTCCTCTAATCACGCATTCTTAGATTGCTAGGAAAAACCCTAGTGATGTTCGGAAGTTCGTGAGGTATGAGTAATGGTTAAGTTAGCAATTTGATTTATGAGTGAGAATAGTACTTTCGGGAAGTGATTAGTGCTAGGTATGAAAGTTTGTTTGAGAGTACGACAAGAAATTTAGAATTTTCGTATGTCATCTCGTTCATTCCTTTGTATATTTAACTCAAGTGCAAATTAATTGAATGCCAACTTACTTTAATACGTCGGAGAATATGTCATTCATATTAAGTTGTCTTATCCCATTTTCAAGATATTTATATGCTTCTTTCGAATCTATTTGGACTTAATGGGATATTATCTGGCCTACTGGCTATGGGAAAGTCATGAATCCTATCAAAGACCAATAATCCTTACTGAACGTAATCGCTTTAAGTCATTGGGTTGATTTTGCTTCGTCATTCCTATACCATTGTTTCTATACCTGTCATTTTTTGGAATCCTACAAAAATTGTATTATGAATCTCAATAGCCAATAGATACGATTTTGTTAAAGATTTTCGCATTTGATCGCCCAGCCGTGATTATTGTTAGCATTTGATCCCTAAATGTTTGATTGACATATTTGTTTGTTGTGATTATCATTAAATGTCTTGTTGTATAATCCTCAGTGTTTCTTGTTGATTGGTTGATGTGTTCCAAAATGGTAACATGTTATAATTGCTATTCATGTATAATTAGATTATCAGAATTTTATTATACTTTGCTCTCAAATGATTTGGAAATTGATAACATGTTATGCATGGCTGTGTACCTAATACTAGAATAGGTAGATTCTTAGGACTCAAATAATCAGTGAGTGAAAGTACACTTTGAGAACGTGGTTTAGATCTGAACAATCTATTTGATGATTTGATTTGAAGTTAACATTTGGCAGAACACGCGATAATAGGCCGCAGCTCATTTGTTTAATGAACTGAGAAATTTTAATTGTTCAACCAAAACAAATAATCAAATGATAAGATTATAAGATTTTTGCAAATGGTGTAATTGTGAGTCCTAAGTAATGTGATAACTTAGAGCCTTAAACTCTAATGAAAGTGCAATACATAGGTATGCGGAATCATATTTTTGCGTTATGTTAAGGTAACACATCTCTCCATACGAATTCGGTAATAGTTGGACTCGTTTGATTTAAGACACCGGAGTGCTCAGCGACACCGCAGTGGTTATAGTTTTTCGTCATTCTCTGAGGTGTAAGTGCTTTTAGGAATTGGTAACCCTATCCATGTTAGCTTTGGTAGAGTGCAAGTCACGTGTGACCAGAGCTCAGTACTTTAGTACACCTTGAGCTCGAAGTTAAGCTTGCCATCATTAAGTAGGTTGTGCAGGGGGTATAGTCTGGTATGTTATCAATATTATGCAGTGGAAACATGACAGATGAGGACTTGGTTTAAAACACTCTACGTGCATCGAATTTGGAATGACATAGATTTGTTTCAATGAGTTTCGTAATAGCTAAGTTATCGTTCGTGAAGTTCTGGAACAGTTAGAACAAAGTGATTGCCTGACAGGGTTTCAATTTAGCATTACGATTTAAAATTTAATTGTTGTGTTCGAGTATTCGTCATAAAGAATTTGGGTGCGAACGTTAGATGTAGCTTAGCTACTATGTGGTAGTTATCAGAGTTATGCAGTTGAAGCATAGTGCCTAGACGTTATAGGTGATAGGAAATCCAAGATCAAATTTCGAGGAAGAAATTTTATGAATGGGGAGAATGTAATATCATGTACTTTTTTGAGTGGTTTAAAAGTAATTATCTATGACCTAAAAAATAAACGGGCGTTAATTTTGAGCAATGCTCGGGTATTCGTCATGTACGGTGTTTGTTAGTATTTTTTCAGTTTGATTATAGCTATTGTCAAATAGTGAGAAATGCATTTTATATCAGAATGTTATTACTAAGCAAACCCTAATATCGAACCTGGGGTCGTTTTGAAATCTTATCGATGTTCACTTGGTATCCCATGCTGAGCAAATTCAACAATTATTTGTATTCATTCTTCTAAATTGTTGTGACTAAATTCGATAACTGTTCGTAATCGTTCTTGCTATTTGTTTGTGGTTATTCTGAAATTTTGAGTAATTGTTATTAAAACCTTAATTGTTTCGGCTATTTGAATTCCTATTGGTGCTCATTTTATTGAATGTTAAGCAGTGAATTTTCTTATTGATTCTATGATTGTTGTTTTCTGTGTTGACCTGGGAATCAGTGTTGACCTAGGAATCTATCTTGTGGAGAAGAGTTATAAGGGGTCTGAACCTGGGTATAATTATGCATGAACCTGGTTATAATTATGCAGGGTAGTAACTTAATGAGAACGTCTATTTATAGTACACCATGCATGTGTACACTCTATGCATTGCCTGAATGACATTGCTTCTGCCCAGAATCAACATCTCTGAGTCTGTTCACGTTGTAACTTACAATGATTGTTTCAAAAATGATGTTCAAATGAATGCCTTGATATCTGACAGGAGGGGATTGAGTTGAAACTCTTCCCCATATTGTGGTCAACTATTTGTAATTATCTGAAACCATTTTTCTTATTTCCCTTTGAAGTATCTGTGTTCGTCTTGAAACCCATATGTAAAATCATCATTGCATTTTAAAATGGTGGCTTTGAAATATTTTTTAAACGAGCGTGTTAGTATTAGGCTATGATTGTTGATGTTTGTTTTGAAACTGGGATGATTGTTAAATAGTTGTTTTGGTGTTTGTCTAGGATTGTCCTTGGTCAGTTTTGGCATATACCTATGACTGATTATGATTGTTTTGGAATTTATCAAATTGTTCATGACTGTCAAAATGTTTTAAAACATTAACGTCAAAAGGATTCTTTTAAATCGTTTGTAATTCCTTCGGTTGTCCTTGTACGACCTTATTGAGCCTCAAAAGCTCACCCTTGATCTAATTATCTTATGTAGGTAATGATCAGCTGTAGAATACTCGGAGATGGGCTTAGAATCTATGTGAGATTCCAGAGAGCCCACCACTAATGTGTAATAAGACCCCTGCGTGGGTTGGTACTGTTAACTCGTTCTATAAGAACTTGAGTTAGTAAGCAAATCTAAGTTTAAGCAGTTTTGTAATCTTGCATTTTTTAAGATTTTGAGTTGATATCTAGTTAGTGGCTCAAAAGTATGTGTCGGTAAACATGATTTGAGAGGTTTGACGTGAAGTTATAGGTTAACGCTCTGAGAGTTCGGGGCGATGGAGCACCGGATTTCCAGGCATGACGGGAAGGTATTAGGCACCCTATATACCCTAATTGGTATCTAAATTATTTTTATGTGATTTTCGTGATTTATATCCCAACATAAACATTAAAATAACAAAGTCTAAATTGAACCTAATTTGGTTTGAAATCGATAACATGCATCAAATGGCCTACGTACTCGGTCAGACAAAGCGGGATCAAAACCATTGAAGTTTGACCTAACCCTATAGGAGTCGGCCTAAATCTTCGGCTTTGATTCTACTTCTTCTAATTGAATAAAAATGAGATTTAAATCCATTTTTATTTTTGTAAACCTTTGACCGAGATATGGGTGTAGGGAGGGGAGACCATTTAGACTCTCCTACCCTAGAAAAGCAATGTAAAATTACCTCAAGACGGAGCTTGGTTAAACGACTCAGGGTGATATCAGGATGAATCCATGGTGCAAGTAGACCTAGGAAATGGGAATTATCTTGTAGAATCCTCACCAGAGAGTAGGGGTGTCAATATCAACCTAAACCCATTTACCCGTCCACACTCGCCATTTAAAAGACACCCAAACCCATTCATTTATTAATAGGATCTTAAATGGGTCAATATTTTAAAAACCCAATAAACCATGGGTTTAAATGGTTTATAAGTGGGTGCCCTTTAAACCATATAATTTAATTCTCAGAAAACTCTCAGCTATACCCAATGGACCAGCTACATTACCATCGTGACCAGCCGCCTTTGTCGCCGCCTCCACGTGCTGAAACTGACAACACCCCGTTGTCATCGTCTTATTCCCACCATCATCACCATAAGAAACAACACCCCATGCACAACCAAGCACCACCCTTACTTTATAAGATCTCGAGCGGTTTCCAGTAAAGACCTCGAGCTAGTTCCATAAATCAGAGCCATCTTGGCTTAGATCTATTGTAGATCTGTGTTTTGAGGGTAAAGATGATCTCCAAAAAACTGATGGAGGTTCAAACGGTGGCTTTTAGAGTATTTGTGGTGGTCATCAAAGGAGCGGGGAAGCAGTGCGGCGGGGCTATGGATGTTGTGTAAATCACAGCCATCTTGGCTCAGATCCATAATAGATCTGGTTTTGAGGGTAAGGATGAAAAAACTAATGGCAGCAGTTGCGGTGGCGTTCAGAGTGGTGGTGGTAGCCATCGAAGAGGCGGCAATAGTAATGCGGCGGGGCTGTTGACATTCTGGAATGCAGAAGAGCTGTAGTGGCAATCAAGATAGTATAGGTGGTAGTTGTCATCGCGATTGCTGTCGCAGTATGGTGGGGCTATGGTGGTCACTATACTCTAGTTTGGTAACGGGGCTTTGGTGGCGTCTACGATGGTGAGTTTTGTCAACTGTATGATGGTAGCTATGTTACAGGGTTGTTGCGATTGGATGATTTGGTTGTTGTTAGTGTGGCGACGACGGTGTTTGTCAGTGCAGCGGTGGTTGCTGGTGGTCGTAATGATGAAGATGAGGAGAGTCAAGATTATTTACCTGTGAACTAGTTATGACCCATTTAATCGACAAACAAATGGGTTGGTATGAATTAGCGACCCATTTACACCCAACCCATTCACACCGAAACCCAACCCACCCGCCAAGTTTGCCACCTGTACTAGAAAGAATGCTTAATTTCAAGGAAAAAAGGAATAAAATTTCTAGAGAGAAAACCTAGCCCCTAATACTGGAGCTCGATAGATCAACTTATAATTGTATAGAGCCAAAGAAATGGTAGAGAAGACTTTTCTCGAAACAAAGTCAACTTACTGATCGACATGTCATAAACCAACTAGTTCACCACTTAATTAAATAAGAGTTCTTTTGAATTATAAGAAAATTAGTTACCCTAAATTCAATAAAATCTCTTACAGGATTGGACCACTGACTGGATTAGACTCTAAGTGGGCTGGACATAATTGACTAAGTTAAGCTTACTTCTTATTACTAGGCCAACACCATTATGATAACAAACCTAATTATTAATAAAGCCCAATGAAAAACAAATAGATTAGACTAAAACACAGGGTGCCTATAAGTCCCCTGGGTGAAGGAACTTACTGGCGGGCAAACATAATCGACAATAACACATTTTTGTAATTAAAATAGGGAAGACCAAAAGATAGATTCGAGGACTGAAAACTTTATGCAGGTATAAGGTCGAACCTTTGTGATGTTTCATACGTATCCTTGGAGAGGGAATCAGACCAACGTAGTTCGGAGAGGGGCTACTAGTCAAAGCCAATGTACAAATGTGATGGATTGTCAAGTAACATCAACAAGGGTAACTGATATTGAGCCTCAACTAGAGCCGGAGCCAACAATATCAAAAGTTTGTTGCCAGAGGAGAGACGTGTTCCTAGATGCCATAGCCAACGTAACAACGATCAGTAGGAATAGTACAAGAGAACTCATAGCTAAGGGTTTGAGCGAACGTAACAATTATTGGTTGCCTAGACACGAGGTTAGATGCCAGAGCCAATGGAAGATCATTTAGGAATACTAAAGGAACTTATGACTAAGAGCCAGAGCCAACAGAACAATAATTAGTCGGTTAGCTGCAAGACGAACCTCTAGATGCCGAAGCTAACTTAACATGGATTTTTGTCTAGATGCACCAAAGACCAAAGACTCATTTTAAAAGCAGGAACTATCATAACAACGATGGTCGCTTAGCCATAAAGCATGCGCCTAGATGTCGGAACCGATGTTATAACTATTGGTAAATTAGGGATACTAGCAGAGCCAACATAGGATTTTGATTTGTAAAAGATAGGGTAGTAAAACTGCATATGCTTGGTTTTAGATGGGCACAATCCTACAGATGAAAAATAATAATATGGAACTAACTCAAAGGTTGAGTTAAAGTTTTTGTGTGTGTGTGTGTGTGTTTTTGTATTTTTTAATATGAATTAGATTATGTATATATATATATATATATATATATATATATATGGTTAAATGGACACCCATTGAGAACTGACTTAAACTCATGGATAATTGGGTTATAAAATAAATGACCCATTTAACACCAAATAATTAAATGTGTGGGTTTTACTGAGTTTTGAATGGGTGAATGAGTTTGAGTCTTAATTCCTACCTCCCAACATATACGAAGCATTTCTAGATGACAATGTACCAATAAAGGTACATTTATTAATTGTAAATTCAATGTAGTGGAAGAGACATCAATGCACTAGCATAACTTTTATGAGAAGTAAAAAAGTTTGAGAAGTTAGGTTATTAAGAAAAATGTGGGGTTGTTAAAAGAATCTAGATTCTAAGCATGTTAAATGTATTTGGATGGCAATGAAGTTATTGTTAGATATAAAGTCTTAACAACATCCACATTATTATAGGTAGTATATATGGTTGGCTTTAACAAATTAATCATGTACCTTTATTGTCATGGTTCTGTTTTATCTGAAGCACAAATCAATTCTATCAAAAGGACACCATTGATTAGAAGGTGACACATTAAATTAGTTTCACAAATTAATTAATTGTATTAAAAGGACACCATCGACCAGATGGTGACACATATTGAATTGGTTTCACAACTTAATTGTATTGTATTGTATTAAAAGAACACCATTGACCAGATTGTGACACATATTGAATTGGTTTCACAAATTAATTGTATTATAAAGAACACTATTGATTAGATGGTGGCACTTATTGAATTGGTTTTACAAATTAATTGAATTATTATAAGGACACCATTGACCAGAAGGTGGCACATATTGAACTGATTTCACAAATTAATTGTATTAAAAGGACGCCATCGACGAGACGGTGACACATATTGAATTTGTTTCACAAATTAAGTGTATTATATTCATCTTCCTTTTTTTTTTTTTTGTGTTAATGGACGATGAAGGGAACTAGCATCCGGTACCTTTTGACGTTATATTATAATATGTCTTGCTTAGAAAAAAAAATAAAAAATTGTATTATATTAAAAGGACACCATTTACCGGATGGTGACACGCGTTGAATTGGTTTCACAAATTAATTGTATTATTATTATTATTATTATTATTAGGAAACCATTGACTTGAAGGTTACATCAATGACACCATTGACTAGTTCATACACATGAATGATACGGTGCATCGATGAGTAAAGGCCGAGTCTTCATGCGCTTCCTTGTTAGGCAACACGATGCATCAATGACTAAAGCTCGAGTCTTCGTGCATGCTCATGGCAATAGTGATTTTTCTAAAGTCTATGTTGCTTCCGATTTGGATAACTGATGATTCTTAAGTTACAAAAGTATTATATAGGAAATGCTATGCCATTATTTTATGTTTTATCGGCTTGGAAAATTGTGTGAGAAATATAACAACTGATTTTGAAATGTACGTTGTCTTTTCGATTTTCCGGTCGAAGCTTTATACAGAAAGTTTGCAATGGAAGTTAGGTGTATACATACCTACACTCCATTAGCGCGTAAATACATGAATTATGAGTTATTAAAACAAAACCTTTGCAAAATGCGCTAGACTCAACTGAATATGAGTTACTTGTGTTTTAGTTATTACATACTTTTCTTAAGACTTGTGCAAGCAAAGGTTGTTTAAGTGCATTAGCTTTTGTGTTTACAAAAGTTATTTGTGAATCCAAAAACACATTTTTTGTTGTTGAGATACTTTTTTATGTACATGTAAGATGAGTTTTGGAACTGACAAAATATTTTGCTATAAGTTCAAAATAAGTGGTCATTTGGAATTTGAAACATTTTGGGCGGCAAAGTGAGACTGATAAAGCTTGAACTGTCTCGAGGTTTAGAAAAAATTAATGCTCATAAAATGTTCACAAGATAGATGTTGTATCTCGTTATGGAACACAAGACATTTAAAAAAGAAAGTTTAACTGTGTGCTTGTGAATACTTTGTTTGAAACAATAATAGCACTTTATGCATTTGGCTGCAGTAAAGCCATTTTTAATGTGGCTTAAAGCATTAAATAAGATGTTCTTTGCAGACATGAAGCATGAAAGATAGGAAGGGCAAGGGAGCTGTTTTTAATGTGCCTTAAAGCATTGAATAAGATTGTCTTTTGCAAATAGAAAGCATGGTAAATAAGGGGCGGGGGCGGGGGCGGGGGCGGGGGTAGGGGGGATTGAGCTCACACCCAACCTATTCACACCGAAACCCAACCCACCCGCCAAGTTTGCCACTTGTACTAGAAAGAATGCTTAATTTCAAGGAAGAAAGGAATAAAATTTCTAGAGAGAAAACCTAGCCCTTAATGAAAGCTAGAGGGATCAACTTATAATTGTATAGAGCCAAAGAAATGGTAGAGAAGACTTTTCTCGAAACAAATTCAACTTACTCGTCGGCTTGTCATAAACCTACTAGTTCACCACTTAAAAATAAGAGTTATTTTGAATTATAAGAAAATTAGCTACCGTAAATTCGATAAAATCTCGGATAGGATTCGACCACTAACTGGATTGGACTCTAATTGGGCGGGACATAATTGACTAAGTTAAGCTTACTTCTTATTACTAGGCCAACACCATTATGATAACAAACCTAATTATTAATAAAGGCCAATGCAAAACAAATAGATAAGACTAAAACTAAAACACAGGGTGCCTACAGATCACCTGGGTAAAGGAACTTACTGGCGGGCAAACATCATTGACAACAACACATTTTTGTAATTAAAAAACGGAAGACCAAAAGATAGATTCCAGATTCAAAACTTTACGCAGGTATAAGGTCAAACCTTTGTGATGTTTCCTACGTCTCCTTGGAAAGGGAATCAAACAATGTAGTTTGGAGAGGGGCTACTAGTTAAAGCCAATGTACAAATGCGATGGATCATCAAGTAATATCAACAGGGGTAACTGATATTGAGCCTCAACTAGAGCCAGAGCCAACAATATCAAAAGTTTGTTGCCAGATCGAGGAGAGACGTGTTCCTAGATGCCATAGCCAACGTAACAACGATAAGTAGGAACAGTACAAGGGAACTCATGGCTGAGGGTTGAAGCGAACATAACAATTATTGGTTGCTTAGACACGAGGCATATCCTTAGATGCTAGAGCCAATGGAAGATCGTTTAGGAATACTAAAGGAGCTTACGACTAAGAGCCAGAGCCAATAGAACAATAATTAGTCGGTTAGCTGCATGACGAACCTCTAGATGCCGAAGCTAACTTAACAAGGATTTTCGTATAGATGCACCAAAGACCAAAGACTCATTTTAAGAGCATGAACTATCATAACAACGATGGTCGCTTAGCCATAAAGCATGCCCCTAGATGTCGGAACCGATGTAATAACTATTGGTAAATTAGGGATACTAGCAGAACCAACATAGGATTTTGATCTGTAAAAGAGAGGGTAGTAAAAGTGCATATGCTTGGTTTTATAAAGGCACAATCCTACAGATGAAAAATAATAATATGGAAGTAACACGAAGGTTAAGTTAAAGTTTTTGTGGGTGCGCTTTTGTGTGTGTTTTAATACGAATTAGATTATGTATATATATGGTTAAATGGACACCCATTTAGAACTGACTTAAACTCATAGATATTTGGGTTATAAAATAAATGACCCATTTAACACCAAATAATTAAATGGGTGTATTTGACTGAGTTTTGAATGGGTGAATGAGTTTGAGTCTTAATTCCCACCTCCCAACATATACGAAGCATTTCTAGATGACAATGTACCAATAAAGGTACATTTATTAATTGTAAATTCAATGAAGTGGAAGAGACATCAATGCACTAGCATAACTTTTATGAGAAGTAAAAGAAGTGAGGTTATTAAGAAAAATGTGAGGTTGTTAAAAGAATCTAGATTCTAAGCAAAATGTATTTGGATGGCAATGAAGTTATTGTTAGATATAAAGTCTTACAACATCCACATTATTATAGGTAGTATATATGCTTGGCTTTAACAAATTAATCATGTACCTTTATTGTCATGGTTCTGTTTTATGGGAAGCACAAATCAATTATATCAAAAGGACACCATTGACTAGAAGGTGACACATTAAATTGGTTTCACAAATTAATTAATTGTATTAAAAGGACACCATCGACCAGATGGTGACACATATTGAATTGGTTTCACAAATTAATTGTATTAAAAGAACACTATTGATTAGACGGTGGCACTTATTGAATTGGTCTTACAAATTAATTAAATTATTATAAGGACACCATTGTCCAGAAGGTGGCACATATTGAACTGGTTTCACAAATTAATTGTATTAAAATGACGCCATCGACCAGATGGTGACACATATTGAATTGGTTTCACAAATTAATTGTATATTATTATTATATTAAAAGAACACCATTTACCAGACGGTGACACGTTGAATTGGTTTCACAAATTAATTGTATTGTATATTATTATTATTATTAGGACACCATTGACTAGTTCATACACATGAATGATGATGGTGCATCAATGAGTAAAGGCCGAGTCTTCATGCGCTTCCTTGTTAGGCAACACGATGCATCAACGACTAAAACAGAACCATGACAATAAAGGTACATTGTTAATTTGTAAAACCAATTCAATAAAACAGAACCATGAGTTTTGTTGTTGAGATACTTTTCAAAATTGAGGTGCTTTGAAGAAAAAAAAATAGCATGTACATCTAAGATGAGTTTTGGATCTGACAAAATATTTTGCTATAAGTTCAAAATAAGTGGTTATTTGGAATTTGAAACATTTTGGGCGGCAAAGTGAGACTTGATAAAGCTTGAACTGTCTCAAGGTTTAGAAAAAATTAATGCTCATTAAATGTTGACAAGATAGATGTTGTATCTCGTTATGGAACAGAAGACATTTAAAAAATAAAGTTTAATTGTGTGCTTGTGAATACTTTGTTTGAAACAATAATAGCACTTTATGCATTTGGTTGCGGTAAAGCCATTTTTAATGTGGCTTAAAGCATTAAATAAGATGTTCTATTGCAGACATGAAGCATGAAAGATAGGAAGGGCAGGGGAGCTGTTTTTAATGTGCCTTAAAGCATCGAATAAGATTGTCTTTTGCAAATAGAAAGCATGGTACATAAAGGGGCGGGGGCGGGGGAGTTTGAGCTATTCTTTAAGTGTCAAATGAGGCTCAAAATTTTGTTATAAGGCTCTAAATTGTTTAAAGTGTCAGAAATTGAGGCTCAAAAAATGTCGGAATGTTTCGTAAATTTTGAGGTCTCTTGAAACTGTTTTGGAAATTATGAGGTTATGCACAATACTGTTAATTAAAAGTATATAGGGTGATTTACTATTGATGGTTTTTCATAAAAGATCAACAACAGTGATTTTTTGGGACATTCGAAGGATGAAAGATACGGAAAACGCATGTATTTTATATTGGAAAAAAGATGGCTTTGTGTATACTTATGCAGAAATCAACTAAGTACGAAAATACTGAAATGTAGTTTACTACACAGAACAAACAGTATTAGCAAGAACAATTAAAATTAACTCACAGCAAAATCAGACAAACAGCAATGGAGAACCGAGGCGTGAATTTGATTCACTGTCCTTAAGACTTTATTCGTCCCGCAACGGTGCTGACGGTCTCTTGACGAAAAGCCTCCCAGGATACAACGGTAGCACTTCTGAAAATAGGAGCACTCCAAATCTTCAGACCCGGCGAACCAAAACAATGGCACAGAACTCTTTTCGGACACAGAAAACTCGGAGACAGAATAATACAGAAAATAATTTGAGAAAAAATTAAATTATATATGTAACTTCTGTAACTGACTCGTTTTTATACACAGTGTATTTCACTGTCACTGGGGGGTGCAACTCTTCACAGAAAAAACTGCTAGCTGGAAAGGTCACAACTTTCGGAAAAGAAAATAAATAAATAAATAAATTTAAATGTTTTTGTCCCAAAAAGAATAAAGCCTGATGGGCCCAAGCCCAAGCCACGGCCACGGCCACGGACCGGGACGGGGCGGGGCGGGCGGCGCGCGGGTGTGGTGGACCTAACCTAGGTCCTCCCTCCTTACAAAACATGGGTACCCCCAAGGGGCCCAACCCTTAGCTCAAGGCTAAGCCTTATAAGGAGACAACATTAACTTTATTCTTCTATGTGGGATTCTCTCTTCCCTTCAAGTTGAACCATCAACTTCAACGTCAATTTTCTCATTCACCTTCCATTTGTTTTAATCATGTGAATATACCATGATCATCTATTCCAATAGAGGATCATGAATCAATTTGTTCCTAACCAAAATATGGTTTAGAACCAATTAGAAAATTGAGTCAAAGTTGCTTCTCCACAATGGGTTTAAAACCCAATTCCAACAATCCCCCACATGAATAGAAAATTGACTGGACTCTATACGCAAAGAAACACTGACACAAGAAAGAGTTCTTTAGAACGACACTGCATCGAGATAGGTAGCCGATGGCCTTGAACCTTCCCTAGTGAGAACTATCGGATTTACTGGTTAACCAGTGAACGTGATGTCTTGAACTATTCAACCTTTAGTGTAAACCAAGACAATAGAACTTCACACAGTATCGCTCAAACATTGTTTTGAGGTTCTCATTGTTGTGTTCATTTTGGCCCTGAACAACTCCTGGTTTTCATGAGTACTCTTAGAGAATTCAGCCTTACAATTCTCATAGAAGCGGCCCACTTCTTACTCACATAGGTGACTTCTTATTAAGAGGTTCCTACTGCACCCCCCACTTGGATTTCCAAGATATAAGAGTCATTAAAAGCATAGCTTAACCTAACCTTTTTGTAGGTGCCACTGTCTTCTCATCATAGGAATGGATATGAGGGTTTGAACCCCCCACAGTGCTCTGTCTGAGTCGCATTTACATAATTCGGTTTTCCCTTTGAACCTAGATCTTGGGATCTCCAGTCAGCTAGGTAGGGTTTCCATTATGGCCACTCTTTAGTTCATAGGCTTAAGACCCATTCCCCTCGATGACATATTTACTTTCTCTCTAGTCAAAGCTTTCGTTAACGGATCCGCAATATTATCCTTTGACTTCACATAGTCAATAGAGATAATTCCACTAGAAAGTAATTCTTTAACGGTATTGTGTCTGCGACGTATGTGTCTAGACTTGCCGTTATACATACTACTTTGTGCTCTTCCAATTGCAGATTGACTATCACAGTGTATGCAAATTGGTGGCACAGGTTTAGGTCAATTTGGAATATCCTCCAAAAAATTACGAAGCCACTCCACTTCTTCTCCTGCTTTATCTAAAGCAATGAATTCAGATTCCATAGTGGATCTGGCAATACATGTCTGTTTAGAGGATTTCCAATAAATAGCTGCTCCTCCTAATGTAAACACATATCCACTTGTGGATTTTGTTTCATTAGAATCTGATATCCAGTTGGCATCACTGTATCCTTCTAATACAGCTGGATATCTTGAATAATGCAGACCAAAGTTTAAGGTATATTTTAAGTACCTTAAAACTCTTACAATAGCCATCCAGTGATTCTTCCCCGGATTGCTAGTATATCTGCTCAACTTACTCACAGCATATGCTATATCGGGTCTCGTGCAATTCATGATATACATTAAGCTACCAATTATACGCGAATACTCCAATTGAGATATTCCTTCACCAGTATTCTTTGTTAGATGTAAATTTACATCTAGTGGTGTCTTAACTGGACTATCATCGTAACTTTTAAATTTGTCTAGCACTTTCTCTATATAGTGAGATTGTGACAAGACTAGTCCATTTGATGTTTTGGTAATTTTCATACCAAGTATAACATCAGCCACACCCATATCTTTCATCTCAAACTTACTGGTCAACATTTTCTTTGTAGCCTTAATGAATTCATTATTGCTCCCGATAATGAGCATGTCATCCACATAAAGGCAAACAATGACATATCCTTTTTTCGTGCCTTTAACATAGACACATTTATCACATTCGTTGATTCTAAAGCCATTTTCAATCATGACTTTATCAAACTTTTCCTGCCATTGTTTCGGAGCCTGTTTTAGTCCATAAAGTGACTTGACAAGCTTGCACACCTTCCTCTTATGATTGGGAGCTACAAACCCCCTCGGGTTGCTCTATATAGATCTCTTCATTTAGATCTCCATTTAGGAAGGCTGTTTTCACATCCATTTGGTGTATCTCAAGATTATTAATAGCTGCAATAGCTATCAATATTCGAATGGATGTTATTCTTGTAACTGGTGAATATGTATCGAAATAATCAAGCCCTTCCTTTTGTCTATATCCCTTGACAACCAATCGGGCCTTGTATTTTTCGATCGTTCGATCAGCTTTCATCTTTCTCTTGAAAATCCATTTACACCCTAATGGTTTATTTCCAGGAGGAAGATCCACCAGTTCCCACGTATGATTTTGCATGATGGATTCAATTTCACTGTTAACAGCCTCTTTCCAATGAGGAGCTTCGGGACTCGACATTGCTTCACTGTAAGTACGAGGCTCATTTTCTAATAAATATGTTAGAAAATCAGGACCAAACGATGTAGACATTCTAGCTCTCTTGCTACGTCTTGGCTCATCTTCCTCTTGTGAGGGATCTTGGTCCATACTAATTCTTTCTAAAGAATTCCGTTATTGTGCAACTTTATGCGGAAACACATCTTCGAAGAAATGTGCATTCCTTGTCTCCATTATGGTGTTGACGTGTATGTCGTCAATTTCAGATTTATGCACTAAGAACTGATATGTCGAGCTATGGCTTGCATATCCAATGAAAATCCCATCAACCGTTTTAGGCCCTATTTTGACCATTTTAGGTGGTGGGATTGCTACCTTTGCTAGACACCCCCACACTTTAAGATATTTAAAGGAAGGAGGACGACCTTTCCATAGCTCATAAGGTGTCTTTTGCAACTTCTTGTGAGGTACTTTATTAAGTATATGATTTGCGGTTAAGACCGCTTCCCCCCACAAGTTATCCGGTAGTCCAGAATTTATCAACAAAGCATTCATCATTTCCTTTAAAGTACGATTTTTCCGCTCAGCAATTCCATTTGACTGAGGCGCATATGGTGCCGTGGTCTCATGAATGATACCGTGATCGGCACAAAATTTTGCAAGAGGAAAAACATATTCTCCACCTCTATCACTTCTTAGTACTTTGACTTTCTTGCTAAGTTGATTTTCAACCTCAATTTTATATTGCATAAATGCTTCCAAGGCTTCATCCTTGCTTCTAAGCAAATATACATAACAAAATCTAGTACAATCATCAATAAAAGTAATAAAATACTTTTTTCCTCCTCTAGATTGTACCACCTTGAAGTCACATATGTCACTATGAATTAGACTTAAAGGTTCCGTATTTCTTTCAATTGACTTGAAAGACGTTCTTGCCATTTTAGCTTCAACACAAATTTCACATGCATTATGTGAGTCAAAATTCATTTTAGGCAAAAATCCATTTTTCACTAGCTTTTGTATGGAACCATAATTTACATGACCTAATCTACGATGCCATAAATTAGGAGATTCCAACAAGTAAGCAGAAGAAATATTTTTATTCATATCGGAATTCGGTACAACTTTAGGCACGATGGTCATTACATTTAACTTAAACAGACCATCAGATAAGTACCCTTTTCCTACAAACATCCCACTTTTAGTGAGTACAAATTTATCACTCTCAAACACTAGCTTGAAACCATTCTTACTCAACAATGAACCTGACACTAGATTCTTCTGAATGTCTGGCACATGAAGCACATTGTTGAGACTCAATTCCTTGCCGGATGTCATCTTTAAGACCACCTTGCCCATTCCTAGCATCTTTGAAGAAGAAGAGTTTCCCATGAACAGATTCTCGTTATTGGCGCTCTCATATGTAGTGAACATACTTCGCTCGGAGCACACATGTCGAGTAGCGCCCGTGTCTACCCACCACTGTTTGGGATTTCCAACCAAGTTGACTTCGGATACCACCGCAGATAAATTCAAATCTGTCACATCCTCGGTGATTTTGGTAACTTTGGTCACGTTGGCTTGAGAATTCTTTCCTTTCTTAAAGTTTCCTTTGTTTTTGCGACAATCCTTAGCACGATGGCCAGCTTTGCCGCACACATAGCAGTTCCCTTTGAACTTCTTCTTCTCACCGCCTTTGAAATTTGAGCCGCTTGCTCCGCTTGGACCATCGGAATTGGAAATTTTCCTCCTCTTTGACGGACCTTGCTCAACCACATTTGCCTTGGCCTCTTGATGATAATTACCGGCCTTCTTCTTGGACTGGCGATTATCTTCCTCGATCCTCAATCTCACAATCAAATCCTCGAGCTTCATCTTCTTGCGTTTATGCTTCAAATAGTTCTTGAAATCTTTCCAAGTGGGTGGCAATTTTTCAATCAAAGCAGCCACTTGAAAAGACTCTCCAAGTACCATCCCTTTCGCATGAATATCATGCAGAATTAGCTGAAACTCTTGGACTTGACTTATCACAGTCTTGGAATCCACCATCTTGAAATCAAGGAATTTGCCGACTACAAATTTCTTTGAGCCGGCATCTTCCGTTTTGTATTTCCTTTCCAAGGATTCCCACAATGCTTTCGCATTGACCATTGGACTATATACGTTATACAACGCATTGTCCAATCCATTGAGGATGTAGTTCTTGCACAAGAAATCTGAATGCTTCCAAGCATCCACGGCAGCCACTGTTTGCTGGTCAGGATTTTCACCGAGATCTGGTGCATCCTCTTGCAAGAACCTTGCCAAATTCAAGGTGGTAAGATAGAACAACATTTTCTGTTGCCATCTCTTAAAATCTTTTCCGTTGAACTTTTCCGGTCTTTCACCAAGTCCAACGGAACCATGAGCAGGTGCCACATAAGGCGTCGCATACACAGTCCCACCACTGTGCTGCATGTTGGGATTAACTGGTCCACTTTCTGGATTGGTTTCACTAGTAGCCATTATTATATCTATGAACAAAATATAACAACAATTAATAAACAATCCAGTCTAACACAAACAAATAACGAAAATAGAGTATAGAAATCACTAAAATTAAATTCAGAAACTGAAAATAATTTTAGTATATGCTTGAAACGAAATTGAAAACACTGTTTGGAAATAATGTTTCTACACATGCAACACAAAGTGCGGAATAAAGTCTTAAGAATGTTGGAAAAAAAGATGTCTTTGTGTATACTTCTACAGAAATCAACTAAGTAAGAAAATACTGAAATGTAGTTTACTACACAGAACAAACAGTATTAGCAAGAACAATTAAAATTAACTCACAGCAAAATCAGACAAACAGCAATGGGGAACCGAGGCGTGAATTTGATTCACTGTCCTTAAGACTTTATTCGTCCCACAACGGTGCTGACGGTCTCTTGACGAAAAGCCTCCCAGGATACAACGGTAACACTTCTGAAAATAGGAGCACTCCAAATCTTCAAACCCCCGGCGAACCAAAACAATGGCACAAAACTCTTTCCGGACACAGAAAACTCGAAGACAGAAAAAATTAAATTGTATATGTAACTTCTATAACTGACTCGTTTTTATACACAGTGTATTTCACTGGGGGGTGCAACTCTTCACAGAAAAAATTGCTAGCTGGAAAGGTCACAACTTTCGAAAAATAAAATAAATAAAAAATAAATTTCAATGTTTTTGTCCCAAAAAGAATAAAGCCTGATGGGCCCAAGCCCAAGCCACGGCCACGGACCGGAACAGGGTGGGGCGGGCAGTGCGCGTGTGTGGTGGACCTAACCTAGGTCCTCCCTCCTTACAAAACATGGGTACCCCCAAGGGGCCCAACCCTTAGCTCAAGGCTAAGCCTTATAAGGAGACAACATTGACTTTATTCTTCTATGTGGGATTCTCTCTTCCCTTCAAGTTGAACCACCAACTTTAACGTCAATTTTCTCATTCACCTTCCATTTGTTTTAATCATGTGAATATACCATGATCATCTATTCCAATAGAGGATCATGAATCAATTTGTTCCTAACCAAAATATGGTTTAGAACCAATTAGAAAATTGAGTCAAAGTTGCTTCTCCACAATGGGTTTAAAACCCAATTCCAACATTTTATGTTGAACTCAATATGCCCACAAGAAAATTAGCACCGATGACCTTAAATCAAATATTCTATAGAAAAAGCCAAATCACATCATGCTTGCTTTGATGAGTCTTGATCCTATTTGTGTAGTTTATCAAAATTTATATTTTCCTAGCAAAGTGTCACTCCGCAAGAATAGATGATGTTCCATGTGTTGTATGATTGGTTTACATGCACTGAAAAAACAAGCACACGAGGGTATCGATCTTGACGTCAAACTCTTTTGTTGGCTGAAAAAGAGGATATTAACTTTTATTATATTATCTGCGGTTGTCAACGAACATGTTCGTATCAAAGATGATTTGTCGTACTAATTACGAGTATTAGCTATAAGTTAAACAGTTCTACATCGTTGCGCCGTATTTGTGGGAATACTTAAATGATATACACATATATCATTCATATAGAAGTGATGCATGTTTTTTTCTTCCTATAATGGCATAACAATTCTCATCAAACTACTTTGCGTGGAAGATTGTTTAGAAAAAGAAGAAAGGAAGGAGAATTTTGGAGTGCTCAATCATTTTTTGGTAATAGAAAGTTATAAGTTTTGAAAACCATAAAAGTGTTTTAAGATAGGGTCATTCTCTAGAGTTAATTTATGAAACTTTTGCAAAATTAGCTTTGAATTCTTTTAAAAAATACGTAAAAAATAAAGCAATATGGTTTTACTCTCGTAAAGCGAAAGTGAAAGCAAAAAGAAGGGCTTTTACTCAGGTTACAAAAGTTGTGGGATTTTGTAAAACCAGATGATTGAGACATCCCTTATATCTAAAAAGCCATTGGCCACAAAAGGTAGAGTAGCTCCTAGTTGTAGGCTATTGGTCACATGTTTATGATTCCTAGTACCAACCTTGCTCGCTACTAACTTGACCCTTGTCCTTACAAATTTGTATTTAATCGACATGTGTAGCAAATTAAAAGTGTGATGATGTTACATGAAACAAGTATTAAGTGGGCCATCAAACAAAATGGAAACATATAACTGGGGTAAGGGAGGTGTTGTCTTAAGAGGCAAGTGTTGCCTTAAGAATGTAAAAACATGTTAGTTATTGCATTATCTCTATTTGAGAAACTATTCTTATACCACTTCTTAACCAGACCTTTGTTGAAGAATTAGGTAAAAGTTGTGAAAGTCTAGCTAGAGACATGTAATGTAAATTGAGAGGGATGAGATTTAAGTTCAAATTTGTGCAAGTAACCTATATATGAAGATAAAATTTCTTGGAGACCGGAGATCCTAAGAAAAAAGTAGGGCACCAACAAATTACAAAGTGATTTCTCTTTTAAACTGAATTATTCTTGACTTATGACATAATGTCCCTCACTCCCTCCTTATGGTTGGTGTGTTTGAATAATATTGATGTGGAATGCCTCTTCCTTGACTTTCGAGAATATTCGTCATGGTAAATACTCAATTTTTGTTTGCTTCTCTAATAGTCTAGATAATGTTGATTGGGTTTTCACTGGTGTTTACGGCCATATCGATGATGAATTAAGAAGAGAACTTTGGTTAGAATTGTTGGAAGTTCAGAGGAGATGGTCCAAACCTTAGTGTGTGGGTGGCGATTTTAACGTCATTCGATTTTCATTTGAACAATTGGGAGAAACTAGTTACTCAGCTGCTATGGTGGACTTCTCTATCTTTGTGAATGATGCTGGTTTGTTGGACTTTCCTCTAATAAGGGCCAAGTACACATAGACTAATAATTTGAGGAATCCAGTCATGTCAAGGTTAGATAGATTTTTTATAGTTACAGATTGGGAGAACCATTTTAAGAATGTTGCTCAAAAAGCCTTACCATGAGTCATCTGATCATGCTCCGATAATATTGGATGCCAATTCTCTTCAGAAGCAAAGAATTTATTTCAAAACTCTAGGGAAACATGGTTAAAGCAGGAGATGAGAATTCTAAATATTTTCATTTGATGGCATCAATGAAAAGGAGAAATTTATGTTGACAACTCAAGGATAGAGGATCTTGACACTATCAAATCCCAAGCTGTCCAGTTTTATCAAAATATACTTACCGAACTTTTTGAGCATCGTCCTTTGCTGGATGGCATCCCTTTTAATTCTCTAATTCCCAAA
Source organism: Escallonia herrerae (assembly GCA_033070095.1). NCBI lineage: Eukaryota > Viridiplantae > Streptophyta > Magnoliopsida > Escalloniales > Escalloniaceae > Escallonia > Escallonia herrerae. The sequence goes on from JAVXUP010000464.1 coordinate 391,436, forward strand.
AAGTAGCAAGTTTGGAATCTCCTTTCACTGAAGAAGAAGTTTGGTCTGCAGTAAAATAATGCAAAGCTAATAAAGCGATAGGACCAAATGGATTCACTATTGGCTTTATTCATGCGTGTTGGGATATTATTAAAGTTGATGCGCTATAGTTTGCTAATGAGTTCCATGGCAGGTGTCGCTTCGAGCGGTCGCTGAATTCTACATTTTTGGTACTATTGCAAAAAAGAGAAGGGGCTGAATGCCTGAAGGATTTTCGTTCGATAAGTCTTATGAGTAGTATGTACAAGATCATTTCAAAATTATTGGCTACAAGGATCAACACTGTTATGAATGATATTATTTCTTCTAGCCAGCATGCTTTCGTAAAAGGAAAACAAATATTAGATGTGGCACTAATTGCTAATGAGTGTGTGGACGAGAAACTCAAGAGGAAGCAACATGGTGTCTTATGTAAATTGGATATTGAGAACGCTTTCGATCATGTCAACTCAAAATTCTTATTATACTTGTTGCGTAGAATGGGCTTCGGGGAGAAATGGGTGGCTTGGATTGATTTTTGTATTTCTTCTCCCTCTTTCTCTCTAGTTATCAACGGTGATTTTTCAAAGGTTCCAGGGGCTTAAGGCAATGTGATTCTATCTCACCATTTCTTTTCATAATTGTCATGGAGGCACTAAGCAAGTTAATAGAAAGGGCTATTCAATTGAATTGGATTCGGGGCTTCACAGTTGGCTCAGATGCAGAGTCTATAATGGTTAGTCATATATTGTTTTAAGATGATGTAGGTCCCTAAACACACCTAGGGGGAGAATAGGTGTTTAGAACTTTGAATAAAAATTTAAAACTGAATTTACAAAGTAATAACAGAAATAACAATTATAAATCAAGATAGAGATTTATACTGGTTCGGCCCCACCGGCCTACGCCGAATCCCCGAGCACTCCACACAAGGGAAACCTACTCGAGCCTTTCACTAAGCAGCTAACTTTGGGTGCTAGCTCAAACCGCAGTACAGATGCCAAAACCCTTCCAAGGTTTCCAACAATTTACAAAGGAAAAGTGATTTACAATTGAGATACAACTACAAACTCCTTCTTGAGTAGATATTACAGTGAATACAATAAGACCACGCTTTCTTAGTTGGGAAGATCTATATTCTTTCAAGAACCAAACTAAGAAGCTTACAAAAAACTTTTTCAAACAATGAACTCACTCAATAGAGAATAGATGAATGCGTGAAATAAGATGAGAGAGTATTTTGAGAAGAGTCAGAGAGATTTCACAAAGATTGGCAAAGGTTAGTAATAAATGCTCTCAAGGTCCCCTTTTACACTGGAGGAGAAATGAACCGTTAAAAAGGGAACATTGAAAGTTTGATTCGAATGAAAAATAAGTTCAATCGAATTAAAGTACATCTCTGAAGAATTCGATCGAATGAATCATAAATTCATGCGAATGAAAAGATAGAGTTGAGAGATGTTGAAGCTACTGAAAGATTGAGTTGAATGAAAACTGCTTTTCATTCGATTGAAAATTTTGCTTCGACTGAAAACTGTGGCTTTGACATGAAACATTGACTTTGACCGAAAACTTTGGCTTCGACCGAGAATTCTTGGCTTCGACCGAAAACTTCAGCTTTGATCGAAACTCTTGGCTTCGACCAAAAACTTTGACTTCGTTCGAAAACTCTGGCTTCGTTCGAAAACTCCGGCTTCAACCGAAAGTTCTCGGCTTGGCCGAAAAGTATTTTAAAGACACTGATCGATGAAGTCGAATGAAAACGGGTTTGCCTTCGAATGAAAGTTTCAGATTTGGTTCTTTACTCGAATTTCTGGGAGACCTTTTAAGAAAGACTTAGTAGCAAAATATAACAAGGATAAAAGGTACTTCCAGCTCTTGAATCTTCGATGTAGTCCAAGTTCAAGCTTTGTCCAAGGCATGATCTTCGTCTTTGTTTGATTAGGATAAGCCCTGAAATATTTATCTTAATAATTTTGTTAGATTAATGTTAGAAGTAATAATTTTTGAATCATCAAAATCAATAAGTCAACAATCTCCCCCATTTTGATGATGACAACATTAATTCTAACATAATATTTACATACTCCCCCTGAATAAGATAACCTTCAAACACAAACAGAGAATAAATGAATTGTTGTACTATTAACCAAAAATGTACAGTTCAAAAATGTTTGCAAATAGCTTTGTTCTCCCCATTTGTCAAATCAAAAAAGAGGGACAAACAACTAAACAATAATAAATAAAAATATCTAAGGCCGACGACGGCGAGCACCCTGAGAGGAGGAGGATGGATTTGTAGGCGGCGGAGCAGTTGTGGGAACCTCAACAACTTTGACAACACGAGGAAAGTGCGGCATCGGAGGATTGTATGGCAGATGTGGATTGAAAAACCATTCTTCGCCTTCGGTGCCGATGTGTCGAGAAAGAAAAATGTCAAGACGAGTGACTCAAAAACTAAGTTCCTGATCAAAGATCTGATGTGCTAGGTAATGGTTCTGCTCAGTCAGGATTCTTGTAGTCAGATAAGCCTGTCGATGATGAGCTTGAAAAGCGACGTCTTATTGTCGGTGAAGATCTTGCTGCATCCGAGTTAAGCTCTCCAAGATAGGACTGTGGTTGAGAGGAAGAGAGGAGATGTTGGAAGCAAGTTCGTTTAGAAGGTTATGAAAGTCAATTTGGTTAGAGAGAAGCTGAGCGGAGGAGTGTTGAACAGACTGCTGAAGGGAAGCAAGCTCATGGAGAAGGGCGGTATGGTTAGCGCCTACAGAGGCAGCGAGAGTGGTTTGAGATTCAAGAATTAGCTGAATAAAGGTGGAAAGACGAGAAAGGTGCTCGAAAAGATCAGAGTTTTCAGTGGATAAAAATTTGTCAAAATTGTTGTTGGAAAAATCGGTAAGTGGACTGAAGAAAGGGTCAGACGAGAGGGGAGAGGAGAGGTGTGCAGAGGCAGTGCAGAAGAGGAAGGCTCGGAGGGTGGAGGTGGTATAGAGGGAGATGAGTCATAGGCAGTGGTGGTACAGAAGGAGAAGGGTCAATTGGTGGTGGCGGTAAAGACGAGGAATGGTCAGTAAGTGGTGGCGGGTGAAAGGTAAGAGCCGGAGCAGGAGCAGGGAGAGACTCAATATGTGTCCATTCGGTAGCTACACATGCTCGAGAGAAAGAGTGTTGCTAGTAAGGTTAGTACAAATAGTGAAACCCGCATGATAAAGGGAAGTCTTGTCAAGAATGTGTGTGCTAAGAATAGACACATATTCCTAGACAGTGATAGGAAGCGATACCTGAAAGTACTCAAAAACCTTGGTTAGAAGAAGACCAAAAGGAAGATGAGCGGAAGATTTTTTCTTTTGGGCATCCATTACGAGTAAAAGAATACCCTCGATGTTTTAAGGTGAGCCCCAAATAAAATGGGTAAGGAGAATAATATGGAGATAGGTAAATGTGGCAAAAGAGCTAGAACCGCCAGAAAGGTTATAGCATAAAACATGGTGGAGTACAAGGTAAAGGAGAGAGAGATCGCCTAGGCTAGGTTTGCGGGGTCAAGAAATGGACTGGTTGTTAAGAATAGTTTGAGTCTGTTGAAGAGGGGTAAAGGGGCTATTAGTGCACCAAGTATTTCTGGGAAATACTATCATGGAGGACTGGTTGGTGAAACCTGGGATTTGGGCTAAAGTGGTTGCATCAAGGCTGATGTGGACCCCATTAACATATGTGGTCAGAAAGGCAGAGGTGAAAGTGTTAAAAGTCATATTAGAATAAAAATCGAACAAGACAAGGGTAGTAGACAGATGGAGGAGAGAATTGAAGGACATCCCATTTGATTAAAAAGATTGGTGAGGCCAAGTTGAGTCATGAGGTTGACGTCACTTAAGCGACCTGGTATGACCTCCCTACTAACAAAATTTGTACAAAAGTTAATTTGGTTCGCAGCGAACTCGAAAAAATGGGGAATATGAAGAATGTCGGTACTAGAAAGATAGGGACAGTTAAGCAGAGGGAAGGTAGGTGGAGAAGCAGAGGAGGACGAAGAAGCAGAAGGTGGTGGGGGTGGAGGAGGAGCAATAGTACCTGAAGAGGATAGAGGAGCCTCACAAGACTGGTGAGCAGGAGCAGTGGAAGACTGGCGAGAGCGGTGACGTGTTGGAACTTCTTCAGACTGGGGTGGAAAGACTGCAGGTAGAGGTGGAGCAGCGGTAGGTGGAGGGACAACAGGAAGAAGTGGCACCACTTAAGACTCGTCTTTATTGTCTGAAACGTGCATCACAAGGAGATGTTGACTTCGAGGACGAGAGTTTGAGTCCATGGTTGACAGGTGTGCAAGAGAGAGAAGGTAGAAATGAGACAGTGAACAGTGAAAAGGGTAAACAATAAAAAAATAAAAGAAAATGATTGGGGGTATATATAGATGAAGAGATTTCATTCAAATGAAAAAGTTTTGATTCGAACGAAAGTCGACTTTCATTTGTCCAATTGTCCAGTGGTAAAGAAGGAAGAAAAGAAAAGTATTTTCGTTCGAATGAAAATGGGTTTCCATTCGAATGAAAGAATTTTGAGTCGAATGAAAGTCAACTTTCATTCGACTGAATATTGTGCAGTGACCAAAACATTATATTCAAAAGAAAACTTTCATTCGAATGAAATGTTTCATTCGAATGGAAACTTTTAATTCGAAGTAAAGTTTTCGGTCGAAGGAAAACTTTTAAGTCGATGAAAAAAGATTTAATTCAAAGGAAAAACTTTTCCTTCGATTGAATAGATGAGAAAAGAGCTTAAAGACATGGATGATCACACATTCATAAGTGACGACGAAGAGAACAAGATTCAGCTAGAGGTTGAGTAAAAATATCTGGGAGCTGATCTCCCGAACCAACTCTCCTGAGTTCAACAAAACATTTCTGAACAATGTCTTGAAGAAAGTGGTGACGAATATCGATGTGCTTTGTGCGCGAATGTTGAACATGATTTTTGCTGATATCGATAACACTACTACTGTCACACATTTTGGGAATATTGTCTAAGTGAAGACTGAAATCTCGTAAGGTTTGACGCATCCAAAGAACTTGAGCACAATGACTTCCAGCCGCAACATATTATGCCTCTGCTGTGGAAAGCGCCACAGATGTTTGTTTCTTACTGTGCCAAGACACTAGTGCATCACCAAGAAATTGGCAAGTACCACTAGTACTTTTACGATCGACAAGACATCCATCATAATCATAATCAGGGAAATCTACCAAGTCTACAGAAGAATTTTGCGGATACCAAAGTCCTAAATTTATCATCCCAACAAGATATTAGAAAATATGCTTAGCAGCAGTAAGATGAGATTCTTTCGGACAAGCTTGAAACCGAGCACATATGCACACACTAAACAGTATATCAGGTCTAGATGCTGTAAGATACAACAAGCTACCAATCATACCACGATAAAGTTTGTTATCAACATCTTTACTATTTTTATCTTTGACAAGATTAACAATAAGAGAGATAGGTGAACCTCTAGGTTTAGCATAATCCATACCAAACCATTTCAAAAGCTCCTGTGTGTACTTGGATTGACTTATGAAGATACCTTCTTTCGATTGCTTGATTTGAAGTCCAAGGAAGAAAGTTAGTTCTCCCATCATGCTCATCTCGAATTCTCTGCGCATACTTTCAGCAAACTCTTGGCATAGATCATTGTTAGTAGCACCAAAAATAATATCATCAACATGAATTTGAACAATAAGAATATGCAAATTTTGATATTTTGTAAAAAGAGTGGTATCAACTTTGCCACGAGAGAATCCATGATCAATAAGAAACCAGCTAAGACGATCGTACCAAGCTCGAGGAGCTTGTTTAAGACCGAAAAATGCCTTTTTCAGTCTAAAAACGTGATTGGGGTATTTTTTATTTTCAAAACCAAGAAGTTGTTTAACAAAAACTTCCTCCTGAATTACCCCATTTAAGAAAGCACTTTTCACGTCCATTTGAAATAATTTAAAATTCATGTGACATGAAAATGCCAAAAGCATCCAGATAGCTTCAAGTCGAGCAACTGGGGCAAAGGTTTCATCAAAATCAACTCCTTTGACTTGATTGTATCCTCAAGTAACTAGTATAGCCTTGTTATGAACAATATGGCCATCTTTGTCAAGTTTGTTTCGAAAAACCCACTTGGTGCCAATGACCTTCTGTTGAACAGGAGGCGGGACTAGTGACCAAACATCGCTTCTCTCAAATTGATTCAGTTCTTCTTGCATGGCAAGAATCCACTTAGCATCTTTTAGAGCCTCAAAAATGTATTTAGGCTCTATTTGAGAAAGAAAAGCAAAATCAGCACAGAAAAGATTTATCGAGGAACGTGTTGTTACACTACGCTCAACATTATCAATGACTTGCTCCATCAGGTGACTGGAGAAATATCTCCAGCTTTTGGGAAGCGGTTGAGTCTCAGTAGTGTCTTTGTGGGATGATGTTGAACACTCCCCCTAATTTGATGAAACATTTAGCTACTTGTTTAATTCCAGATAGAGTTCTTCGCTACCATTACCTGAATGCTTCCTTGGATTTTTGACATCTGATTCTTCAAATACAACACGCATGGATTCTTCCACTGCAAGAGTCCTACGGTTATAAATTCTATATGCTCTACTTTTTAATAAATAACCAAGAAATATATCCTTGCCAGATTTTGCATCAAACTTACCCAAGTTCTCACGATTGTTCAATAAAACATTTGCAACCGAAAACCTTGAAATAATCAATTTTTGATTTTCGATTTGAGAAAAGTTCGTAAGGAGTTTTATCAAGGATTGGTCTGATAGGAACCCTATTCAACACATAACAGGAAGTGCTGACAGCTTCAGCTAAAAAATATCTTGGCAAAGAGTTTTCATGAAGCATGGTTCTGGCAATCTCTTGAAGAGTTCGGTTCTTTTTCTCTACAACCCCATTTTGTTAGGGAATTCGAGGAGTAGAAAACTCATGAGAGATATCGTTTTGATCACAAAAAGGAATAAAATCTTTTTCAAATTCACCATCATGATCACTTCGAATTTTTACAAGCTTCAACTCCTTCTCATTTTGTAGAACCTTTACAAGGCTAAATTTTTTTTCCAAAATCTTCATCCTTATGGGTTAGAAAAAGAACCCAGGTATATCTTCAAAAATCATCAACAATGACGAAGGCATAAAATTTTCTACCTGGACTGGCATTTCTTATGGGGCCAAAAAGATCTACATGAAGAAGTTGAAGAGGGTGAGAGGTAGAAACCACATTTTTTACTTGAAAAGATGTTTTTGATTGTTTCCCTGATTGACAGGCATCGCAAACCTTACCTTGACAAACTTTAACTTTGGTAAGCCTCTGACAAGCTCCTTTGAGAGAAGTTTCTTCATTAGATCCATAGGCACATGACTTAATCTACGATGCCACAACCAAATATCGTTGTGTTGAACAGAAAGTCATACTTCTTGAGAAGCGTCAGATGCATCAAAAGACAAAGTGTAAATATTACCATCTCTCTTACCAACCAAGGTGCCTCCATCTAAAGCATGACTGATCAGGTAGTGATCACCTTCAAACTGAACTTTGTGTCCACTATCGATTAGTTGACTGATGCTTATCATATTAAACTTTAAACCATCAACTAAAGACACATTATTAATGAAAATTGAATCGATACCTATTTTACCATTACCGATGATCTTTCCATTTGAGTTATCTCTTAAAGTAACAAGATCGCCATCCTTTGGGGTGATATGAGAAAACAATGAACGATCACATGTCATATGCCTTGAACATCCACTGTTGAGGATCCATTTGTTTAAATCCACCTTTGCTTTCAAGCATACCTATAATAGATTCTAGTTTCGTTCCTTTAGTTACCCACACTTTCTTGGGTCCTAGAAGTTTAGATAAATAAGATTTTGCACCCGAACTTGCTGTATTTTACTTTTAGTAACAGAAGAAGATAGTTGATTTCTGGCAGTATTAAGACAATTTTTAACTAAGTGCCCTTTCTTATTACACACTGTACAGAGTGTGGATGGTGAGCAGGAAGCAAGATTTTTGTTAAAGAAAATTTTATAATCTTTTTGCTTATTTGAAGGATCGTAACCAGTTTCACTTTTTTCAAAAACACATCTCTGTCTTCCCAGAAGAATATCCAAATTCTCTCTTCCTTGTGTAAATTTTAAAAGAGTGAAATTCAAATCCTCAATCTCCTTTTCTAAATTCCCTTTTCGTGTAAAAATTTCTTCCAATTGGGATTTTAAAAACTCATTTTCTACAGGGATTTTTAGACCTCTAGGAGATTGGATTTTAGAAGACAAAAAAGAATTTTCCTTCCCAGAAGCAATCATATAATTTTTTAAAGAAGCATTTTTAGAAACATAAAACTCAACTTTTTCTTCTAACTCTTCCTTTTCACCTTCAAGCTCTTCAACAGTGTTTATCAAAGAAAGAGCCTTCCTTTTAAGATAAGCATTTTTAACTTTTAACTTTTCATGATTTTTACTGAGTTTGAGAAAGGCTAAATCAAGCTTATTATAATCAAGATTTCTAGCTAAGATTACCTTCTCAGGGTGATCATCCTTGGCCATGAAACGTAGCTGAGCTACGTCATCGTCTTCGCTTGTTTCTTTATCACTCTCGTCAGAATCATCCCATGTCAGTAAAGGTTTTCTGGGTTTGAATTTCTTTTCCTTGAGATCTCGACCATTGCTGCTTGTTGACTTGTTCTTGAGCTACGGGCAATACTTTTTGATATGCCTACTTCTGTCGCATTCATAGCAAGCATCATAATTTTCTCTTGCATTCCAATCACCATTATTTCTTTGATGTGACTGGTTTCTGATTTCTTCTGATCTTCCCACCTCGTTTGCTTTTAAGAAATTTCTTGAACCTTCGAGTGATGAGTGTTATTTCAGGGTCAGAATCATCACTACTCTCTGCAGGCTCATGAAAGGCCTTAGCTTTGAGAGCTAAGTTCTTCTTCTTAGAGGTGGTTTCTTCTTCGTCATGAATCTTCATCGTGATTTCATGAGTCATTAAGGAACCAACCAATTCTTCCAACTTCAGCACTTTCAAATCTTTGGCTTCTTGAATGGCTGTGAGTTTCACTTCCCATCTCTTTGGGAGAGATCTGAGAACTTTTCTAACAATTTCCTTTTCTGGGTAGGTTTTACCCAAGAGATTTAGTTCATTTATAATAAGTGTAAACCTGGAGTACATCTCATTTATGGACTCGTGCTTCTTCATCTTAAAGGCCTCATATATACTGCTGGACCAACATGTTAATTTTGATCTCTTTCACCTGATCGGTACCTTTATGAGTGACCTCCAGCAGCCTCCACATTTCTTTCGCTGTCTCACATGTTGAGACACGATTGTACTCATTCATGTCAAGGCCACAACTGATGATGTTCTTTGCTTTGTCATCCATAGAGAACAGTTGTGCCTCATGAGCATCCATTTCGAGAATCCCTTTGGGAATCTTGGTTCTGTCTGGTCCATCCTTCATGGGAATTATAGGACCATTCTCTACAACGTACCATACATGTGTATCCTATCTTAGGAAGTTTCTCATCCGATTTTTTCAGTAGCTGTAATTGTCGTTCTTCAACAAAGGTGGCCTGGTGGTTGCTGAACCTTCTTTCATAAAGCGATCTTTAAATCTAGATGATTAAGTAAAAAAAAAATACCAGAGTACACGGCTTTGATACCACTTGTAGGTCCCTAAACACACCTAGAGGGGTGAATATGTGTTTACAACTTTGAGCAAAAATTTAAAAATAAATTTACAAAGTCATAACAGAGATAACAATTATAAATCAACACAGAGATTTATATTGGTTCGGCCCCACCAGCCTACGTCCAGTCCCCGAGCACTCCACACAAAGGAGACCTACTCGAGCCTTTCACTAACCAGCTAGCTTTGGGTGCTAGCTCAAACTGCAGTACAGATTCTGAAACCCTTCCAAGGTTTCCAACAATTTACAAATGAAAAGTGATTTACAATTGATATAGAACTACAAACTCCTTCTTGAGTAGATATTACAGTGAATACAATAAGACTAAGCTTTCTTAGGTGGGAAGATCTATATTCCTTCAAGAACCAAATTAAGAAACTTACAGCAAACTTTCTCAAACAATGAACTCACTCAATAGAGAATAGAGGAATGTGTGAAATAAGATGAGAGAGTATTTTGAGAAGAGTTAGAGAGATTTCACAATTCATCTTATTTCACACATTCATCACAAAGATTGGCAAATGTTAGCAATAAATGCTCTCAAGGTCCCTTTTTATACTGGAGGAGAAATGAACCGTTAAAAAGGGAACACTCAAAGTTTGATTCGAATGGAAAATAAGTTCATTCGAATTAAAGTACATCTCTAAAGAATTCGGTCAAATGAATCGTAAATTCATTCGAATGAAAAGATAAGAGTTGAGAGATGTTGAAGCTACTGAATGATTGAGTCGAATGAAAACTACTTTTCATTCGATTAAAAATTTTGCTTCGACTAAAAATTGTGGCTTCGACTTAAAACTTTGACTTCGATCGAAAACTTTGGCTTCTACCGAGAATTCTTGGCTTCGATCGAAAGTTCTTGGCTTAGACCGAAAAGTATTTTGAAGACAAGATAAAAGACATTAATAAATCAAGTCAAATGAAAACTAGTTTGCCTTTGAATAAAAGTTTCAGTTTTGGTTCTTTACTCGAATTTCTGAGAGACCTTTTAAGAAAGACTTAGGAGCAAAATATAATAAGGATAAAAGGTACTTCTAGCTCTTGAATCTTCGATGTAGTCCAGGTCTTTGTTCAATCCCAATTCCAAGTCCAAGTTCAAGCTTTGTCCAAGGCATGATCTTTGTCTTTGTTTGATTAGGATAAGCCCTGAAATATATATCTTAATAATTGTATTAGATTAATGTTGGAAGTAATAATTTTGGAATCATCAAAATCAACAAGTCAACAGATGATACAATGGTGTTTTATGAAGATTCAATCGACAGTCTATGTTACCTTCATTTTAGTCCTTTGTTTTGAGGTAGTTTTAGGCCTTAAAATAAATTTAAGCAAAAGTTTGTTATTTCTGGTTGGCAAAATTTTGAAGAAGGATAGATTATCAGCTATGTTAGGTTGCCAGGTTGGTCGTTTTCCTACCACATATATTGGTCTACCTCTCCGATCAAGTTTCAAATCATCCACAATTTTGGAGCCGGTAATCACTAAATTTGAAAGAAAGCTAGCGGGGTGGAAGATGAGATTTCTCTGTAGTGGAGCTGGGCTTACATTATTGAAAAGTATTCAAAGCAGTCTACTCACATATTACTTATCACTAGTTCCTATTCCTTCAAAGGTCAAGAATAAACTTCATCAAATTATGGGGAAGTTTTTATGGCAAGGTACTGAGGATCATTTTAAATATCATCTAGTCAATTGGGACAAGGTTACCGCTAGTAAAGAGATCGGTGGTTTGGGAATGAAGGATCTTGGGAAGTTCGATATTGCATTACTTGGCAAATGGTGTTGGCGATTTTAACAGAACGGGAGGGTTTGTGGAGGAAAATTATAGATGCCAGACATAGTTGCTCCAAAGACATGTAGTCGCTGCCAACTCCTTTCGGGCCTCATGGGTATGGGCTTTGGAGTGGCTTTTGCCAAGTTTTTGCTTCATTTTGGAAGGCTGCTAAATTGGAGGTTGATCCTGGCAATTCCATTTCTTTTTGGAATGATGTTGGTGCGGCAAAGCTTCATTAAAATTAGTATTCTATGATCTTTTCCTGCTATCTAATGACAAAGAGCAAACTATTGCTGAGGTATGTCTGACGAAGGGTCGATCAATTGTATGGAATCCTACCTTTTCGAGAAGATTGGAGTCATTGCGGGGTAGAGGCCTTCCTGCTGCTACCGTACAACTACGACAATAATGGCAAGGAGTTGGACAAAATTATATGGACACTAGAATCCAACAAAATTTTCTCTGTACGTTCTTTTTATTACTTGATTTATTCAAATAATACAAGCCTTTTCCCTATGAAGACGGTTTGGAATCATGTGCATCCTCATAAGGTCAGATTTTTTTGTTTGGTGCACATATTGGAATAGCATTTTAACAATTGACAACCTTCAAAATGGGAATTGGGCTTTTGCGAATAGATGCTTTCTTTGTTGTCACGAAGAAGACTGCACTGCAGTGGCACGTACATTACGGGCGGTGGGTGGCTCTTTCACTAATTGGTTTGCCTTTCACTTTTCCTAATTTTGTGAGATAATTTTTGGTGGCTTGGAGAATGCAAGGTCTATCAGATTCCTTAAAACATCTATTTACGGCTTTTCTGAGAGCAATTTTATGGTTACTGTGAAATGCCCGAGCATTTAGAAATGTGAAGAGATCTCCTTTATTGTTACGTGAATTGTTCTTGAAATATCTGTTTATTAGTATTCTATAAGTGGTGTTTTCTGTATTTTATATAGACTTGGTCTGTCTAATTAGTGGCAGTAAGCCTGTACTCATTATTATTTGGTACACCTCCCGTGTACCTTATCAATAAAAGTTACCCTTCCAAAAAAAAAAAAAGTACTGTTAAAGAAGGTGGTGTCTCAGGTCAAGTTGGGGCATTAGTTTTGGGTATTAGTAGGGCCTTAGAAAATCGGGAATTGAAATAGATCTCTGCCCACCTCTTAAAGAAGCTGGTTTCTTGAAAAGGGACTCTCGAGTTGCGGAAAGGAAAAATTTTGGCAGATCAAAAGCAAGAAAGAGCTTTCAATGGGTTAAGGATTTACTCCTTGAACATTTGTTCTGTACTGGATTTAGTCCTATACAGTAAAAAGAGGTAAGAGTTTAGGACGAGTAAAACCTTGTTCCTGTTTTGCTATAAAAGAATTTGTCTTCTTGGTGCAAAAAATAAATAAATAATTAAACAAATATTACCACAGGTATATTCAAAGCATATGCTATAGGTATATTGAATCTATAATGGTGCTATCATGAATCTCGTATGGGCCATAGTTTTCTGCTTGTCGAGTTGTTCTCTAGCAACATTTTTCAGATTCTATATGCAAAATAACGTCCTTTTTTTTTCGGTTCCATAACCAATTCAGCCCTTTATGGCATAACCCTTGAAACACATAGGTTGGATATTAATTTTAGTAGGACTCAAACTATTTCAATTTTTAAACATGTAACTACCATTTAATGTACAGAAGGTGAATTTATGTAGTACATTCAGTTAAATCCACCTTGTTATATATATATATATATATATATATATATATATAGTTGTGGTATCTAATAGTATAGTACTTGTATTGGAATGACTTTTGATGACGGTTTAAAGCAAACTAGAAAGATCTGGCACCATATGAAATTTTCATAAATGCATGCATGCATTGTAGAAGCATCGAATGGTAGAATGCAGAGGTAGTTTGAAGAAGGCGTCATCGAATAAAGTTAAAAAAAAATGAAGAAGAAAAAAGGTTTTTTTCTCAATCAAAAGCAACTCAAGAACCAACGGAATTATCTAAAGCAAAATTTTGGTGTATGATCAAAACTAATTAGAAAGACTAGAAATGGTTACGATCTCGGAACAAACACTATGAGTCGGAGCCCAGATGAGTGAGATAACTACAAAAAGGTACAATTTTATTAACCCTTAAATTCATTTCTAGAAATATGAAAAACTATTTGTGTGTAACTGAACTTTACATAAAATGTACCACTGGAAAATCCAAGTACGAAACAATTTTGATAAGCTAGACTACAATATGCAAATGAGATGAAAGCATCACTTGATGGTGAGCAACTGGGAAGGAAGCCTGGGGTCGATCGAAGGATGGGTTGCATACGATGGTGATCCATCTTTTCAAATACATGCAGACGATGACTCTGGTGTGGATCCTACACTCGATTCTCCAATGGATATGCTAAAATCAAAAGTCAAAATGCCATAAAAAAAGGCAAACCTGAGAACCTTGATGACCAGCTAGTCGCGATTCTTAAAACTTTAGAGAAATCGAACGGGCTAGGCTTGAGGAGTGCAACCGTCTTTTAAATGAGTTGCAAACGCTACAAATGACTGACCACTTATAGTCGTTGCTTGCAACATCTTTCCTGGAAGTAAAGCATACATGAAACAGTGGATGGTGCTCAGTCAAACACCAGAAGAAGCTAGAAAAACTTGGATACGTGAATTGGAAAAGGCTAGGACTAATGTGAAGTGTCGTTGGTTGGTTAGTGTTTTTATTAGGAATGCAACTAATTAAATGATTGTTTGGACTAGTAGGAAGTTGATATCATATCTTTTCTTTTCTTTTTCTTTATGTTTCCTATTGGAGCACGATTCTTGACATATATGTGTCTTTTAGTAATTAGAATGCCTATTTCTGCTATGATGTTGGTTATTAATGTTTCCTTATGGCATGTGAGCGTTATATTTATGTTTATCTTTTATTATGCTGAGGATCGACAAGGCATTATTGTTCACTTACATTGTTGTTAAACAGATTGAACATAATGATGATCACAAACCAAAAGGATGCCCTAAGAGTTTTAGCACCCGTTCTTATATTGAGAAATTTGAAACATTGACATTCTAAGAAAAGACCAGATTGATACAAGTTCCTTGCTTAGTGGAGGTTGATACGTTGACAAGACAATAAATGGAAATCCTGCTCATTCTCAAGAGGTTTTGAGGATGCACAAAGAAGAGTTTTTGAACATTTGTTTTCGCTTTCTCACTCTAGGGTGGCTCAAGGATAGGTATTATGTTTCCATAGGAGATAAGAGGGCAATGTTCTTGGTAGATCTCGTTAAAGTTTTAGTGATTTTTTTTTCTGGTGAACATGAGAATGCTTATGGACATAATTTTGTATTCAATTGTAGCTTATGTGGTCGTTCTCTTTTTGGTTGAAGGGTGCAGTGGGTGCACCAGGCGGAATGCTTATTCATGATGTCATACCCTCTAATTAGTAGGTATGATATGGAGGAAGGGGTGAATCTTACCAAAATGTTCTAGCTATATGTGACTTGAATATGGTTTTCAACTTGAATGGGCTGGTTGGGAAGGAGTAATACGACTCAATATTGTTAACAAAAACTATACGAGATCCTACTAGTCTTTTTTCTATTTTTGCCCCAGGTACTGAACATTGTGCCTTGCATATGATTTTGCAATTCATGTTATAGCAAGTACTAAATTGCAGCTAACACACTCGTAGATTCGTGGCACCTTTTCGCAATGTGCGTTATTGGTTGTCGGTTTTGCATGTGGTGATCATGCAAAAACAAAGGATGAGCAATTTAATCATGCACATGCTAGACTGAGAAATGTCATTGATTGTTCCTTTGAAGCTTAAGGCTCGTTTACCACTATTGGAGCAGATGCCATGATTATCCTTTCCAAGTACAAAGAATTGTTCTTATTGTTTGTGCAACAATACATAATTTTCTATAGAAAACGATTACCACAAGTTCTCTTTTCGGTCGACTAATTGACAACAAAGATATTTTTTAGTATATAGAGCACCATAACATAAATGTAGTAGTTGTTGGAGCGGTAGCACAACAAGCTGATCAAGTTTATATGGTTAACTTATCAGAGCATATTGCAACTCAACTATTTAATTTGAGGTCGTAGTTTATATATATATATATATGTAATAATGCGAGTTTGACTATCGAAACATTATTGCTAATTCTTATCCAGTGATTGGTTTGAATTTTTTGCGTTAACAAAGTTATGCTCACGATTGTAAAATTAGATTTGGAGTACGCATCATTGATACGGTAATATGTTCAATTACCCAATTGTTGAACAAGGTTGATAAAGTTTTAAAAAGCAAAAGAGTATTGGGGTCAAATCAAACAGTTTTTACGCTTCAATTATTTTGTTTATCAAACTGACTGAACTGATTAAGCACTTAAATTGTTGACAGGACGAATATCTTTCTCAGTGCTCAACATTCAATAGCTTAGAATTTTGCTTCTAAAAATTCAGAACTTCAAGCCTTCAACACTTAAATGTAAGTTTTATCAAACATGCCCTTAGTACATATTTCTCGTAACGATATTAGAAGTTATGTTTGCCTCTTAATGAGTTATATAACCATATTATGGTGGGTGTCTTAGTTATGAGAGTGTCCTTGATAAACTCACTTATATGAGTGTGGAAGTATGACCGCTTTTTATGAGATTTAGGCTGATTCTGTTGAGCACTTATGAAACTGGAAAAAGAAATAGGATAGAATGTACTGGCTTGAGAATCTTGCTTTCGAATACCTTATCATGTATGTGACGCGTTTATTCGTAATATCAAGTAGTCATTGTTTCAAAGCTGAGCCACTTTGACTCTAGCATGTGAATGTTTGATCGCTAAATGAATATTTCAAGGTAGAGCCACTTGCAAGATTACATGATATTCTATCTTGGCCCAACTATGTGCTATCTTTCTTTTCATCAAAATAAGTAAGGGATTGTTGGTGTATTTCATTAAAATTACTTTTTTCTATTTTGCAAAATCTTTTAGTAGTAACTACTTTATATGGGACTGTTAGAAGTAAAATCTTTTAGAAGTAATTATTATTATATGGGACTCTTAGAAGTATTGAAGACCTTCCAGTTTTTGTAAGAAGAGATTTTTGGAGTGTATGTTATAAGCTCTTTCATTTTCTACGCACAATATCTTAGAGCATGTGTAGTAAGAGACTTAGTCCTTTCGCATTTTTTATTCCCATATATCTAATTTTTCATAAATTATTAGTACAAGATGAAAGTGTAAAAACGTAAGCTTTCAAATTGTCGTGTTCACTAAAGATTGTTAGAATGATTGACATGTTTTTGTTAGGCAAAGAAGGGTATTGGCCAAAACTTTAGGACTTATTTAGGATGATCCCCGGGGCAGCACATTAGGACTTATTGCACTGATACATTTCATAAGGGTTCAAACTGTAGAAATCGAGGGAGTTTGTGCCTCAACTCAGTTTTAACATATTTGTCTTCAAGGTGAAGCCTTTGGACATTTAATGGTACTTTGTTCGATACATACAGTGTCACTTTTCTTAGGGACATTGAAGTAAATGTATTTGTCATACGCATGGCTAACAAAGTTAATTGTTCTTGTACTTTTCTTTTGTCAATTTCCTGTGTTTATTTTTGTGTATGTGAACTTGCGAACATATGACATTTTCTGGCCTCTCATTGAAAAACAAAGGAAAAAAGAGAGAATTCGGCGCAATCACCAAAGACCGTATGTAGATGGCGAGATCAAATATCTAATTTTTCTAAAATCTCATGCAATCACCAAAGACCGTATGGTCTTCTTACCTTATCACTAGGATGAATACGTTCCGCATAGATTGTCAGAGCTTTGACTAAATGGATTTGCTGGAATCATAACATCCAAACAATTAGTATCCAAATGATTATCCACCATAAATTAACTGAGCTTTGACTATTATCACATTAGTTAATAGTTACTTAACATGACTTACCTATCCCCAACATTAACCATATAAAGAACTCAAGATCGGAAGGTGATCAAGTGCCTCCTTCCAACTAGAAACTAAGGGAGTTTGCGTATCGGCGGCCATGGAACTTCACATTCTGTTCAAAGTTTTCATGTCCATTGGTGTGGTGGGTTTCCTGGGAGTTTTTCTTCGACTGTATCATGCGTTGGTGGTCAAGCCAAATAGGCTTCGGTCCCTGCTGAAGAAGCAAGGCATAAATGGACCACCGCAAAAGTTTCTTCTTGGAAACATCTTGGAGATCAAGAGACCAAGAGCAGAAGCAGTAACCAAGGCGGCTACCAATGGACCCCCTGCTTTCCACAATTGTGGAGCTGATGTCCTTCCTTTCCTCGATCCATGGAGGAAGCAATACGGTAGGTCACACGAAATTGTTGAAGTTTCTCCACTATGTCATATATACCCTCTATCCCACATAAATCGTTGAGTTTGACTTTATACACATATTAAGGATTTAAGTTATATATTATATATTTTTCATTTTATTATTTAGAGATAGGGAAAAGAGAGTTGGCTAGGAGAGAGATAATTGATCAGTGGAGTGTTAAGTATGAAGAGAAAAAAATAAAAAGTGTAAGAAGGTGGGGCAGTTGAGAAAAATGAGTTGGTAGAGAGTTAAATGTGAAGAGAAAAATAGAATAAAAAAAGTATAAAAATGGTGAATATGTAAAAATACGTACAGGTCTTTCTTAATTTGAAAGTGATCAATTTTTGTAGGACGACTCGAAAGGAAAATATGATCAATTTATGAGAGACGGAAGGAATATATATTATGTCCAATCACAAGAAACGTTTCGTAACCATGAAAGCATGGTATTGGAACATTTTCCTTACGTGCAGGTGATGTATTCATGTTTGCACTCGGTAACACACAAACTTTATGTGTGACTGAGCCTATTTCGGTGAGAGAAATAACTACATGCACATCATTGGACTTGGGGAGGCCTTTTAGCCACACGAAAGAACTTCACGCGTTGCTTGGCCGGGGCATTCTAAACTCCAACGGCGCACATTGGGCTCATCAAAGGAAAATCATCGCGCCTGAACTGTACATGGATAAAGTCAAGGTGTGTGCTTCCAAAAGAGAATTTAAGTGATGATCTAAGTCTCAAACTGAACTAACTCGTTGCAAGCTAGCAGGTAGAATTTATGGAAGAGAAGATGTAGTGAGTTGGTTCAGTTTTGGAGTCGTGTTATTTTATTCCAGAACTTAAATTAGCTTTAGATATTCGGTCTGGTTTTCAAATTTGACCATCGTCTACGTAATTTCCAAAAATCAGGAAATCCACTTGAATATTATTGAAGAACATAAGAATGAGTTTGAAAAAATAAAAAAAGCTCCACTTTTCTCTTGATAAGCCATCATGTCAACCTGAAAAGCTACACTACGCATATTTGGAATTTCTCGTAGGGAATGTACAACCTGATTCAAGAATCTGCAGCTACATTGCTTGACACATGGGAAAGCATCATCGAGAATCAGGGTGGAATTGCCGAAATTAAAATTGACGAGCACATGAGAAGCTTCGCTGGAGATGTTGTATCAAGAGCTTGTTTTGGTAGCAACTTTTCCAGGAATAAAGAGATTTTCTCGAGGCTTAGAGCTCTAGAAGAAGTAGCCTCCAAGGCAGTTCTTTCCGCCAATATTCCAGGCATGGGGTAAATATGAGTTTCTTCTCCGACTTCAAACTACAAATTGAACTGCCAAAGCTTTTTATTATGTGTTTCGGGACTGATAAAATGAGATATTCATCATGTTTCTTTTTATAGTCTGCTTCCTACCAAAAGTAATAGGGCACGATGGGCATTAGAAAAGGAAGTTCGTGCGCTGATCCTGAAAGTTGTGAAGGAGAGGAATGAAGTTGGTTGCGAAAACGACCTACTGCAGACGCTCCTTGACGGTGCGAAAAATGCTAATCTCGGCCAGGATTCAATTCGACAGTTCGCAGTTGATAACTGCAAAAACATCTATCAAGCTGGCGGGGCCACAGCAGCTTTAGCCACTTGGTGTCTTATGTTGTTGGCCTCAAATCAAGAATGGCAAGATCGCGTACGTGCCGAGGCTCTTCAAGTATGCAACGGTCTTATCCCAAATGTTGATATGGTTCTCAAGATGAAACAGGTAACCTGCCAAAAGTTTCTATTTTACTGATCATCCCAGTGGTGAGGGCCTGTCTAGGCCACAAATTATTCGATGTTTAAAAAAGCTGAATAATTTTGGCAAGGGAAAGGAGGACTACTGCCCATTGAACAAACCATTCCAAAGTAACTTCCGATGGAGAAGCAGAAAACGAAATGAGCATTTGATATTAAGTACTATGAAAGTCACAGCTTTGAAACACGAAGACAGTCTCCATTTTGATGCAAATGGCTTCATTATTATTATTTTTTAGAGAATAGGCATATAAACCTAATTACTAAACATTTGAATTGCAGCTAGCGATGGTGATTCATGAAACATTGCGTCTATATCCTCCGGCAGTTGTTATCGGAAGAGAGGCATTGGAGGACATGAAATTTGGAGTCATTACTGTTCCGAAGGGTGTCAATGTTTGGACCTCGGTGACAAGGTTGCACACTGACCCTAAAATATGGGGTCCAGATGCATACAAGTTTAACCCAGAAAGGTTTGCAAATGGGGTGACTGGAGCTTGCAAACAGCCACACTTGTACATGCCCTTTGGGATTGGGCCCAGGGTGTGCCTTGGGCAGCATTTGGCTCAGGCTGAACTGAAAGTACTTATTTCTCTCATAGTGGCAAAGTTCTCTTTCTCACTCTCCCCTAAGTACGTGCACAAGCCCTCTTTTACTATGGTATTAGAGCCTGGAAATGGAGTGGATCTTTTGGTCAAGAAGTTGTGAACTTGAGGATATTCGGAAGGGAGAGAGACAAGAAATTCCCACTGGCTTCCTACTGTTAGAAGTGTCGTACTAATTCAACCTTGCTTGTATTTCTTATTGTCATGTGAACGGGTTCAGTTGATGATAAATTCTCTCCCGACAATTTCTCCCTCCAATTGGGAACAGAATTGATATGCCCAAGATTCAACCTCTCATGTAATGATTTGGACACGTTGTAATCAGCTGGTTTTGATTACCAAATGGCATTCGTTATTTCATTATCATATTTAATATTTGATAATTTGACTAATATGATAATGTCCTAGATTAAATTTAGAGACTTGTCATCATGATAAAGATCATGTTAACGAGAGGAAAATCTTTTACTATTTAAACTAAATTGTTCTTGATCATGGGATCATTAAGAATAGGACCTTGATGATGCGGAGAAATCAATATATACATGTGACAGCATATAAAGGATGGAGATTAATAGATCTCATTTACTAAATCACCTATAAGATGATGCATACGGATATATGTTAATATTACCATTAAACTGTTAATAGGATATTCTCATTACATGGTGTAAGACTTTCATTTGACATGAGATCGTCATGGTAATTAACAATTTATTTATCATACTTTGATTTCTGACACCTAATGCCATAGGGTGCTAGTTGAATGGATATTAGTTATTATTAAAAACTCGCAGAATTAATGATTGATCAAGAAGGAATCTATAATTTTGGTAATGAGTTTGAGCTCTATGGTACCATTAACTAACGACTATATTAAGACCTTGCCCAGGGCAAATGAATGCATGAAGAAAATGAGTTTCTTACCTTATTCACTGGTTGATTATAATTGACTTGAAACATAGTTGGTGACCTATTGGAATTTGACAGTTAAATCATATCCTAGGGTTAATCCGGAGTTGTAAAGATGAAAGGAAATATTTTATTCTTCTTCTTAAGGTTCTTAAAAGTAAGAGATATTATTTCATGCTATCTGGTCGTGAACGACCGTTGTTGATTGGCAAATTCATTGATAGCACCAAAAATATAATAAATAGTGGAGACAGTTTGAAGGTTTCCTATTTCGAATAGTATATAAATATATTAACAAGATATGTATCAGTATCATATGAGAAATAAGAGGATTTTTTGCTTGAAATTAACTCCGAAAGTTATGGACTTGATATGCTAATATACGTATGTATGTATGTGTGTGTGTGTGTGTGTGTGTGTATGTATACACACACATGGCATCATGTGATTACATGAATAGGTTTCCTATTTAGAATAGGAAACTAATTTCATGATATGCAGCAATATGTATTCGCACATATTAAGCATTAATTTCATGGACAAGATATGTGCAAGTCTGTGTGTGTGTGTGTGTGTGTGTGTTTGTGTGTGTGTGTGTGGGGAGAAACTAAAATGCTAGCACTAGCAAGTCGCCAACGCTTTGGTTAATATCCTTTTTAACCCCTCAACTTCTAAGCAGTTCACTTAAAATACCTCATACTTCTCAAAAGATTAAAATTGACTACTCTCAAGAATAAAACATGTCATTCCTGCCCAAAGGAGAATTTGGTCATAAAAAATTGGCATCAGAGTCTAATCAAAGGCGAGATTTAACCAAAAAACTCATGAAAATTTCTTGTTTCTTAACTCTTATGACAGGAATATACCCTTAAACCATGGAGTTGGAAAAACTGAGATGACTGAACTATTAAATCAAATAATGGTTGTATCTCACGAATCTTATCTGTAGAAATCTAAACAAGATAACATTTTAGATATTATTAGAATTACACAATTAATCTAAAAGGTTAGGAAGTGAAAAGCACGTCCTAAACTCAGATAACTTTTTATCAAACTTTAGAAATTATGACACTACCAATAAATACTATAGCAATGAAACTTCATATGTATTTGAAGAAGTTATAGCATACAATAGTAGTGATGGCGAAAGAAAACCCTCTTCAAGTGGCTCGAAAGACACCAAAGATCCTGTAAAGGGAATGGTTGTAGAAGGAATAGAAAAAATAATAAGTGACTACTTTGTAACACCCCGCACTTTTTTTGAGATGTTAGAAATAATTTTGAGAGATAAATAATTATTGGTTGGTCCGAAAAAAAAAATAGAAGGGCGATAATTTTGGGCGATATATGGATATTAGTAGAGTGTGAAATGTTAAAATGAGATCGAAATGATTATGGGGTCAAAATATAATTTTAGAAAGTTTTGGAGTCATTTTGTAAATATGAAATCTATGGGGGCTATGTTACAATTTTGAAAATTTTGTATGAGATGTGTCGAGTTATTAGAAAGAGAAATTCTTCTAATAGTGTCACCTCCTACTTCGCTTGGGTGACTAATCTAATTTTTATTATAAACCAAGCGACAAGATTTTAAGGCAAATAAAGAAAAGAAAAGAGAATTTGGGAAAGAGAGGGGAAAGAAGAAAGAGAAAACCAAAAAAAAAAAAAACAAAAGACCAAAGGAAAGAAACAGAACTCGATTGGGAGAAGAGGAAAAACAAAGGAAGAAAAGAAAAAGGGAAAGACAAGAAGAGAAAGAGGAGAGAAAAAAAGAAGAAGGGAAAAATCAAACCCTAAAAGGGTAAACTCTCTCTTTACTCAATTTTAGATTCTAATTGTTTTATTTTTGTCAGTGTTAATGAAGGTGTTGCTACTGCTACAGCTGCCATGATGCACTTGTGTGTGTGTGTGTGTGTGTGTGTTTTAATTGTGTATAAGGTTATGTATGTGTGTTATATCATGGTGTATGGGTTAGTGGAAAAGGTGAGGGATGGTGCAGTGTGTGTGATTGTGTTTGTGGTGATGTGCTTATTATGGGTAAAGGGGAAGGGGGAAGCTGTTGTGTTGTGAATGTGTGTGGTTTGTGTAAATTTGCGAGGGTGATGTGGGTGTTAGGGTGTATACATGAGTGTGTATGTTAGGTAATAATGTGTGTGATGGGTGGAATTGGATGGTGAAATGGAGAAATTGTGAGGGTGGTTGTTGACAGTGGAGAAACAGGAAGAATAAGGTGTCTCGTCTGTTAAGATGATGAGCTCGGTGGTGTTAAATTATGTACACTATTCACAGTACCTGTAGTGGTCACTAGGGTTTAGGCAGTGGGTTAAAAATAGTTAGAAGCAATTTGACAAATTGTAAAAAAGAGACATGTTATTTTTGCAAGATCTACACTGTGGAATTTTGTGTCCGTGAAGGATGCTAAATTTTGATAACAATCAAAATAGATTCTTAATTTATTTCATTTAGCAAATTAGGTTATTTTAATCTAAAATTTTTAGAAGAATCTTATCTTACTAATAGGTTTCAGTGTCTAAAATTTTGTGCCCTTTCAAGAGTGAGCCTCTAGACGCTCGATCCGGATACCGGTTAGGAATTTTCGAGCAAAAAAAAATTTGAAGCACTTTTTGTTTCAAAAATGACTTCAGGTTGCTAATAGGAATATTTCAAATATTTTTTAGATTTTTCTGGTGAGATAGCCACCCAGGGGTGTTTTGGTAATTTTTTCAGTTGAGAGGGGGCATTTTGGTAATTTTTCACACTATGTGGCAAACTGAGTGAAAACACATAATTGAGTGTTGCAAATTAATATCCTTACTATTTATCATTTTAGGTTCTAGCAGAGGAGGATTAGGACCGACACTCGAGAAAATTCTAGACCCGCTTAGTAATTCATGTAAGTACGTACATTAAGTCATCTCCCTACTTATAACCATATTTCAATTATAATATGTACCCACATGTTTATACGTATCAGTTAGAGATTTTGAAACCTTTTATGCTAAACGACTGTTTTTGCTTTAAACGATGAACAAGAAATGGAATTGAGCTGCCACGACAAGTTTATGAACTAATTGATTCTGAACCTTGTTTACCGTACTGGATGGAACTTTTTCTAATGGTTATTGTGCCCCACATCTAATGGAGAAAAGTTAGATTTTTGGTCCTTGTCAACTGGACGGAATGTTGACACGCAATATTGTTGCTAGTGGTCGCCCCTGCTTCCACAATAATGATCATCTCGGGGTGGGATTTTGGGTCCCAGTCAGTGAGACCAAACGCTGACTGCAGCATACCGATTGAGAGATTCTTTGGTTAAGCAGTTATTGATGATTATTGTGCTACTCTTTTACTATTCTACAGAACTATTTCAATCAAACCGTATATACAACCCTACGAATTATATTCGTTGTATCTTTAATTTTGACTGATCATCTGAGTTGAAGATCCATGGCATACTTGTGAATCTTGAAACCAATTTTTAGGATATGGTAAATGTGCTTGCTGAGCTCTAGCTCACTCCCTATTTTTTTAAGGCGAATTACCTAGACGAGGCCAACGTTGATAAGGATCCTAAGGTTAAGGCTAGTGGAGACTAGAAGTTGTGAATCCCCGTATTACTTTAACGTCCTTATGGCATCATGAATATTAGTCTTTTGCTTTGTAAGACTGTTAGATGAGTATGTAACCATAAAAATCATAGTTGGGTTGTGAGTCGGGTGTTTGAAATGATAAGTTGTTAAGTAATGTTGTGAGATTGTTTAGAAATAAATTAAAATAATGGTATGCACAGATTACATTATAACAGATAATGGGTGTTTTAAAGCTTTCCTAAAGAGATACCTAAGGGATGTTAGTCAAACAAGACTTTATCGATGGCAACAATGGTTCAACTATTAAATTTTTTATGTAGAATACATCTCGTCAGCAAAAAATGCACTTGCAGGTAGCCTAATCAGGGAATTATGCTTTATGAGGAGGGAGTTGTAACCTCAAAAAAGACTACTTAAATGGCTTTGAAAGAAAGGTATTAAGCAGGAGATCCTGAAGTCGATCTACTAGGAGAACCATCAGGAAAATCCGACTACTACATCATTTACCCTAAAGAAAAAAAAATAGTTCCTTGTCATTCACAAATCCTTCCCTAGTAACGGAACAAACGGTTGGAACTACTAACCCAAAAGCCTTAAAACAAGACGATACAAAATTGAGCATTCAAAACCAATGCTTAAGTTTTGGAATAAAGAGTAAGACTGAAACCTTGACAACAATGTGCCATAAACAAATAGGCAAGAAAATAATAAATTACTATCCTAACAACAAGGATCTCAAAATAAAGGTGGCAACTGAAGAAAATGAACAATCTTCAAAACAGAATGTTACCATAACACAAGCCATGGATACTAAAACAAAATCATTTTATGATCCAGGTTTATGTGTGGAGGGTAAAAATCTCTTTAGAAATGTCTGGTACTACCTAAGGAAAAATTACCGAAAAGAATAATGAAGAACCCTTAGCTCACTGATTATGTTAAGCACTTAGAAAAAAGGCTAATCTAAAAGATGAAGAAGGAATCGTAGTCTTACAAGAAAAAGAAGAAAGAATTTGATTGCTAGAAGAAGTAGAATCATTGCTCCCAGCTGATATCGCTAGTAAAATAAAAGAACTAGTCAGGAAGGAAAATGAACACGAAGAGATCCTGTGCAAACAAGAAATGAAAGGGTTCCTGAATTGGAATTATGGATGGCCAAGCCTCACACTAACATCAGAAAAGGTTGATGTTAAATGGATTGAACATGGACTCGTAGACACAATCAAAATAGACAAAAATGATTGGCAACTCACCGAGAATCTCCTAGATATAATTCAATATGCTTTTGGAATTATGAGATTCAGTCAAAAGATTATCACAGTCCAGATAATATCAACCTTGGCAGAAAGAAGCAAAACCAAGTTCTACCAGCCATACCAGATTTGATTCGTTTATCCATTAACTAATAATCTGATAATGGATTTCTACAAACCATTCTAGGATGAACTATAGGACAAGTATAATAAGAGAAAGATAAGATTGCAAGAATCAATTTGTCCATACAACCATTGAAAACAAGGTAGCCAATCCCCAAGAAGCATGTTTCTGTGATGGACGGAGGATAGTGATCCTGAAGGGGTGTAAAGCATTCATAGAACCCTCAAAACAGGGTCAAGATCTGGTAATCAAACTTTATGAACAACAGTCAAGGATAAGAAGAAACTGATCTGCCTAGTCATACTTTTGAGCTGTACAAGAGGGTTTGGGACCACATGGTAAGCATGATTGAAATGGACATAAGTGCTAGCAAAAAATGACAAAGCCAATAGAGAACATAATAAAGATGTCTGCCATAATAAAAGAAAAAAGATGACTCTACAATAAATAATAGAGGATTTTTTACTATTGAAGAATTGTGCTTGACCTTTTCATCTATAAAAAGGGGCCAAGGTAACAGCTAGAAGACAAAAGAAGTTTGAGAGAAGTGTGCTAAGAATAAGGGTGTGCAACAGTAGAAGGAACCATTCATTTCTATTGCTCCTATGTAATGTTTCCCTTCCAGTATAAATAAAAAAATATTGGTTTTAGTACAACGTTTTTCTACTGCACTTTTCAAACAAATATCCTAGAAACTTGAGAGTGTTTGGTAACAACCATTAGCCAATACTGAAGAACATAAGATGTCGAGCTGTGTATCCACTTGGTAAAAAGCTTGGATATGAAGCATGGTGGGCATACATTCAAGAACTAAAAACAATGTCTCTGTAAATAATGTATATCCTAAAATAACCTTGTGATTTTATATTGTACGTTACAAAGTATTATGGTGCATAAAATAATTTTTTTAAAAAGTTTTGGAGTTAGATTGAAAATACGTTAAACTGTTAGGGCTATCTAGCACTATTGAAGGGGAAGATTTAATCTGAACTGTCCATAAATCACTGATAGACGGCCGGGTCTCGTTGGCAAGTAAATTAAATTGCTTGCGGGTGCAATGGATATATATATATATATATATATATATATATATATATATATATATATATATATATATATATATATATATATAGCAACTATTTAGGTGGTGATGGTGTCAATATATTTGGCGGTGATTATGGACATCACATGCTTAATTATTAAACTGTATACATCAATGCATTAAGTTTGACGAACACATATAAGAGAGCATTCTTTTGCATTTTTTTTGTATGCAAGCAATTTCTTTTCTGAAAAAGAAATGCAACAAAAAAAAATTAAATAACACGAGACTGTTATTTCTAGTCCTTGGGGTTAAAAGCAAAAAGAAAATTATGGTTCAAGATTTCTTCAAGTATGGGGGGTCTATTTTTCAAGGATTGGACTCGGTGTAGATACACATAAAGACTTCGGATACTCGAAGAAACTTTTCTGCATCAAGAACCTATTTCCAGGCATTCTATCGAGGGTGGATTGCTTTTAGTGCTTCCGTTACATGTTATGAACACTATGCAATCCAACAATGGTATCAAAGCAAGGTTTTGATTTTAAATTATATTACAAAATTAGCATTCATGAAATTATATATTAGAACCTTGAATGATTTAACATTATAGTTAGAAATTATTTAATTCCTAGGTAGCATTGTTATTTTGAAGATAGATTATGGATTATATGTAATTGGTGTGTATGAGATTTCCCCAGAACATGGTTTTTTGTTGAACAAAACAATTTTGTGATTTAGAGGCATGTAAGACGTGTCGTTCCAGTGTAAGGGCTTGGATTGCTTGAAAAAGCATGTTTACCAAAGTGGACCAAAATTGCATGTTGATTAGTTTCCAGGAAGATTGCTCGGGACATGTCTCCATCACGACTCCGAAAAATTAGGAGGTGATCCTTACTAAATAATTATTTTTGGGATTACACTAATTGCATGTTATGACATGTTGAATTATGGTTAATTTTACATGCACACATGTTCTCTAGATAATTTTTAATTATTTGCTACATATGATGTAATTATTTTAGGCGCTAATTGGTGTGGATAACTTGAACTTAATTCAACTTTTTTTCAAGTGATAAGATCACATGTTGTTAAAATTGTTTCAATAATAATTCCCTTGCACTGGAAAAATGAGTTTTACAGAATGACATATCTTTTCCAATCAAGATAAAAAAAAGTTAAATTTATTTCTTGTTTACAGGAGTGGCCCGACAGCCAGGAGACTTGTAGTTCAAGAAAAAAAATAAAAATTGTTTATACAAATGATGCATAAATGGAAAGAATTATTTAAATTTGTACTATATGCCTGGATTACCATGGAGTATGAAATTTAACTAATTCTTTGTCATAGATATGGTTAAACTTAACTATACTGATAGGAGCGATCTTGACAACTAGGGGATTATGTGGCGTGGAGGTATTATGGAAGTTGTACAGGGATATAGTTGGTAAGACTTATC
Organism: Escallonia herrerae; assembly: GCA_033070095.1. Classification (NCBI taxonomy): domain Eukaryota; kingdom Viridiplantae; phylum Streptophyta; class Magnoliopsida; order Escalloniales; family Escalloniaceae; genus Escallonia; species Escallonia herrerae. Next base: position 420,108 of record JAVXUP010000464.1, read on the forward strand.
TTTAAAATATGTATGAGAAATGACTTGACGAATTCATTAACTCCACTAAAAAGAAGTAGTGATTTCAAGAACTACTGTGAGGGTGTAATGTAGTTTAATTAATTGGTAAAACATCATTTTCCAAGAAGTCCATGTCTTTCTGATATATCTGTTCGTATGTCATTGTGCTTTCTTTTCTTAATTTTAGATTTCTCAATATGCCTACTTTATCACCGTGCGGTATACTTGATATCAACAAACAGCTAGTTAGAGCAAATTTTGATGACAGGTATAGAAATTTGATGCTGAAGCAACTGAGGCTTATCAGAAGTACTTGGAAGAATGTCTTACTGCTAAATGCATCATTTTGGCGTCTATGGGTTCTAAACTTCAAAGGCAACATCAAGATATGGATCCACCTCAAACCATCGAACATCTTAAGAAGATGTATGTTGTGCAAAGCAAGGCAGCAAGATAGCAGTTATCGAGGACTTCATTTAGATTCGTATTGACTGCAAACTCTCAAGTTGGGTCCTATGTTCTAAAGATGATTGATCTTATTGAATAACTTCTGAATTTGGGGTGCATACTTGGCAAAGAGCTGTCTTAGGATTTGTTCTTGTAGTCAGTTCCTGAGTCCTTTTCACAATTTATTGTTAATTTGAACATGAATAAAATGAGTTATGATCTTCATGGGATGCTTAATATCTTGATTTATTATGACAGTCAAACAACATCTGAGAAGAAGAAAGGAACCCTCATGTAACTTGGCAACTCTTCCAAAAGCAAGGTTAAGGGTAACAAAAGATCCAAAAGAAACCTAATGTAAGGGTGGTGTGACCAAACCGAAGAGCAAAGAGGGCGAGGTTGACCAAACTGATGCTGAGTGCTTCGTTTGCAACAAGAAAGGTCATTGGAAGAGAAACAACAAGGAGTATACTGCCTCTCCGAAGGACAAGAAACAAGGTGAGACCTTAGTGGAAGATGTTTTCATGATTACTTTAGCTACTATTGATTCTTCAGTGTAGGTATTAGAAACAGGAAGTAGTTTTAGTATCTGCAATATGTTGTAAGGACTACAGATAAGTATAAAGACGAAGAAAGGAGAAATTAATATTCAAGTTGGGAATGGTCCAAAATTTGCAGTTCTAGCTGTAGGATTAATTTCTTTAACATTGCCTAAGGGCAAACTACTTGTGTTGGAAAATTGTTGTTACTTTCTAAAATGTCATACGCGTGCACAACTCTCGTTTATTGAATGCAAGATACTGTTGTGTATTGCATGCTTCATTAGGTCAGTTTCAAAGCTTTGTTTAGAAGGAAAAAAAAAAACAAAGAAAAACTTGTGCTAATTTCCTGTGTAGAAGTTCTTCCTTCATAATATATAGATAAAATGACCCTAATGTCATTCTTGTACTTCTTGAGACATAACTAGTTTGAAGACCTCACAAAGCAAGTTAAACAAAGAGATATAAGCATGATGGTTTCTGTTTAGCGTCGTATCATGAAAATGGTTAAATGTTATTTGAAATATTGGAAGTAATAACATCACTGCTTCCCTTTAAAAGTGACCAGACAGTTGACGGTTAACTAACCATGTTTTTTGGGGTTATAATTATTTTGGTTCTTACCAAAGAATGATCACATAATTGTGATGCTTAGATAAGGGATACGAATTTGGTGTTCTTTGTGAAATTGTTTTGTGGCTATGGGGAATGTTTTGAAAGGGAATTCTTTCGCTAAGTGTTTCCTTCCAAAAGAAATTTACCTTTGCACAGTGTTTGTAGCTTCTTTTACTTGCATGAAATGTCTATGTTCATCTCATATATCTGTTTGACTGCTATTGATTTATATGCGTTGCTATACTTTGTAGAATCTAATATCTACGTATATATATTTGGTAATACTTTGAGTCATTAATAGTTAATAACGAAGCCAAAGAGCACACTGACATGCTTAAATTATGCTTTATTCAGAGTACTATTGTCGTCTCTTTAAATTAACATGATTGTAATGGAGACTTAGAAGGACAGAAAGGTTATATACTAGATCTCTTGTTATGAATGTGTTACATATGTTCTACTTGAGGCAGTAGGTTTGGGAAGACAATTGTTTCCTACCATACATGTAAATTACAGAAGCAAGTAAAATAAAGTTGTAAAAGACACACAAATGAGGTTATTTAAAAGGAAATGATTTATTTTGCTTAGCCTCATATTCGCCATATGTGATTTTATTATTCTAACTGGACTAATTTATCTATCTACATTTAAGAAATGACCATACTTGTTTCTGCAAAATAGAGTTTTTAAGTGAGTTTATGCTCACATATCAAAGCTTCTGGCTAGCAAGACATTCAAAAATCAAGGCACAAACTTTTTAACAAAAAAGAAAAAGGTCATTTAAGTCTTCCATGATCTATGAGAAGAGGGGATTTCATACTTGTGTGATATTTTTAGGCTAATCGGCTTCTTATTGATTGCTACGTAATGATTTGTAGCAGGTGGATATTGGCATTAAAGGAATAGTAGTTCTATTGATCACATCAGTATGACTCCGAAGAGTGAGAATACTGATTACAAGTGTAAACCAGTAGCATCCCTTGTTGATTGACCACTGTGATTGCGGAACTCATACAAACTTTTGGACTGACCATGTTTACATGGTTTGCCCTTTATTTTATGGAGTATCTGGTTGCCTTCACGAACTTTGATAGATATATGATCAAATAAGGGAACATAAATGTTGCCTTGGAAGTAATGTACAGGTTTGGTGATTTCGTGAGAACTTGTAAAGGAATGGCACCTGTTATCAGACCTTTGTTAAAAATTTGTGTGTAAAATATAACAAACTCTACCTGGAGTCAAATGTTTGATGTATATCGAGGGAGATGGGACTTACGCCAAAAAAATGTATAAGTCACCTATAAGGGTAAAACCTCCTACAACCTCCAATAGGGACCGGAGATCTCAAGAACTAGGCAAAGAGACTGACGGATTATAATAGAGTGACTCACTACAAGAAAGCAGAGCGGTCGCTAATGGTATAATCGCGGTCGCTAAAGGTTTAAGATTTTAACGACCGCCGGTAAATGGTCGCTATAGGCCAGGTCGTTAAATTTAGTGACATCGTTGACTATATTTAGCAACCGTATTTGGCGGTCGCTAATTTTTTTTAATTTAAATATTTGATTTTTTAACATTTTTTATTTAATATATTATTATATTTTGCGACTGGTTTAGTGACCGCCTTTTATGGTTGTTAATGTTTTTAATATTAATTTTAATTTTTTTGATATATTAAATTAGTGACCGCTTTTTATTTTGATGCTAAACCTGATTTTACAAAAAAAAAAAATCAGGACAAATAACGTGTCCACATTCTATCCAAAAGCAATTCACATCCAATCTAATGTCATTCCAAAAGCAATTCACATCCAATCCAATACCAATGCAATGTTAAATCAGTCCAAAAATCGATTTAACCTCAGTTGAAATAGTTTTGAATGAATACGTTGAAAACTTTCAATGCATTCATTCAAAACCGTTTCAACCCCCTGTCCCGCATTCATTCAAATAACTTGTCGCATTCATCAAATCATAGATAAACATATGCATTAACAACAATAAAATTCATACAGTTAAGTACCGATGATAAATTAAAATCAATAAAAACAATCAATACATAAATCCAACCCCTATCGATATCACTAGTTGGCAGAACCACCAACCCCGTCATCATCTTCTTTATTCCTCGATGAAAGCACGTTCAATCCAACAACGTCCTCATCGCCCTAGGGGTCATTGCCACTAGGATCAGTATCGTCCTACACAAAGCCATGCAAATGATTCAACATAATCAAATCAAGATCACATAAAGAATGACCAAAATACATAAGTACTTGACATAAAGTTTGGGCCCGGGCAAAAGATAACCGCCATGGATCATCATCTGAAGGCGTGCATCAAACCTTGTGTTGAAGCGTGCTTCCTCTAAAGCATCTGTCGCATCTGCCCGAGGACCGCTACAACTGGTCTCGTCTGACGACTGAGGTCTGCTGGCTAGCAACGATCGTGAGGACTGACGAGGGTGGTCGAGTATACGATCCTTCCTAGAACCCCCCTGTAGCGTCTGACCACAATGAGAACTTGTCCAGTGTCTGGCTACCGTCTGCCTGGGAGTTGGCCTGAACTCTTTCTTTATATAAATTATGTATAGGAAAACAACGAAAATGTTAGAGAAATGCTACTGGCCACAACTGCGAAGAATGCAATAGGAATACAAGAGTTTTGTGCTCACTGCAAACTGCTCCACTCTCTCAGACACCCACTTCCCATCTTTCTTTTGGTATATGTGCTCAAAGCGGCGGAGCTTCGTAGGCGGTCTTCTCTCAGGGTCCTTTTCTGTCAACCTCAGATCGTGCACGGCAAATGGACGGGAACCGGCACTATGCTTCATCTTCCTCTTGCTGTGAGCCATCTCCTTGACTCGCTCACTCGGCTTCGTCCAGTCTGTTGTACTCCAATGCGGCACAAGCTGCCGCCACATGACTTTGGAGAAGTACTCGGGGTTATGGTCCCTGGTCATAGAGATATCCGTCGTACCTGCCCAAGCTAGCGCCCACCTCCTCTCATTGAGCATCCATTTCTTGTAGTTCTCGAAACAATGCCACTCCCAGGCCTACCTCCTAAGTTCTCGAGCTCCATCGGACTCAAATTTGAAATAGTCCTGAACACAATTTCAAACACAGTTGGCAAGAAAAATTCATCGATAATGTATTTCTAAAACCAAAGTAAAGCACATAAAAATACTGCGCTCCTTACCAAGAACTTCCCCCATACAAGTTCCTTGTTTGATTCCAACCACGACCTTCAAGTCAGTGTTAATTAGGGATAATCAGTGTCCATCAGTGTTAAATAGGGATAATTAGGGCTAATTAGTGCTAATTTGGGCTACTCAGGATTTATTATGCTAATTAGGGTTATTTAGTATCCATCAGTGTTAATTAGGGCTGATTAGTGCAATTTCTCGTTAATTAGGGTTGATTAGTGCTAATTAAGGCTATTTAGTATCAGTCGGAGTTAATTAGTGCTAATTAGTGCTAGTTCGGGCCAATTAGGACTATTAGTGCTAATCAAGGCTATTTAGTGTCCATCAGTGTTAACTAGGGCTAACTAGGGCTAATTATAGGTAATTAGTGTTAATTAGGGCTAATTAGCCTAATCAGTATTGATTAGTGCCAATCTAGGTAGCACGGACATGTACACTACATCTGACACCGCACCGATCGAGCAGCGTAGAGAGGTTTTGGACACGTGTCCGGAGGTGTCGGTGAGGTATCGGGGTGTCGGTAGTTGTCTGACACCATACCTCGACTCATATGAAATGTCAGTGCTTCATGGATGCTAATTAGGGCTAATCAATGTTAATGAGGGATAATAATGGCTGATTAACCTAATCAGACTTAATCAGCGGTAATCAGTGTAGATTAGCACTAATCAGGATTAATCAGTTGATTAGGGAAGACAATGCAGAAAGCATATGACAATTAATCAAAGACAAAGAATAATTTAAATGAAACACAAACCTTTCCGAGTTCTAAACTTGCTTCTTAAAAGGCAACAAAGTTGATCCGCTGCTAAAACTGCCTATAACCAAGACCACCATGGCAAAATACGAGTTAATTTCATGCTAACAATAATCCCCTAAGAAATCTTAGAGCAAAGAAGATATTGTTGATAAATACTATATACTCCGTATCATTTATCACATAATTTGTGTTCCCTTTAACAGTTTACATGAAAAATTAAATGAAACATAAACCTTACACTAGTCCAAACATTAAATGAAACACAAGGAATTCCACTTTTGAGTTCGCTCACAAGATTCAACATGAGGGAAACCAAATTACAAAATCTAGGTTTCACGGGAGAATAAGAATGACTTCAGACAAATTACAGCTTCCACTTTTGAGTTCACTCACAGAATTCGACATGAGGGAAACCAAATTACAAAATCTAGGTTTCACGAAAACTTCTTCATATAGATCAGATATCAAAATTCAAATGTTGAATCAGAACAAAGATGAAAACCATGGGAGCCATTCAGAAATGTGTCACGCGTGCCATCACTGACTGTAGCATCCTGGAATTCCCTGAAAGTTAACACACGCTCGATCATATACGCTAAGACAATAGAACCCTCAATTCAACCAATTTAGAACCATCAGTCTGTTAGAGCAACTAAACCATTGAGTAAAATAATATTCCTAGCGGACTATCATCGTTGAAACATCAAGTCTAAGTTAACAATTCTAAATAACGATAGTAACCCGCACATAAGTTTTAAAGAGCAACACGATCTTCAGTTCACTTGCTCACTTACCTCTAGTCCAATTTCAAGTAGTCTAACGCTGGCTACTACCTGCAGAAAGGAAGTCAAACGAGAGTGAGATTTTGAGAGCTCACAGTAAGGTCGCTCAAACGAAGAAATTACGAAACAATTACAGATGCAATTCAATGATAATTTTTTCAAGAGTTTCAAAAGAAATCATAACTGGTTCGATCAAATATCAATGAAATTTTCAGATAAGATGCAAACAATCACAGATACACCGACTAGTCCGTCAAGGAACTAGCCCACACAAATATACCGACTAGTTCGTTAAGGTACTAGTCCACACAAATACACCAGCTAGTCCATCAAGGCACTAGCCCACACAAATACACTGAATCCTCCAATACCCACCAACACCCGCCGAAATACACCAACGCATGATCTCATGTCAATTTAAAAGAATGACAGCAAACGACAATACGATGACTAAATCGATGCACAATGAAAAATAAATACAAGCATCGAATAGGATTTCCAGTAAACGTGCAAGGCTCAAAATAGGGCATTAAAGGCAAACGATGCGACTTTATCAAAACAACAAAATCCAAAAGGATAGCGATACCAAATCTGAAGAGCATATGAAACAATTATAAGAGGTTTGGTTCGGATGAAAATCCCTTACCTCAGTCCAAGCTATGCATTGCTATCAACTTGTTCAAAATCCTCGAGTCAACCAAAATTGACAATTTAATTATCAGAATACAATGTAGTCTCATATACTATGAACTCATAGCTACTTTCCTAGACATCACTCGCTTCGACACTCTTAATCTAAACCCAAAACGAAACGGTTCCCTTGGACAGTCAACTTAACCTATAACTCCTCACGCCCCGTAAAGTATTAAGATACCCAAAATTCATAATAAATCTATATAAAATACATTTATAGCTTAATACAGCCTAACAAGTTAAAATATAATTTTTTAAAATTTTTGAATATTTTTGTATTAAAATAATTTCTTTAAATACTAGGAAAGCCCAGAAATAGCTATTAATGTTTTCAGCTCAAACCAAAGTCCCAAAAATTTTAAAATAGCTTTAAAAAATATATGAGGACAATAGAGAAATTACTATCAAACATTAAAAAGTGTCTTAATTATTTTAAACTCATCCGTTTACCTAACTCCAATGCGGTACAACTAATCATATCAAATCAATTCTAAAAATTGTGAAACTGAAACTAAATCTTTTTAATACTAGAAAAACATCACTAAATTTTCCCAAAATTTAATAAGGACTCTCATGCCTCCAAACAAATTTTAGAAAAACTAAAATTGCAAAAAATATTAAAAATACCAAACTATATCAGAAAAATAGAAAATTTTCAAAGTAATTCAAATATTGCCTTAAGAATCTTTCCATAAAGTTTCAGCATTTTTGGAAAATGGTACATTGCCCAACAGCCTCATGTTACAACTGTGCAAGCACATTGTACAACCTTAATGCACAAATCCATTACAGTGTACCCACTTCTCTTCCTTTCTCTCAGCCACCGTCCAAACCCATAAGTTACTGTTCACGCAGCTTCATTTTCAACTCCTCAGTACAATTCAATCTATTAACATACATGTAAACACTAAATTAGTCTATGCATTCATGCACTCTACACACACTCAAACCACTTGCAAACAAACATATAATCCCACACCCACTGTCTCATGGCAGTGGGTCTTCTTCTTCTTCTTCATACACACACATGTTCACTCACATGTTCACTCACAATCTTACACATTTTATACTTGCATAACCTGTTAAAGAACACACCTTTCATTCACAACTATCACCCTAACCCACATATATACTCTACACCTCCAAGGCATCTTATTCATAAGAAAACCCATAGGTACAGCACAGCAAAGTCCCCCTTCTCACAGCCTCTCACGCAAACACACATACGCACACCATGATTTTCAGCTCTCTCATTACAGAAAAAAATTTGCAATAGGGTACCTTAGGCGATATTATACTTTCTAGCAAAATTTCATATTTTCCTGAAATTGTTTAATATTTGAAATATTTTTTGCAAGTTAAATTTTCTAACATTTGTTTTGAGTCTTTAAAATTCATATTAAGTTATAGAAAAACTATAGTAATGTTTTTATAATACATAGAAATCCCGGATTGATTTTGATAAATTTCAGAGTTGATTTGATATCTTTATCCGTATCGCATTTGATTTAGCAAAAACGAATAACTTTACAATATTTTTTTTTACTTTTTAAATTCTGATTTGACTTTTTATAATTTATATATATATTTTAAAGGTGTTACAAATATTATGGGACTTTTATTTCAGCTAGAAACAATTATGGCTATCTATGGACTTTTATCACATTTAAAGAAATTGTTATTAATTCAAAATTTCAAAAAATTTAAATTCCTGTTTATATGATGTTTTAAGCCATGAAAATATTTTACAATAATTTATTATCAATGTTTGATTATTATTAAGCCTGGAGGAGTGTGTCGGGTTTTTTTGGCTAGGTTGGTTGTATGTTAGGCCTGCTTTGGGTTGCGTTATTTGGGAGAAAAGTGAGAACTGTTTGGGTAGTTGGTATTGAGTTTATGGTATCGGAGCATAGAGTGTATTATGATAGATGGATTACCCAATTGAGGTTTATTCAAAAGGATTTTTATTTGAGGTTGCTTAGTTTAGCATAGTTTCGGACAGAGGTAAGAGATTTCTACTCGAACCGTACATCCATCAACTTGAATTTGTATTTATTCCATTGATTTGTTCGTGGTTGTCATTGAACTCTGAATTATGAATTGACATCTGTGTTTATTACTATTGAAATCTTATTTTGAGCCTTAATCGATTATTGAAACCCATATCGATGCTCATCTTTTATTGCATGTCGAGCATTGAGTTACATGTTAATTTGACAATTGTTATTTCTCTGCATATTGACATGGATGTCTTTATGTATTGAGACACATTATAAGAATAGTCAGATACTGCGTTGGATACATGCTAGTACCTTGATCGACTAGTTATTATACATATACATATGAGGTCTGTATCTATTTTTGCACTCCCTGTGTGGCTCTGCTCATCTGTCTGTGCTCATGTCAATATTGTCTGAATATTTTGCATTGTGTCTTGAAGTGATTTCTGTTAATATCTAATTGAAGGAATTGGGTTGAAACTCTTTTCCGTACTGTTATCGAATTATTTATGATCGTTTGAAGCTCTTTTGAAAATCATCATCAAAGTGAATCTGTGAATAGTTTTGTAATCCCTTTTGCTTGGTCCTTGAGCGACCTTACTAAACTTCCAATCCAAAAGCTCACCCCTGCCGGTAATGATCACCAGTAGATTGTTTGGAGATGGGTTTAGAGCCTGAGTGAGAAGCTGGAATATCTATCACCATTTTATTTAATAGGACCCCTATGTGGGTAAACACTGTTTAGCTCGTTCTATAGATAGCTTAAGTGTTTTCTTTTGTGACAATATATTGTAAAGAAATTGAGATATTACACTGATTAGAAGCTATGATATATACTAAAATTTGTTTGTTGAATCAAGGTTTTATGTTGTTGAGTGAATGAACGAGCAAGTGTTTGCTTTAACGCTCCATAATTTCAGGGTGTTAATGCTCTGGACTTTTGGGTTGTTATATATGGCCCCTCTATTGATGACCTAAAAGGGAAAAAATAAGTGAGTGAGCTAAATGCCTAGTACAGTCGTGGGATCCAAACCCTTGGACAGACTTTCCAGATTCCAGATGTTGTGCCTCATTAGATAGCAGCGAAACATACAACTTGGTCTCAACGGACCAGCCAAATGTGATATAAAATATCTGCAAAAACAAAATTACGGATATCATAGAATATTAATGGAATAGATATGAGATAGAGTTTCAAGGCAATAAACATGTTTTCATGCAGATACAAAAACCAAAAGAGGCATTTAGAAATAAAGTCAGACATGCCATCACTAACACGTGAGATAATATTCAGAAAATAAAATAATGATTTTAGCTTATCCCACGGAGCTAGCCCACGTTTCAATCTATAGACATAAAAGTCACATAAACTATAACATGGCTCTTAGAACAAGCTACACATATAACCTCTAAAACAGGCGAGACATCAAAAAGTCTCCTAGACGATGTAAACTTATAGGTTAGATATACTTGGTGGCCTAAGGCTCACACTAAGTGTCGCTCATAAGCTAAAAAAGGTCATATGAGAGAAACAAGAAAAGGGACTTGCGACACAATTATACTGATATAGCCAAAAATACGCCTCATATCTATGGATGACACATGGTTCAGGCCGGCTTATTACTGATTAGGCAGTTGCTAATTAGGCCGTTGCTGGCCTATTGCTGATCAAAGCAGTTACCATATCATTCACCAAGTAGAATCCTAAATAGGCCTTAACTCAATCAGCAAGGATTGACATGTGATCTTCTAGAATCTCAATTCGATTCTGATTAGAGTTGTGGAAGTCCTAGTTCTACTAGGGCTCTCCTTCCTACTACTATATAAAAGGGTCTAACGCTTTAGGTATGGACAATTACACACACAATTACATATTGTGTCTTACTGTTTCTTCAGAGTTCTACATTTTTAGCCATCTTTGACTTAAGCATAGGAACGTTCCCCGCCGGAACCCCACCCGGCTGTCACTCCGTATTCTCTTTTGATGGCTTATCTCTGGTGTGATTCCGGATCCAATTTTCAGCTGCAACATACGCCAAGACACATTAATTGTGATTAAATTGCAAATATAATCGTCGATATAAACAAACATAACAATTGCAAGAGACGTCAGGAGCAAACTACAAATTTGAAGGAATGAACTTGAAAGGTAAACTCTTATGATGATGCTGATTGCTGACCAAATCATAGGTGGAAGAACTCAACTTTAGAAAGCTTTACCATAATATAATAAGGCAATTCAAGAGATTCAGAAGCAGACAAGTGTTACTGTTTTAAGAAGAGGATAATAAGTCGGAATTAAGGACAATTAAGTGGCGTGGAATTACACAGGCGGCTGAAATTCAAAGTCTATCACAAAAGTCAAACTCTAGGGCAACGATTTAAACAAGACAGAAGGAAAGACGGAAAAATGCGGCAGCAGCCTGTGCAAAGAACTTTAAACTTGAATTTGACGCTAATGAACACAAGGTTTAGGCACTTGGTTTCCTCACAAATTGAATGGATTCACAGTTAATTGAATACCACACGATGGGTCTAGCAATAATTTGGATTTGAAACAGAAAACCCTTACAATATAGAGTTGATTGTTCTATCATTGATTTAGATTTCAATAACTATAAACTCTTACCTTTAATTGAACACTTCAACTCCCAAGTCTTAATCTGTTCAGACAAATTACATCAAAAGCGCTAGAAATAAATATATCCAAAAGTTTCGATTAGAATTCTAACTGTACCAAAAAAATATAGGGTCCTTACTACAACCCGTAATTCAATTATCATAAATACGATGCAAAATTTCAAGAGATCTCTTCCTAGGTTCCTTGGAGGCTAGTTTTCTTGTGCCCGTAGGGCAATCCGAAATATTGTGCGTAAAATGTTATATAACTAGAGATGCATTTATATTCCTAAAAGTATTAAAATAGTAAAATACTCATTGGGTATCTTAACCTTCCATAAGGGCAATAAAATTAATTTTTTTTTCAAACCATTGGATATCTTAATATTATTTTGATTGGCAGTAACATCACTGCTATTTGTCCAACTAACAGAATGAGTTGCACCTTTGAAACAAGGAAAGAAGAAAAAAATACGCTAGAAGCCTCGGAGCACTAATGCGAAGAACTTTAAACTCGAGCAGAAGGTCTAGGCACCTGGATTCCTCACAAATTGGACGGATTCACATCAATTTAATACAAAACGATGGGCCTAATGCTAATTTGGATTTTAAACAGTAGACCCTTAAGAATATAGAATTGTTTAGTCCAACATCGATTCCAATTTTCAAAACAAAAAATCCCTTACTTTAATTGCACAATTCAACTCCAAAGGCTTGATTCTTTCGGACAAATTATATCAAGAACCCTAGAAATAAATATACCCAAAAGTTTAATTAGGACTCAAACTGTACAAAAAAGTTATAGGGGTCTTGCTACAACCCGCAATTCAATTCTTGTAAATGCATTCTTAACTCAAAACAATGTACAAAATCTTAAGAGGTCTTTTCCTAGGGTTCTTTGGAGGTTGTTTTGTTGTGGTACTAGGTCAATCTAAATTATTATATGCCAAGTCTTATATACCTAGTTATATATTTATATCCTAGAGTTCTAAAATTGTAAAATACCCATTAGGTACTTTACCCCTTCTAATGTAAGGGCAATAACGTAATTTTTTTAAATCGTTAGATATTTTAAGATTTGTTTAGTTAACGAATATCACTGTTATTTGTTCAACTAATGATTCATCGTCTAATTTCGCCATAACCCCAGAGTAATTAACACAGAGATAAACTTGTATCAGTATCTCAATTTTAATTTAAACATGATTTTGATTCACACTCACTTAAATACATACACAGAGTCAGAGCTGAGGTTATACAGTTCACTAATGTGCTGCTTCATTGACTTAAAGTATTTTTTTTGTCAACGTCTGCGTCCTTGTCATATCTAATCAAATGGCCGTATCAAGAAAATACAGAATAAGTTGGCCATGTGAAACAAGGAAAGAAGAAACAAGTACTGCCGAAGCCTCTTAGCAGCTAATTTGTCAGGATATGGAAAGATACATGGATTCCCACGCCAACATCTTTCAAAATACAATTTCCTATCAATCAATTGGATGAAAATGCGACAACGTGGGTCATTGATCAGAGTACCGGAACATGGCACGACTAATTACTTGATTCAATATTTTGATTAAACAAATTTGCATTGATTAAACCTCTTTCTCTCCGTTCAATGCGAAAGATAGGTTGACTTGGCACTAAGATCTCAAAGGACAATTCTCGATAAAAGTGCATATAGAGTCATGATTGATCAAAATATTCACGCAATCAAGGAAAGAGATATTGCAAGTACAAGCACAGGTGAGTATTGTCCATGAAAACTTTTGTGGATATGAAGAATTTCAAATAAAGTAAAAATTTTACTTGGCGAGCTTGCACAAACTCATTGCCAGTAGGTCATCATATAAAGCGCAAACATATTGTTATTGAGGATTCTTGTATAATATGTGGCAAGGAGACAAAAACTCTTATGCATGTCGTAAGGCATTGCACTTTCGCGAGACTTTTGTAGGGTTTATGCAACTTGGAACACGAGAAATTTTGTACGAGATCCCTCGGTGATGTGGTGGATGATAGATATGAATGAAACACTACCGAGAGAGGAATTTGAGTTTTTCATCACAATTTGATGGTGGCTTTGGAAAAATAGGAATGATAAAAAGTACAAATGTCTTGAGAATGATGCTATGGAATTATACTCCCTAGCCTACCTGTAACATCCCGGAATTTTCAGAACGTTAGACACTCACTCAATTAGCTCATTAAGACAATAATATCCTCTACCTCAAAATACCACAACTGTCAGAGCAATTAAACCCTAAAATTTAAATCTTAGTAGACCATTTGAAGTGTCAAACCAGGTCTTAAAATCTTAAACAATAATGTTTACCCACACAGGGGTTCTAATGATGAATACCAAAATCTAATTCCTTCGCTTTCGCTTCCTCGGCTCTAAACCCTATTCAGGTAACCTACTGCTGGCGGTCACCTGCGGAAAGGAAGTCAAAGGGGAGTGAGCTTTTGAGAGCCCACTAAGGTCGCACAAAGATTTAAAATTACAAAACGATTTGGACAATTTTTCATATAAAACTTTTGAAGAGTATTTTCAATGAAATACAGCACTTAGACAAAGATGAACAAAACGAACGATTTTACATTCAAGTCCAATAACAATTTTTTGAGGGATTTTTGCTTTCGATGAAATCACTACAATACGATATAAACATAGAGATGAGTATTCAATTCAATCCCTTAAACAATAGTCATTTGAAAACACTTCGGATATAATAAAGCATGAATGGATAATATTCAAAACAGTTTAAGTGTAATAAAACATAAATAAGAAACGTTGAACATGAGCAGTACAGAAGTAAAGCCACCCCGGCAGTGCTCGATCGCTTTACATATGCATATGTAACACTGACTAGTCCATCTAGGTACTAGTTAAAACCCATCCAACAGACCATCCTTATAACGCCAATAATACAGACCATCCTTATGACTCCCAAGTTACTAACTCATGTCAACATTGAGAAGGATTAAACTACAATTGAAAATGCTTTTGGATTATCGAATTCAATAAACAGATGAGCATGAAAAGAGATAAGTACAACTCAAAATATGTATTTTATGATAGTCAGATCAATAAACATATGAGAATGAAACATGAATTCCAAACGATCGCTATCAGGCTCAAATTAGGGTTTCATGGACAGTTTCAAAAATATATTTTATACCAAACATAAAATTGAATCAATGTAGTTTGTAAGACTATTCTATAAGCATTTGAAAAACAGAGTAACGAAATAGGGTTCGGACAGAAAATCCTTACCTCGGTCTAAGCTAAGCGATGCTACCAACCTCGATCAGTATTCTCTGAATCAACCTAAATTTATAATTTAATTGTTAGAACACAATTTATGTCTAATATACTAGAAACCCTAATATCGACTACCCACCACGTGCTTACTTCTAATTCCGAAATCACGCAACCCGAAACGTATTCCACACACGACCAAAGTAGCTAACCGGAAATCTTGTACGCTACTTAACGCGTAACTATATTCCAAAATTTATAATAAATTTCAATAAAATATTTTTATAGCTTAAAACATTAATAAGAGTCAAAATATGAATTTTCTAAAATTTTGAATATTTTTGAATTAAAATAATTTCTTTAAATACAATAAAATCTCATAAATTGCCAAAAATATTTCAGCTGCAAACTAAGTCCCATAATTTTTATATTAACTTGGAAATATGTATAAAAATTATAAAAATATAAATCAGAAATTTAAAAGGCATTAAAACTATTTTTTTCAAATATTCGTTTTGCTAAACATAATGCGATATGTAAATCATAGCAAATCAACCCCAAAAATCATCAAACTTTTACTGAGTCTTTATTATACTATAAAAACATTAGTATAATTTTTCCCTGAACATTTTCTGGGTTTAAAGGCTCCAAAAGAATTTTCCAAATCTGAAATTTTAGAAACTACTAAAAATTCATACAATCTCAGAAAATTATAAAACTTTACCAAGAATTCTAATATGGTCTTACATATTATACTGTAAATTTTCATGTGCTAATGATAAGCGTACGCTAGTCTATGCACGTATCGATCCTAACACTAACCCAAATTACCCACTATTTTACACTGCCACCTTTCTTTCCCAGCTGTAACTCTCTCTTTCTTCCAGTTATATACACTGACCCCAAACACATATCACACACACAGACCCACACTACACCCTTCTTCCTTCTTCTCCTTTCTTGCATGCTCACACACACATATATGTAAACACAAATTATACAGGCTCACAACTCACCATTTATACACACACATGCTTACAGCACCTCACCACTACACAGCTGACCACCTCCCATTTTCAGTACTTTCATGCACACACAAACTCCATAACCTGTACGCACTCCATTCATAACACACACCATCCCACGCACCTCACAGCTCACACACTAAAACACACAACAACATGCATGGATATCTCCCTACACCCATTGATTTACAAAACACCATAGCACTTCCCAAAGCACTCTGCCTATGCATACCCACAAGACGCACACCATACCCACTTCACGTCACTTAGGTCCAACCATGGCAGCTTCTCTCTCTCACCCCTACCATCAACACCCTCACGCATTCACACAACACTCCTCACATCATAGTCCTTCTCTGTCCGCTGCACCCAGCCGCTATCCCTGCTGTAATATCCCATAGTCTCTCTCTACCACTAAACCCATATACACACTTTCTACACAACACCCACAGATCCCCACTACACCACTCACTAAACTCACCTACAAACACACTCCACCACTAGCATTCACAAACTCTAAATAAACACACATGGGTACACTACACCGATGTCCACTGTATACATATATATATATACACCCGTAAACACACAACCCCACGGCATCCCTTAAACACACAACCCCCCATTCCTTAGCTTCCCTTTAATTTCATAAACTATCAACTAGTATGAGAGGAACCAGGCCTAGAAAACTTACCAAAAATACCGAGATGCTCATTAAAAAATCTGCCTTTCTCCCTCGGCAGTTCCCAAAACACACACATAATTCAAACATACAACCCGCATGATCTCACAGTTAATTCTCTTTCTAAACCCACATACCCACACATCATTTATGCCCACACATTCAGATCGACGCTAACACCCATCACAGCCCCTTTTTAAATCTCATAAGTCGACGAATAGTCAAGAGAAAAAAAAAGGCTGAAAACTTACCGAAAAAGTAGATTCGATCGCCGGAAAAACCTTGCCGAAAAATTCTTCCTCCGTCTCCTTCCTCTTCCTCTCCCTATCTCCTTTCTATCTTTCTTTCTCTCAGCCGATTGTGTATAAGTGGGTGTTGGACGGCTGCTCTCGTGTATGCAAATATATATATAAAACCCTAAAAGACAAACTACCAAAACCCCCCTTCAAGTTTCGTTAGTTATTCCAAATATACCCAAAATTTTCTGTTACTACGGAAAGGACTAAAATAACTATTTACAATAAATTAACGTACTAAAAAGATTTAACGCAGTGTTCCATAATCCCGCTTCACTATTTGTCGCTAAATGTTTACCCATAAAATTTTGGTCACGCTAGTCACTAAACATTTAATTTGCCGCTAAAAGTTGTTAGAAAATTTATCGGCACTAAGAATAATATATTGGTTGCTAATTTTTTTTTTAATAACTTCGAAAAATGTCGGGGTGTTACACTACCACTACAAGGAAAACTATCAAGCTACTCAAGGTGGGCTAACAATAAGAAGAAAAATGGTTGTTCCTGTAAGCTGGCACCCCCCCCCCCCCCCCCAGATCATGGATGGCTCAAGCTAAATTTTGATGGTGCAGTTTCTAAGGAGATTAATAAAATTGGGCTGGGAGCAGTGGTTAGGGACTTATCAGGTTGTTTCATTGCAGGTATGTCTAAGAGAGTGAATGATATGACTTGTCCAATGACGGCAGAAGCATTAACTGCTTTGGTTGGTATTAAACTAGCTCAGAAACTGGAATGTCAAAGACTGTGTATAGAAGGTGATGTTGCTAACATTATATCTGCACCGAAGAGTAGGGAGACTAATTTATCGAAGATTGGTCATATTGTTGATGACATCAAGAAATTGGTAGATTCGTTTCAAGGGGTTCAAATCTCACAGATCAAGAGAACTGGGAACAAAGTTGCTCATTCTTTTGCAAAAGAAGCGTTATTTGTTCATGACATGAGATATTGGAGGGATGTGGCACCGGATTTTGTTGTATCCATCCTCCTAAAAGATGTACCAACTTGATTTTTAACCTAAATAAAATCGATTCTTCATCCAAAAAAAAGAAAAAAAAAAAGAAACAGTCACTATGAGCACAAGGTTTAGGCACTTGGCTTCATCGCTATTTGAATGGATTCACTGTTTATCCACTAATTCAAAGCGAACATATGGGTTTAGCAGTTATTTGGATTCTAAACAGTAAACCCTTACGAATATAGAATTGATTAGTCCAACACTGATTAAGATTTTGAAATAAAATAAGATCTTTTCTCTAGTTGCCATTTCAACTCCAAAGTGTTGTTCTTTTCAGACAAATTCCATCAAATGCCCTAGAATTAATATACGTAAAAGTTCCAATTAGGACTATAACAATATAATAAAAAGTATAAGGTTGTCACTATAAGCCATGATAAAAATAATCGTAAATAAGTTCTTACCATTAAGCAATGAGCAAAATCCAAAGAGGTCTCTTCCTAGGGTTATTTGGAGGCTGTTTTTCAGTGCTTCTAGGGAAATCCAAAATGCTTTACTTAAGCGTTATATACCTAGAGATACATTTATATTCGTAGAAGTATTGAAATTCTCAAATAGTCGTTACTTTAACATTCCAAGTATAGGGCAGTAAAGTCATTTTTTGAAAACAGTTAGGTACTTTAAGATTCATCTGGTTAACAGATATAACTGCTATTTGTCCAACTAATTAGTGACACAGGTTTTACCGTAACCCGAGATACCGGTGTATAATTAACACAAATAAATACATATATAGAGTGAGAGTATCAAGTAGTACTGTTCAATAGTATGTTGCTTTCATTGACTTAGAATATCTTATTTCGTCAGCACCTGCGTCTGTCTTATATACTCATATAGTCATTTGAAAAAAAAGAAAAAAGAAATAAGTTTCGGAAGTGAAACTAGGGAAGAAGAAAAAAATACCGCAGAAGCCTCGATGCACATATGCAGAGAACTTTAAACTTGAAATTGTCCCTAATGAGCAAAAGGTTTAGGCACTTGGCTTCATCAAAACTTGAATGGATTCACAGTTTATCTACTAATGTAATTCGAAAGGACGGGTCTAGGAGTAAAACGAATTTTAAACAATAACCTTAGGGATATAGAATTGGTTGGCCCAGCAGCGTTGATTCATATTTATAAACTCTTACCTTTAACTGCGCAATTTAACTCTAAAGTCTTGATTTTTTTAGACAAATTACATCGAAAGCCCTAAAAATTAATGTAATCAAAAGTTTCGATTAGGATTCCAATTGTACATAAAATTTATAGGGTTCTTATTACAAGACATAATTTAGTAATCTTAAATAAGTTCTTTTCCCAAAGCAATGAACAAAATTCCAAGAGGTCTCTTCTTAGAGTTCTTTGGAGGTCGTTTTGTTGTGCTTCTAGGACAAGCCAAAATATTATATGTAGAGTGTTATGTACCTTGAGACATTATATTTCTAAAAGTATTAAAGTTGTAAAATACCCATTAGGGACTTTAATCTTCCAAGTTAAGGGAAATAAACTCGATTTCTTAAATTCGTGAGATATTATTAAATTCATTTATTTAAAAAAAATCACTGTTATTTATCCAACTAATGAACACGCGTATAATTTTTGTCCAAGAGACCTTAGTGTAATTAACACAAATAAATGCATCTACATAGTAAAAGTATCAAGTTGTACCATTCACTAGTGTGTAGCTTTTGTTGAATTGAAATTTCCGATCTTGTCATTTCTGCAAAAGTATGTTGCTTTCTTTGACTCGGAAAATCTGGGTTCATCATAATTAAATAGTCGTGAAATATGGATTTGTCCAGGATTTTTTAATAGACAGTACGTTGACTTAGAGTACCATAACAGTTTTAACGGTTCTCAACCTGCCTACCCATGTAGCAGAAAATGTAGAATAACTGCGGAGCGAACTATTCTTTCACCTTTTACTAAAGAATACCGTGTACTCACCGCTTTAAGTGGCATACGCCTATTTTTTGAGGGGTTAAACTTTTTTGGTTTAGCCCCTGAGAGAAAAAGATTGATCAACATGTTGAGATTCTAGCTCCTACTTCTCTCTACTTTCTCTCTCTAGAAAATCTCCCAAAAACTGAACTGATGCCACCGGGGGAGGGGGTTGAGATGCCCTTCCTCCCCTCTCCCCCCACCTCCCTCTCTCTCTCTATCTCTCTCTCTCTCTCTCTCTCTCCCTCTCTCATTTTCAGTTCCTAGACTCCCTTCACCCTATTTTCCTCTCAAGTCCAGCCACCAATGTATTGAAGCCCAGCCGACGACCCGCTACCATCATAGTTGCTGCCGCTTCATTGCTTCTCACGCCGGGCCATTTTCAACGTCACCGCCCAGCCGCTTCACTGGCACCATGGTTCCCAAGTTCAAGCTCTAGACTGCTCTCACCGTGGCCTCCAGATCTTCTTCATTTTTTCTTCTAGATCTCAGTTACATCTAAATCCAAGTAGAAGTGTAGCTTGATATGTGATTTGTTTTGTTGTTATTTGTTTTCTTCCCCCTGATTTTGTTCTTGTTTAATTTTGGTCTTGTTTTCTCCCTTCTTGCTTATGTTCTTCTGGGTGGTTGGGGGGTAGGGGGTGGGGGATGCGGGCGAGGAGAACAGGTTTTTTGGGAGTAGAATCGATTAGGTAGTTTAATCTTATTTGTTCTTTTGTAAAATGAGGGAGGTGAGGTGAGGATTAAAGGTTGGGGTAGATGGTGGGGGAAGGGGCTGAGGGGATTGGATCTTTTGGCTTGTGAAGAACTGTGGCTTTGATGGTGCTTTTTTAAGTTTTCACCGGATTGTGAAGAAGAGGTGCAGTCCAGTTTACTGGATCTTGCAGCTGCGGTGCTAAAGGGCTGGATGTGACTTTGTGCCCCTCACTGCAGAGTAATCATCACTGGGGTTCTAAAGTCTTGGATGGGGTTCTAAAGTCTTGGATGTTGGGCAGAGGAGCTAGTATTGGGTAGAGGATCTAGTTACTTTTTGACTTTAGAGAGAGGTCTAGAATAGTTTTTGTTTAATATTTGTATTAAAAAATATATAAAAAAAATGTTGTAGTGTTTTTAGATCCATCAAGGTGAGTTTCTTGATGTTACTTGTATTGCTTCAGTGTAGATTTAGCTGGTCTTTTGGGAAAATAGCTTAGTTACTCATGTAATTAAGAAGATGTAGCTCTCTAGGAAAGTAGCTTGACTACTCTTGTAACTTTGTTCGCATATTAATATCATCATTCTCCTGATTAACCAAAAAAAAAAATTGAACACGCAACATGTGGAAGAGTGAGTGTGTATACAAATCCTTTTTTACTATAAGACTTATTTCGTTATTCAAAACAGACATAGATGTTACCTCGGCCGGCCAGGTAGACGGCTCCTCCGGGATGCTACCTCGGCCTACGGAATAGGCGACTCCTCTGGGACACTATCTCCGTCAGTTAGCTCTTCAACTCCCCTTCCGTCAGGTAGACGGCTCCTCCGGGATGCTACGGATTCACCTGCGGGATAGGCGACTCCTCCGGGACACTATCTCCGCCAAGGTGTCTTCGTGACTGGCCTACGTGCTCCGGCACTGGGGGCTTGCGTCGGCACCCCTATGGACTATGACCCCCGGGTCACTCTGAGACGGGAGCAGGTCTTTGGAGGGTATCGTGCCTAGTCTGCCTGGCAGTTGGGCGTCGGGTCTTCCCCACCACTACCAGGCCTGTGGGACACTGCAAGGGCTTGGATTGGAGGCTAGATCAAGGGGGTTCACTGGCCACACCAACGCTATGGGAGCCAGTCTTTCTAGACAGGCAGAGCGACGCTGTGCGGGGCAGGCATGGTGAATATGCGACAGTCCGTGGAACACCGACAATTGTGGACCCCTCGGTGACGTGTCACTCTCGGGGAGTGCCACATGTCGCGTGATGACATCATCATCTCAACCTCTATAAATAGAGGTCTTGAGAATTCATTTAGACGGTTGGACATTTTCAGAACACTCTCCCTTTCTCACTCTAGAATCCTAGAGAGAGAAACATACAGGACCCTGACTTTGGACCTAAGCATAGGACGGTGACTTTCGTCGTGTATTCACCCTACGCCATCGCCATCGCCCTCGCCCTCGCAGCACTGCCACCCTCAGGCTCTGTCTGGGAAGCCCTTGGTCTCTGCCCTTGCTCCGCCCTTGCTGTGTCTCACATCAACATACTTGGCATCTGACTCGGACTGTATTCCTTGTGGCACCTCCACGTCGACTAAGAACCCACTTTCCCTGGCATCATTTTGGCGACTCCGCTGGGGAGGTGAGCATCGTACTGCAGTCTGCCTGTCCTCTACACTTAGGCACCATGCCTCCACGACGAAGAGTTACGAGGGCTACCAGCCAAGGCCTCATCTGCACTGTGTAAGAGGAGGATCACCTCGGTGAACAAGAAGGGACTAGTGCCATGCGTCTCTAAGACCAACGACTAGCTGTCACACCAGACATTCAAGTTGCAGTCAATGTGGCCATCCAACAGTTCACGCCCGCTATAGCCAACCTACAGGACTCGCAGGCTACTCTTATGACAATCATCATGGAAATGCAAAAATCCACGTAGGCGATGGCCCCCCAACAAACCCTTGCACCAGCCCAACCTTTCGGACTTGGGTTGGCTCTTGACGCCGCTCACGCCCCAGTGTCGCGACCATCACCGCCATAATCATCTAGACCTTTGGCAGTAGGACTTGCGATATCTTCGCCTCCTGTAGTTGATGTGCTGCATCCTGTCAGGCCATCACGAAGACCTCAGGCAGACCTTGGACCCGTACTGCAACAGATTCACCCTGTCACGACCCCCCAGCCCGTGCCAACATGAAGCTCATCTGAGACTCACGACTCAATCGAGATGGAGCCTTACCCTAACATAACCAACTGAAACTTAAGCACAAGTCATTCCCCAGGCTTACTCCAGTAGACCCTGCCTGACGACCGACTTCCAGCAGCCGACACTACCCATATGCAAACCATGCTCTAACAAGTTTCTCCCCACCACCAACCCCTCTCGACCGTTGTCATCCCCTCAATGCCTCAGGTTGCCCTGTCTGGGCGCTCTAGTGCCCGGATCATCCCGACAGGGCACAAACCCTCACATGCTTCGTACGTCACCAAGCATGACTTTGATACCATCCTTCGTCGTCTCAAGCAGTCATCCTTACCACACTCCCCCTCTAAGCTGTCAAGCCATGCTCCCTACTTTGGCAGCCTCACTACTAAGCCCTACCCTGTCAAGTACAAGCAACCATCCTTCACCTTGTTTAATGGCAAAGAGGGCAATGATCGCGAGCACATCACCCGTTTTGCTGGCTCTCTGGAGCACTATAGGGAGGACGACACTTTGAAGCTTCGTGAATTCCATAAGTCCCTGACTGGCCTTGCCTACTCTTGGTATCATCAGATTCCTTACGGTACTATCCACTGCTGGTCCGACATGGTCCAGCTCTTCCTTGACAAGTTTCACTATGAGACGGAGTGTGTGACCATCATTGACATTGCCAGAATCTGCCAGAACCCTGGGGAAGACCTCAACACCTATGTCACGCGATTTTATCACAAGTGCTTAGAATGCACTGACTTCAGCAAGGATGAAACCCTTGTACCCATTTGCATCAAGAACATGAAGGACACCTACAGGGTCTACCTTGAAAACCTCCAACTACGGTCATGGGGACACCACAAAGAAGCCGCGCGATGCACCTATGACTCGGTCAGTCTGTCAAAGACCCCAAAGCCCCAACCTCATATTGCCTTGGCCGCGATGATGGAAGCAACCAGTAGCAACGACAACAACTGCAAGCGTCAGTCTCAAGGAAGGGACGGGCCCCCTGACAAGAGAGGTCAGTTGATGCCTGAGCCAAAATACCCATGTGACTTGAAGACTGTCAGAGCTCTCCTCGAGACATGGATCAATGACAATGCCATAACCCTACCTAATGCCAACGCTGAACCTACCCCAGAAGATTTAGCCCACCCCAACTATTGCCCCTATCATCGGAAGGTCGGTCACGACCTCAAGTGGTGCAGGGGCCTCAAGTTTGTCTTCGCTGACAAGATTGCGTCTGGAGAGCTTAAACTCTGAGTGCTGGACATATGACCCACCCGACCAAACCTTGGCATGCCTTAGTGCATTTTCCACACTTGTAATTGTTAACCCTACGGTTATTTAACCTAGGATTATATTTGATTTTGATGATAACTAACATTGATGATTATGCTGTCTAACATGCATTGAGTTGATGAAGCAATAGGAACAATCTCACACTCATGCAAATGGAAAATTAGACGAGCAAATCGTTTAAAGACTCTCAACGGAACGCATCAAAGAAGGATTTCGTCGATTGAACTTTACTATGCTTTATTTCCTTCTTTGTAAACTAGACGTAGAGAGATGATCGTTACGATGACTGTATACCTAGAATTTGCCCATAGGTTTCCCTTGCATGCATAAAAGTTTTTCATTCTTTAAAAACTAAGAAACTGCATTTTCTGGAATGCAGTCGACTGCATTGGATTGCAGTCGACTGCAACTTGGGCAGTGAGGTATTACAGTCGACTGCATTGGAATGCAGTCGACTGCAATACTTCCAGTAGCCTATTACAGTCGACTGCATTGGGATTACAGTCGACTGCAAGTTGGAAATTTGAATTTCCAACGGCTACTTTGGGAATACAGTCGACTGCAATGGGACATTGCAGTCGACTGCAATAGCCGTTTGGCGCATTTAATGCACCACCTAACTCCAAACGGTCATATTCTTTCCCACCTCTATAAATACTCATCTTGGGCATAGTTTTGATTCATCAATTGCATTCAAAGCTCTCTTATCCTTCATATTCTCAAAGATCAAAGCAATTGTTCAAATCTCTCTTGTTTCATTGATTTCTCATCCTTTTCAAGAGAGTATTTATTGTGAGCTTACATTTGTGAGATATACACTTTCATAAGTCATCATACACTCATCTCTCTTGTTCTAGTGCTTAAAGTTGTACTCATCTACTTCTTGAGAGTGAAATCTTGTACACATTTCTTCATTGAAAGGTTCTTGTATCAAAGCTTGGGGTTGTCAAGCTTTGGAGCTTTGGGTTTGTCAAAGCTTGTTCTTGATGTGGGCATAGCATCAAGGGATTGTAAGAGGTTCGATCTTGACCCGTAAGGAAGATCATACTAGTGGATTCTAGGGCCTTTCAAGGGACTTCCTTGAAGGGGTGGACGTAGGCTTGTGGGTATATCAAGCCGAACCATTTAATTCTCCTTGTCAAGTATCTCTAAAGCCTTCTCTCTTTACATTATCGTCTTACATTTGTGTTGAGATTGGTTGTTTGCTTATTTGAGTTATTGAGATTGAGGTTTGTTGTTTGTTAATTTTTAAAGTAGTCTTAAAACCCTATTCACCCCCCCTCTAGGGTTGTTTTATTGGTTTCAGTAATTTTTTTCGTTCATTTTGCAAGTTTCCATGTACGTCACACCCATGTATCAAGGCATGTTGCCTACCTTCGTTATCAATGAAATTACATTTTCCAGACTTAGAAAATTTTCAAGTTACATTGCTCTTGCATAAGTCTACTGACACCACTCTTGATACCATCACCCACTACCTTGGGGGCTTCACCCCTTCCCAACCCCTTCGGCCTCACATTGCCATGACTTGGTACGTGGTGCATGGGGTGGCTCGAGCCGCGCTACTACAGTCGCATCATCATCCTTCATTCACTTTTCTTGACACTTAGTAAAATTTTAATTTTTTTTGCAACCGGTCATCCATGATCACCCTCTGTGGTTTCCATTGGCAGCCTTGTTCGAGCCCAACACAGAGAAATTTTTTTCACCTCTATACCCTATGCTCCTTCCAATACTCGAAAAATTTTCTCAGCACTTAGAAAATTTTCTCACCCCCTTCGCGCTCCTCCCTCTCACTCTGCCTATTCACGGTCGGGTCACCACCCCCTCACCCTCGTTCTACACTTAGAAAATTTTTCAAAATTTTCATCTCCCCCACCTACTCCCAACATACATGCTCTCATCATTCTCGCTCTAACATTTTTTTCTCTCCTCCATCACCACTCGTGTCCGAGCCCCACTTTCCACTTTTCAACACTCAGAAAAATTTTCACAAAATTTTACATACCCCACATACATCTCACTCCTCTTATTCTTATCTTGTTCATTATGAGATTTTCATTGGGGGCTCCCTCTTTAGGGTTGCAAAAAAAAATTTTAATTAATTATTTAATTTTGAAATTTAAATTTCATTTCAGATTTGGGCAAAGCCCGCCCCGCGGGACCCGCCCGCTTGACCTACCCGTGCGCCTGACCCGAGCGACCATTCTCGCTCTCAGCTCCTCGTCACCCTCTTGAACGTCTGGGGGAATGCTGCCTTCACAAGCTCCAACCGACGCACCGTCTCCGCCGGTAATTGGAGGCCCTCCCAAGTCGCCATATCCACCTGTCCATTCGACGACCCTCTACTCATCTCTCCGGTTGCCGCCCCACTACCACCTGTAGCAAGAATCTCTGGCACTCCACCAGCCGTCTGCGCACCAATAATGGCTAAATGCATCGCCAATAAAGTAGCACCAGCCTCAACCGTAGACCCTGACAATACGTCGTGCCGTCGCGCCACCACAGCCTAAACCGGTGCCTCCTGCTCGTGAACCAGGGCTACGACAACAGGCTCGGGCACCACCATATTCCCACCATCACCTCCTACAACCTCGGTCTCCATGCCTGTCCACCAGTCCTCACCAACAACGAACATCACAGTATCACTCACCGCTCCGCCGTATAGGGCCTCCACCGTATCGTCGGCAACAGGTAATGGACTTACCCTCCTCGTCACCCCGGCCACTGACGTCTCGACTCCCTCAGTCTCCTCATCATTAGCTGATCTACCAGCCCCAGCTTCTACAGCCACCTCTACCTCGGCATCGGTCTCCGCTTCACTGCCCTCCTCGACCGCCTCTTCCTCATCCCCCTGGCAAAACAGCTATCAGTTCGTAATCTATAATCAATATACGAACCATATTCATAATACGAGAGAAGCGACAGAAACAAACCTCGGAGTCTGGCTCCTCTGATACGTCACGCGGCCTCTTTGCCCCTGATATGTGTGGGGCTGATGTACCGGCGTTAGCCTGATGCGCTGTCTCCATCATCCCCACTCGCAATGCTGATAGGGGACCCTTGCCGGCCCCCTGCACCCTGGGCACCTCCGCAATCGACTCCTCCCTGCGGTCCTCCTCTAGGGCAGCATCCCCCGACTCACCGGCATCCTCTTCCACCTCTCTCTCTCCCAGCTCAGAATAGAGCTCCCGGTCACTAGTGACGGCATCGCCGACTGTCTCGCAACTGTGGCCGATATCAGACTCAAGGCTTGGTCGCATGCAAACACGTCAACCTGCTGAGGTGTGCCTGACGGCTGTGCCAACCATCCCGCCCAGCTCCCTCGCAGCTGCTCCCACCAATGTGCATAGTCCGCTATCACTGCCCCTACTACCTCTGTCCCTGGTTGCCTCCACTCTGTTGTCGGCACCGGCCACTCTCGGGCTCTGTCATATCGTGTATACCCAAAAGCTGTCGTCGCACTCCAAGGGCTGTCGCACCCGCATAGGGGCTCTAAGTCATACCCGAACGCCAGCGACAGACGGTCTGGGCTATACCTCGCCGTGTAGTAACAACACTCGGCTGGCTTCCCGCCATCATCTGTCAACACCGGGAGCCAACCGAGAAAATACGTAACCAATAGCGCCAGCAGTCCAGGCACTAAGTCTCCTCTCCTGTTGAGGTCTGTCGTCACCTCATGCACGTGCAGCCATGGCGGTATACCATATGACGCATGCATCTTCATGTAGGGCCGCCGCTCGCACGCCTCACGTCTGTCTAGGATCTGCGCCAACGGACACCCCGGCCTCCAGATGCCTGCCCAAGCAAAAGCCCGCGAACCGCTGCACCACAACGCCACCTACTATGATCTGCCTGGCCGAGTCACTGTCCTCATCATCGCTGACGGATGTGTGAGCGGGTATCCGTCTGGTCGGTAATCCGAAAAGCACTCGTATAGATACCTCTGCAGGAACATCCAGTCCACGTACGTCGCCACCTGATACCGCCCATGTGACCGCTTCACGTCATTCACGAACTAATCTAGCCGAGAATATAATGTGCCCAAATACACCGGAGCCAGCCCGACCCGCCTGCCATGCGCCATCCGAATAGCCAAAGGAAATACCCTCGGGGAAATACCATCCTCAGGGGTACCCTCAAATACAAACCTGCAAGCACCGGCAGACAGCATATATATATATATATATATATATATATATATATATATATATATATATATATATATATATATATATATATATATATATCAGTTTGACGTTCTACAGGGCAAGCATGACACAACACATCCACGCGTACAATCTCATGACAGTACCAAAGCTCACCTCGACAGGAACATAGCCAAGAATGCCACCAATTCATCACGAAATGGGCGGCACTGCCCAGCCTCTGGCCTGTCCTCGCCTGCGGCGTACCATAGAACTGGCGAAGCCACCCCCCGTACGTCCCCTTCCAGTGCTTCTTCATCTCAGCCAGGATGTCTAGAAGCTGTGTCTGCAAAAGCCGCTCCTCCCTACTCAATCGGCACACCCGTGCGTCCACCTCCCCGTGTATCGGCAGCCCTGTCAACATCAGCACATCGAGTAACGTCGGCCCAATCTCTCCGAACTCGGTCACGAACGTATGCGACTGTGTGCTCCGTCTCGCCAGCAATTGGGCCATCCCTGGTGTGTCCTTATACAATTCCAGTCCCCTCGCCGTAATGTCGTTCGCTGGTAACAACCCCAGTGCCTGCAACACCTGTGCCCTCCTCGGCGTCTCTACCATATGCTCGCACCAAAAGTCCCACCCTATCGACATCGAGCTATGGCCCTTGAACACCACAGGCGACCAAGGTATGTCCTCTCTCTCGATCAACAATGTTGGTACATTCCTTGGTGACATCACAGGCGCCTCCTCCCAACTCGAGATGCGCAGATACGGTGACGGTAGCCGTGGCTCCTCTCCCATCGACGGACCACCCCACGGTGTCATAAACGCCCAGTCTGCCACCCGGATAGCCAACTCCCTCCACAGCTCCTGGTCCGGTACACACGGTACTACTCCCCTCAACCCCAACAATGTGTTAGTCTTGTCCGGCTCCGGATCGTATGACCTCTTCCCCCCGTCGTAAAAAATCAATGGCACTCCCACCTCGCCGCCCGATGCCGGTGTGGCCTCATCCACTAGCGGCGCTGGCACATGTGCAGTAGCCATACCCCGTGGTGGTCGTGACGTGCTCACCGCAACCCCTCGCGGCTATGCCCACATCTTCTACCTCGCTTTCTTCACCGCTGGCGTCGCTTCGGGCTGCGGGGTTGGGACTTGGGCCTGTCGCACACTTAGGGTGGCCGACCCCATGGGAGTGGCCGACCCCCTATGCTTGGCCGACCCCCTTATGTTGCCCATCCACTCCCTTCCTACTGCCGCTCTTTGATCTCCCTCCTGTTTATGCGTGTGGCGCCCGCTCGGGTCGCCCCTCCGCTCACGCCCCACGCAGGGGGCTTGTATTGCCAACCTATTCTGGTCGCACCCAAGGGCCCACCAGAGGTCCCATTTTTGCATGACATGTCACCTATTCAACGGTCAACTTTTCACCGCTGTCGACATGTCACCCAGTCAACGGTCAATTTTTTAACGCTGTCAAACCGGTCAAAACATACACGCACGCACAAGTTACGTGCATTGTTTTCGTTGACTTTCTGGGCTACTAAACTTATTCTATCGCCAATGCGACGACATCGACGACACCAACACTTGGAAAATTTACAATAACCGCGGCATGCCTTCCCCTAAGGGGGTCGGCCACCTCATCTAAAGGGGGGTCGGCCACCCTCCTTAAAGGGGGTCGGCCATTTCCTCTGAAGGCGGGGTCGGCCACCTCCTTAAGAGGGGGTCGGCCACCTCCTTTAAGGAAGGGTTGGCCACCTCCCTAAAAAAAAGGGGGTCAGCCACCATGGTCCCGGGGGGTCACCGACGCTCCTTTTTCGCTTCTCATTGGCGCACAACGGTCCCTAACGCTCACTCATCACTGCGATGACACGGTGCCCTTTGCCGCGGGTATATCGTCGCCGTAATGACCGTCGCCCACGTGCCGGCTTCACGACTCCTCTCTCGCACGCCGTCTTCGCGACCTTTGTCGCCCGCGTCCTCGAGATCACCCTGCGACCCCTATCGCCCGGACATCACTCCGCGACCCTCGTCGCCCACTCACTCCGTCGTGCCCTTGCACTGCACTGCTAATATAGCCGTGCCCCCTGGCTCTCTGTCACTCTATGGTGCCTTCGGCGCCACTCACTTCACCAGGCACGTGCGTCACGTCTATGACATGTGCCCCGGCACTACGTATGGTCTCGCGACAGTCGTCGCAGCACCCGTGCACCACTTCCATGACATGTGCCCCAGACACCGGGTATGGTCTCGCGATAGTCGTCGCCACGCCCATGCGCCACAATCAATGTCTCATGCTGTAGGCACCGCGCCCATGCACCACAATCAATGTCTCGTGCTGTAGGCACCACGCCCATGCGCCACAATCATGTTGTATGCTTATGGGATGGGCTCACAACCTTGAAGCAATCGCCTTCATAATCACAGGGGGGCTCCAGCCCTCGCAGAGGGATGGACTCTCAACCTTATAGTCATCGCCGCCACGGGATGGGCTCACAACCTTGAAGCCATCGCCGTTTTCATATCGGGGGGCTCCGTTCGTAGTGCTCCGGCGTGAGGACCCTTCGCAGCGGGATTGGCCACTCCTCCAGAACACTATCTTCGCTAGGGTGCCTACGTGATTGGCCTACGTGTTCTTGCACTGGGGGCTCGCGTCAGCACCCATAAGGACTATGACCCCCGGGTCACTCCGAGATGGGAGCAGGTCTTCGGAAGGGCATCCCGCCTGGTCCACCTGGCAGCTGGGCGTCGGGTCTTCCCCACTGCTGCCAGGCCTATGGGATTCTGTAAGGGCTTAGACCGGTGGCTGGGGCAATGGGCTTACTCTGATCACGCCATCATGGTGTTTTCAGTCTTCTCAGACAGGTAGAGAGACGCTGTGTGGGGCAAGGCAGTGCGAATTCAGGAACCGGCAGTCCAACGGAGAACCGGTATTTGTGCACCCCCTGGTGACGTGTCACTCCCAAGGGTGACGCGTGTCAACTGATGACACATTGATGACATCGGCACATTTTTCCCTATAAATAGGGGACCTTTGATTTTGTTTAAGAGGACTCTTTCATTTGTCATTTTCACTTTCTCTCTCTAAAATTCATTCTCTCTGGATTTCTAGACAGAGATACATTCAGACACCTGACATTGGACTCTTGACGCGGCACCCTTGATGTTGACCTTAGCTTGGATTGTCGGTCGTCGGCTCTATTCGCCTTCGCCTTGCCTGCACAGCACTGCCAGCCCTCGTGGCCTGTCTGGGGAGCCTTGCCCTTAGCCCTTACTCCATCCTTGCTGTCTCTCATTTTGCATACTTGGAAGCTGACTCAGACTGCCGCGTTTGTGGCACCTCCATGTAGACACGGACCCACTTTCCCTGGCATCACTTAGTACCCCTAACAATTATTAAACCAATTCAATATCCAAGTTGTACATCAAATATACCACTTCAGCATCTTGCTTCCGGTATCCTCAAATGGATCCTCCAAAGCTCAGCTATATCATAACATACCATGCATATAGACAAATCACTGGAGCACTGTCATTGATAGAAAGTACTTAAGCCACGTCCCGCAAACATATTACAAAGACAAGATATTTACCATTATTCAAAACAAAGCATTTGAGCAAGATTTCAGAACAACAGTGTTTAAGAGTTCAACGAACGTTGAGAAATAAATAACCACGTGGCATAAAAGAATAGTGATATGAAATTCCCCTTACTTAAATCACGAAGAACACACATATACAATTGCTCCCAAACAGGTCCTATGACTCCCTTTTTCATAATCACGGCTAATCATCTTCTCTCACTCTTTAGTTTCAATCTACTGATGAAAGTCAAAGATAACTTAAACTAATTTGAGAAGATCAAAGGCCTATTTATAAAAAAATTTCAGGGAGCACGAGATGGAAAGAAACACGACGTGGCGAGACAAGGCTATGCCACCAGGCAAGCACGACAATGCTAACCAAAGCACGACAAAGCTCGACACACAACGTGGCAAGATAAGGTTGTGCCACCTAGCAAGCACGACAACGCTAACCAAAGCATAACAAGGCTTGAAGCACGAGGTGACGATACAAGGTTGTGTCACCGAGCAAGCACGACAAGGCTTGAGGTACGATATGTCGGAATAGCATAACGACATGTCACAAGCAAGAGGTGTGCATCAAAGAAGTAATCAACACTGACTCCTCAATAAGCACGAGGTGTCATGATTGCGTGAAGATACCAAACAACACGACAATGCAAGTCCTAATTGTCACTACAAATCATCATCATCGACATTTTTCTCTCAGCCAATGAGTAATATTTTGAGCACCTCTAAAATTTTGGGGTGTTACATTGTTCCCTCCTTAAAATAATTTCGTCCGCGAAATTCACCAACCTTAAATCTGAATCAATAACTTAAAAATTCAGCTCATAATTATCCCAAGGCCGAGGAACCTATTCTGGCTTACGCTAACTTAAGCAGTTCTAGCCTAGGTATCGCTCTAATACCAATTGTGACGACCCGAGTCGTCAATCACCCAATTTATATTTTTCAAGAAATCACAACGCAATCCCAATCAGATTACAGGACCCAAGTGGCTGATATTATTTCTTCAAAACAAGTACAAATAATCCCGAATCAGATTACAAGACCTATAAATAAGTTTCAAGATTTCTAAACTCCAAAATTGCAAGTCTCGCTTACATTCCCGCTTCAACATGCTCATCGAAATAATCATCTTCACTAGAAAGGTAAATGGAAGGGGGTGACCGGGTAGCCCAGTAAGTGGAATAATCATTGCACCGTAGGATAAGAATTAAAAATGGTAAATAATTTCAGGATCAGTCAAAATATTCGACGTCCAAACCGTCAAAGAAACTGTAGCTTAGTACCCCTAACAATTAGTAAATCAATTCAATATCCAAGTGGTACATCAAATATACAACTTCAGCATCTTGATTCCGGTATCCTTAAATGGATCCTCCAAAGCTCAGCTATATCATAATAGACCATGCATATAGACAAATCACTGGAGCACTGTCATTGATCAAAAGTACTTAAGTCACGTCGCGCTAACATATTTCCAAGACAAGATATTTACCAATATTCAAAACAAAGCATTTGCGCAAGAGTTCAGAAGAACAGTGTTTAGGAGTTCAACGAACGTTGAGAAATAAATAACCACGTGGCATAAAAGAATAGTGATATGGAATTCCCCTTACTTAAATCACGAAGAACACACATATACCATTGCTCCCAAACAGGTCCTACGATTCCCTTTTTCATAATCACGGCTAATCATCTTCTCTCACTCTTAGTTTCAATCTACTGATGAAAGTCAAAGATAACTTAAAGTAATTTGAGAAGATCGGAGGCCTATTTATAGAAATTTTTTAGGGAGCACGAGGTGGAAAGAAACACGACGTGGCGAGACAAGGCTATGCCACCAGGCAAGCACGACAATGCTAACCAAAGCACGACAAAGCTCGAAGCACAACGTGGCAAGATAGGGTTGTGCCACCTAGCAAGCATGACAACGCTAACCAAAGCATAACAAGGCTTGAAGCACGAGGTGACGCTACAAGGTTGTGTCACCGAGCAAGCACGACAAGGCTTGAGGTACGATGTGTCGGAATAGCATAACGACATGTCACAAGCACGAGGTGTGAATCAGAGAAGTAATCAACACTGATTCCTCAATAAGCACGAGGTGTCATGATTGCGTGAAGATACCCAACAACACGACAATGTAAGTCCTAATTGTCACTACAAATCATCATCGTCATTTTTCTCTCATCCAATCAGTAATATTTTGAGCACCTCTAAAATTTTGGGGTGTTACATTGTTCCCTCCTTACAACAATTTCGTCCGCGAAATTCACCAACCTTAAATCTGAATCATTAACTTAAAAATTCAGCTCATAATTATCCCAAGGCCGAGGAAACTATCCTGGCTTACGCTAACTTAAGCAGTTCTAGCCTAGGTATCGCTCTTATACCAATTGTGACGACCCAAGTCGTCAATCACCCAATTTATATTTTTCAAGAAATCACAACGCAATCCCAATCAGATTACAGGACCCAAGTGGCTGATATTATATCTTCAAAAGAAGTACAAATAATCCCGAGTCAGATTACAAGACCTACAAATAAGTTTCAAGATTTCTAAACTCCAAAATTGCAAGTCTCGCTTACATTCCCGTTTCAACATGCTCATCGAAATAATCATCTGCACTAGAAAGGTAAATGGAAGGGGGTGACCGGGTAGCCCAGTAAGTGGAATAATCATTGCACCGTAGGATAAGAATTAAAAATGGTAAATAATTTCAGGATCAGTCAAAATATTCGACGTCCAAACCGTCAAAGAAATTGTAGCTTAGTACCCCAAACAATTAGTAAATCAATTCAATATCCAAGTGGTACATCAAATATACCACTTCAGCATCTTGATTCCGGTATCCTTAAATGGATCCTCCAAAGCTCAGCTATATCATAACATACCATGCATATAGACAAATCACTGGAGCACTGTCATTGATCAAAAGTACTTAAGCCACGTCGCGCAAACATATTTCAAAGACAAGATATTTACCAATATTGAAAACAAAGCATTTGAGCAAGATTTCAGAACAACAGTGTTGAGGAGTTCAACGAACGTTGAGAAATAAATAACCACGTGGAATAAAAGAATAGTATATGGAATTCCCCTTACTTAAATCACTAAGAACACACATATACAATTGCTCCCAAACAGGTCCTATGATTCCCATTTTCATAATCACGGCTAATCATCTTCTCTCATTCTTTAGTTTCAACCTACTGATGAAAGTCAAAGATAACTTAAAGTAATTTGAGAAGATCAAAGGCCTATTTATAGAAATTTTTTAGGGAGCACGAGGTGGAAAGAAACACGACGTGGCGAGACAAGGCTATGCCACCAGGCAAGCACGACAATGCTAACCAAAGCACGACAAAGCTCGAAGCACAACGTGGCAAGATAGGGTTGTGCCACCTAGCAAGCATGACAACGCTAACCAAAACATAACAAGGCTTGAAGCACGAGGTGACGATACAAGGTTGTGTCACCTAGCAAGCACGACAAGGCTTGAAGTACGATGTGTCGGAATAGCATAACGACATGTCACAAGCACGAGGTGTCCATCAGAGAAGTAATCAACACTGACTCCTCAATAAGCACGAGGTGTCATGATTGTGAAGATACCCAACAACACGACAATGCAAGTCCTAATTGTCACTACAAATCATCATCATCGTCATTTTTCTCTCAGCCAACGAGTAATATTTTGAGCACCTCTAAAATTTTGGGGTGTTACATTGTTCCCTCCTTAAAACAATTTCGTCCGCGAAATTCACCAACCTTAAATCTGAATCAATAACTTAAAAATTCAGCTCATAATTATCCCAAGGCCGAGGAACCTATCCTGGCTTACGCTAAGTTAAGCAGTTCTAGCCTAGGTATCGCTCTTATACCAATTGTGACGACCCGAGTCGTCAATCACCCAATTTATATTTTTCAAGAAATCACAACGCAATCCCAATCAGATTACAGGACCCAAGTGGCTGATATTATATCTTCAAAACAAGTACAAATAATCCCGAGTCAGATTACAAGACCTACAAATAAGTTTCAAGATTTCTAAACTCCAAAATTGCAAGTCTCGCTTACATTCCCGCTTCAACATGCTCATCGAAATAATCATCAGCACTAGAAAGGTAAATGGAAGGGGTGAGCCAGGTAGCCCAGTAAGTGGAATAATCATTGCACCGTAGGATCAGAATTAAAAACGGTAAATAATTTCAGGATCAGTCAAAATATTCGACGTTCAAACCGTCAAAGCAACTGTAGCTTAGTACCCCTAACAATTAGTAAACCAATTCAATATCCAAGTTGTACATCAAATATACCACTTCAGCATCTTACTTCCGGTATCCTCAAATGGATCCTCCAAAGCTCAGCTATATCATAACATACCATGCATATAGACAAATCACTGGAGCACTGTCATTGATCAAAAGTACTTAAGCCACGTCGCGCTAACATATTTCAAAGACAAGATATTTACCAATATTCAAAACAAAGCATTTGAGCAAGATTTCAGAACAACAGTGTTTAGGAGTTCAACGAACGTTGAGAAATAAATAACCACGTGGCATAAAAGAATAGTGATATGGAATTCCCCTTACTTAAATCACGAAGAACACACATATACCATTGCTCCCAAACCGGTCCTATGATTCCCTTTTTCATAATCACGGCTAATCATCTTCTCTCACTCTTTAGTTTCAATCTACTGATGAAAGTCAAAGATAACTTAAAGTAATTTGAGAAGATCAAAGGCCTATTTATAGAAAATTTTTAGGGAGCACGAGGTGGAAAGAAACACGACGTGGCGAGACAAGGCTATGCCACCAGGCAAGCACGACAATGCTAACCAAAGCACGACAAAGCTCGAAGCACAACGTGGCAAGATAAGATTGTGCCACCTAGCAAGCATGACAACGCTAACCAAAGCATAACAAGGCTTGAAGCACGAGGTGACGATACAAGGTTGTGTCACCTAGCAAGCACGACAAGGCTTGAAGTACGATGTGTCGGAATAGCATAACGACATGTCACAAGCACGAGGTGTCCATCAGAGAAGTAATCAACACTGACTCCAATAAGCACGAGGTGTCATGATTGCGTGAAGATACCCAACAACACGACAATGCAAGTCCTAATTGTCACTACAAATCATCATCATCGTCATTTTTTCTCTCAGCCAACGAGTAATATTTTGAGCACCTCTAAAATTTTGGGGTGTTACATTGTTCCCTCCTTAAAACAATTTCGTCCGCGAAATTCACCAACCTTAAATCTGAATCAATAACTTAAAAATTCAGCTCATAATTATCCCAAGGCCGAGGAACCTATCCTGGCTTACGCTAACATAAGCAGTTCTAGCCTAGGTATCGCTCTTATACCAATTGTGACGTCAGTCACCCAATTTATATTTTTCAAGAAATCACAACGCAATCCCAATCAGATTACAGGACCCAAGTGGCTGATATTATATCTTCAAAACAAGTATAAATAATCCCGAGTCAGATTACAAGACCTACAAATAAGTTTCAAGATTTCTAAACTCCAAAATTGCAAGTCTCGCTTTCATTCCCGCTTCAACATGCTCATCGAAATAATCATCAGCAATAGAAAGGTAAATGGAAGGGGGTGAGCCAGGTAGCCCAGTAAGTGGAATAATCATTGCACCGTAGGATCAGAATTAAAAACGGTAAATAATTTCAGGATCAGTCAAAATATTCGACGTCCAAACCGTCAAAGCAACTGTAGCTTAGTACCCCTAACAATTAGTAAACCAATTCAATATCCAAGTTGTACATCAAATATACCACTTCAGCATCTTGCTTCCGGTATCCTCAAATGGATCCTCCAAAGCTCAGCTATATCATAACATACCATGCATATAGACAAATCACTGGAGCACTGTCATTGATCAAAAGTACTTAAGCCACGTCGCGCTAACATATTTCAAAGAAAAGATATTTACCAATATTCAAAACAAAGCATTTGAGCAAGATTTCAGAATAACAGTGTTTAGGAGTTCAACGAACGTTGAGAAATAAATAACCACGTGGCATAAAAGAATAGTGATATGGAATTCCCTTACTTAAATCACGAAGAACACACATATACCATTGCTCCCAAATAGGTCCTATGATTCCCTTTTTCATAATCACGGCTAATCATCTTCTCTCACTCTTTAGTTTCAATCTACTGATGAAAGTCAAAGATAACTTAAAGTAATTTGAGAAGATCAAAGGCCTATTTATAGAAATTTTTTAGGGAGCACGAGGTGGAAAGAAACACGACGTGGCGAGACAAGGCTATGCCACCAGGCAAGCACGACAATGCTAACCAAAGCACGACAAAGCTCGAAGCACAACGTGGCAAGATAAGGTTGTGCCACCTAGCAAGCATGACAACGCTAACCAAAGCATAACAAGGCTTGAAGCACGAGGTGACGATACAAGGTTGTGTCACCTAGCAAGCACGACAAGGCTTGAAGTACGATGTGTCGGAATAGCATAACGACATGTCACAAGCACGAGGTGTCCATCAGAGAAGTAATCAACACTGACTCCTCAATAAGCACGAGGTGTCATGATTGCGTGAAGATACCCAACAACACGACAATGCAAGTCCTAATTGTCACTACAAATCATCATCATCGTCATTTTTCTCTCAGC